>KZ308122.1:2336478-2761534 GCA_000376725.2 Ladona fulva | reverse complement strand
GTATCAAAATGATCAGCAAAGTGCAAGGAAAGTAAATTCGGACTGCTTATACAAAAGAAATTTCTTATTAAATATATTATATATGATACCAGCCATAATTTCTAAACAATAACCACTGACCGCAACCATAGGAAACAGGTCGACCCGGATTATAAGGGGTAACTACCTGCTAGGACTTGCCTGTGCCTCCAGTACTCCTGTTACTTTTCTCCCACACACAGATGTAGAAAAATCTGAGGGTCCTGCAGCTAAAGGGTTAAATTAGCTCAGCTGAGCAAGTTAAGATGATGAGGCTTGGTTCCAAAATATCTTCCAAAGTGTTGTTTTCTTTCTTCCCTTCATTCTTTTATTAAATATTTCCCCATGTAACCCTCTGACAGAAGTAAGTAGGCTATGTTAAACTTGACTTCAATTAAGTAGATTGTTGTAGCTGATTGTAAAGCATCCAAGGTTATGCGTTTCATCAAATGTCTTTAAAATATGGTCAAATTTGAATAAATAAGAAATTTTTGAGACTTCTACAAAATCTCCCTTGTATCAAAGTTGTGAAGGTTTACAATTTGAAGTTTAATTTTTCAATAGAAATACCTTGAAGGCTACTTATAAAATTTATAAATAGCAGGAGTGGATCCATATGAAGTAAAGGCTTCATATGGATCGGTGAATGATGAACATTTATTTTAATTGTAGGGAAAATCATTGATAAAAACCACAAAAACAAATAACAAGTTCTGGAAAATGAGTGCAAACCAAATATTTTTGTTTTCAGTTACTTATAATTTTTTTTCTCACAATTAGAATGTTACAACGACTTCAAAAGAAAGAGGGGTAGGGGGGATAATTACTTTAACTACTGCCTAACAACACATGTTATCTTCTGCTGATGTACTGGTGTATTTTTATGAAGGGTCCTATGGATGATTTGCCGTTGATGTTAATAAAATTTGGATAATAAATATTATCTAGTAGAGAGTTTTGCACAGATCATATATGTATGTGCTACAGACTTGGTAATAAGTACTTCAAGACCAATACACACATTCATGCTCCTAATAAAATATAAATTTTAAGATTTCTATATCTTTATTTGGTAAATAATTTTTATTCAAGCTTTCAGGGTCATTATTTAATATAGTTTTAGTTAGCTTTACTAATTGATTTCCTTGAAATGGTTAATCATAGAGTGTCTGTAGAGTGATGTAATTATAAACTGATAGTTATGAACTGATTGAGGTTGCGAGGCTATGTAAAAATTTCTCTATGGGGTATTTCAAAGGAGGGATGATAAGACAAAACTTAAATAGTCAATTCCATTATATAAAGGTAAAATAATCACACAAAAGAAAAATTCAGAATGAAAACTTCATCCTTGATTTGTAGAGTTATTAGCTAGTATTACTAAACTGATGGTAAACAAAGAAAGTGATTTAATTTGCCGATGTAAAATCAGCTCAAATGAAAGATAGCTGGGTGGTAACAGATGAATAAAGGCAAGGTAGACCCTAAAATGTTGTGCTTTTAAATACATTATGAGATTGTGTTAACATTCACATACTATTACCAATGTATGTATGTACCATTAGTTATGAAATTTTTAGTAATTAAATGCTTTTAACAATGAAATTATTAGGCATATGTAACAATATTAAAGAAAATAGCAAGAATGAATTCAGAGAAACATTTTTAGTCATGGAGCCTTTTGGATGATTTTGTAAACTCTTAGTTTAGTTTAGGAATCTCTGAACTAGAGGATTTGATTTCATTCTGGTAGATGTGAAATCAAAGCTGTGAAAATCTTAAATAATTCAGATTGTTTGCTTTTAGAGAATTTACTGAATACATAACTAGTTTTCATTCTGTTTTCAGTTTAATTCATAAATTGAAAAAACAAACTAAGATATTTTCGATAGAGTCTATCTTAACAAAATATTAAGATTTATAATGATTGAATTGTAAATCTGTGGTTTTGCAAAGCAGAAAATCTTATAAGTGATATATATGTGTTCTTCTGTAAGTATTACAGCATTATAAAGCAGAAGAGTCATACTGCTTTATGTTGTGCCAGACTTGACTGTATTCACTCTCATTTCCAATATGATAGAACAATTTCATGTTTTTCAGAAAAAAAATCCAGATTTTGAAAACTCTTCCCTAATCCATGAAGTACCCAGAATTTAATGGACAAAAGAGTTTGAGAAAGTAATACACAACATAATTAAGCATTTCTTTATATCATATCTGTTTCCCTTGGTGATAAAATGTAATGCATTTACTTGTATTTGCATCCATTTGCTTGGTCAGAATCTATTGTATTAATTTAGGTTAATGGTTCTATGCCATAGGGAGGAAATAATAATTAAAGTATAGAAAACATAACAATATTTATTAAAGCTGTTTGGTTTACTATATATAAAAAGCAATAGGTATCTAATAATTTATATAAATAAATATGTACAATCAAAATAATTTCAAAATATTATATGAGTCTTAGATAAATAATATACATAGAATAACTGAGTAAATACTATTCTCATACATTTGGTAACAATAATACTGCTTTCATTAGATTTTTAGTGAGCACCGTAATTTGTAACAATAGGTTTTGCTAAAATTCAATAATATGATATGCTTAATCACAATTGTGCTTTTTTTGGGTTATGGCATAAAACTTCTCTTAAGCTGTTGAATAATAGCAGTAATTACGTACATGTGTATCAGTTTAAGAATTAATTTAACTGATTTTCATTTTAAAATTTCTTTTGAATCTTAAATTTTTATAAAAATGGCACATATTATTGCCAACATTTGCTAATATCTACTAGTTTAAAATTGATAGCATCAGAAAGTTTTTGACATTGAAAAAATTTCACTATGTAACATGATTTGCAACTTGAAAACACCTGGAAGTATTCTAGAGAGTAATGCCAGTAATATCACAATACAAACCAAAGAAATGGTCCCATTAAACTTTTAATAATAATACCAAATACTTAGTATTGATCATGATTCAGTTCAGATAAAAGAACTATCTCCTTCCTGTCCACTTCTGATGAAGTGTATTCAATATTGATGGCATGCCTTCAAGATATCGCAGTTTCATCCAATCTCCACACCTTTGAGAAATTGATTTTGGGGCAAGAAGAGCTATTGCTACTTCCTCAAAAGTTTCCTCATTACGACGGACATACATAGCTGCATCTGTTTCAAGCTGCCTCAAACATTCAGGTCGAATTTCATCTAACGCTGTGTCCTCTGTCAAATGAGGGTTGAAGCGAAAATACACCCCCCCAGGAAGCAGGTCACTAAGGATTGTATGTACACCTGAAATGAGTTTAGGAAACCATGCTCAGCTGATCTCTTATTCACAAAACAAAATTTCAAAGTATCTTAACACATTGTACAACTCATCTTTTCAATTGATCAGTATAAATTGATTTAGAGGTCCATAATGGCTTAAAATGGGAAGGACAACAAAGCTTTTAATACTTCCAGCTAGGAGTATTGGATAAATAGTGAATTAATTCAACCACAATGTTTTATCAAGAATTAAAATTGAGTGTATTTTGGAGTGATGAATATAAAATGATAAGTTTTTGCCCATCTATACAGAATCTTGGCTGATGGCTGAAAATTGGCAGACTTGATTTTTAACAACAATTAACAAAGTTTAAAGAACTGTTGTATACTAATATCATCATCAAAAAGAGACTAATGTTCCTTTGGATAATAATTAAGCTAACGTACTTTCTGTGTCAGTAGCACTGTCAAGAATCTTGAGGAACTTTGTTTTCCATGAGGAAGCTGCAGAAGCTGATGAAGATGTAGCTTCTTTTGGGGAAACTGTGGTTGGCATTGGCCCCATAAATTCTCCCTCACCCCCACCAGCTTGTTCAGCCATTCTTGTCCTACTCAGATGAGATAAGGGCATTCCAGCATGCTTTTTCCTTCCGGTTCCCAATGAGAGAACACACTGCAATGGACTATCTGGCCAAAGGTGCCTGGCTTCATGGATTGCCACAGCAGTTGGATTATTCACCAATATACCACCATCCTTTAAGGGAAGATATCAAGTTAATCAAACTTAGAATGGAAAATTTTACTGAAAATTGCTACTGGTAATTGCTTTTTCAAATGTAATACCTGGTGAAGAAACTGTCCAATACGAAACTCCTCAAAGTAGGAAGGAGCAGCAGCTGATGCACGCACTGCTTCCCAAAGCATATGTCGTGAACTACCCATGTACTGTGATGTCATTCCATAAGGAAGATTATAATTACGGAATACATACGCAAGTATTCTAGCTTGATTGACAACTGTTGAAACAGCAGCGAGCTATAACACAGGTAGAAAAGAAATTACAGTGAATATGAAATAAACTGAGAGTAGGACGATATACATAAACCAAATTCCTTAAAAGGTAATTTAAGGACAATTCTTCTATTCTGAAGAAAATATTGAAAATGTAATGATGGCAAAGAGGAAATTTATTTTATTTACAAAGGAAGTTAAAAAAGGACAATTGCAATCACAATATTAGAACAAGTAGATTATATATAATAGAGAGACAAAAATCCAAGAATAATTTTAAGCAAATTAATAAATGTTAGGACAATAAATAAGTTGTCCTTAGAAATCAATCATCTCAGAATGGAATTATAAGATGATTGATTCTTCCAATCTTCTAACAGAGAGTTGAAGTATACAATTCAGAATTATAAAAATACATATTAAATTCAAACTACACAAATAACCATAAAAGATAGGTTGAAAAATCAATAGTAGGAATTTGAAAAGAGCAAGAATGAACCCTCAAAGTGTTCATTTGGAAGAAGCATTTCAAGAATGCTTTATTGAAGATGGAAGGACAAAGAAAATCATACAAAGCTGAATTACAAAAGCATATGAAAGTAAAAACGAATCTTCCTTTTTTTGCAAAAGTAATGACATAATTGCTACCAAATGATAAAGAGGGCTGGTAAAATTGGTAACAGTTGGCGATTCAATTGAAAGGGAGATTTTACCATACAAACAGCTTATTTCTTATGTTATTTCAGATATAGTGTCTGAAACATAGACATTCTATAATGTTTTAGTAGAATCAGTTCGTAAATATCAGAAGTTACATGTATCCCTTCATCCCACAATTTCATTTTGTGATATTAAGCTGACCTTAGGGCAGGTAGGATCTCTTGCAGTTTTGCCGAGGGGTGTATCTCCAAGGTATTCCTTCAGTAGACCTTCCCATCGTTGGGTGTCATAATATGAGTGAGACCACACTAGACTGCTGGTTCCCCAAAACGGACTTTGGTCAAATATCTGAGCACTTAATTCTTTATACATAATTGAGCATTCTTCTAACGATTTCTTGTGAGGGCCTAACCAAATGTAATGAAAAGACAAATACACAGTCTCTGTTCTTGATTATATTTAAACATATATAAGAATAGATAGTAAGAAAATTCAATGGTATTAACCCTCTTAGTGCTATCCTTCTACCTGGGGTACTGGCGAGAAATGCGGAGGGTATTTTAATAAAATGTAGCAACTAGGAAAAAAAACAATATAAAGCTATTTTTTTACATATCTATATGCAGTTTTTTTTAATTGATGAGGTTAAACTGTTAATAATGATTAATTTTTTTATGTTTACTGGAATACAAATATTTTTATTTAAATGTCATAAAGTTGAACAAAATTTTTTTCTAGAGCCGATATATCGGCCCGCCGCACTAAAAGGGTTAAGCATTTAAGGAGAGGTAGAGTGTAGGTATTCAAAGAATTTCAATGAAGTTGTTAAGTATTTCATTCAGATAGATACCACAAGTAAAAAGAGCATTAGCCACTGAAAAGAGTAAAAGGACTTGACAAGAAAAGCTGCGACAATGGAATCTAACAACAAACACAAAGTAATAAATACAACACAATTCAATCAATTTGATCAGATATCTAAACATTAGTTCAATAAAGATCTAGGAGACGAATTGCCAATGATTAAAATGTAAATTAACGTCTTTAAAATTCCTAAATATATGCAGTGAAAAGGCTCTGTACTGCATATNGCGACATCTTCAAAACTTGTAGACTGAGTAAATATTCTCTCCCGTTGTACTTCATCTCCTACGAACGAGTAGAAGACAGCGAACAAAGGAAACCTTTTCGTTCGAGGAATATGCACTGATTATATTGAAATAAGAAGAGTAATCAATATTCCAACAGGAAGAACTTCCTTTAGAGAGAAAAAACAATATTATTCATCGCATAGAATCTATTACGTAGAGGGATATCTTAACAACTGACTCTTGCGCATTGGCGCTCGTCCTTTAAAGCTTGCGTCTAAACTCCGCCCATATGTTTACCTCCGTCAACCTCACCTCATATGACGTCATGAGAATTTTAGGCGAATCTCCATAGATTTCCGTCGCCTAGTAGAACGATAATAGGATTTGCGTAGAATTGCATGTCTTTTATATTTGTTTGTAAGAAATTCTGCTTGTCACGGCCTAATTGACGCGTTGCAAAAGCATCGTTTATTATTGACACAAAATAAGTTTCGCTTGTTCATGTGGGTGGAAAACTGCGAAAGCGTTCCATTGACTACTTTATTTTTATTTTTAACGCGAATTTCCTTTTGAATACTTTTGACTTATTTTATTTCCTATGAATTCTTGGGTACCAGCTAAATTATGTGGTCCTAAATTTGCTAACGCTCGACCTTGTCTCAGTCTGGCCTAATAATGTTTCAACACCTATATTATAATTTTTTATTCATTCCTAATTTTAAAATTTCAAATGAAGCATTCCTACAGAATGAAATTTGCTGGTACTTACCTAAAAGACAAGCTAAAATAGCTCCAGTGCTTACTCCGCATATAAAGTCAAAAAGTTCATAAATACGTTTCCCTGTCACCTTTTCCAACTTTCTCAGCATCTCCACCACTAAAACACCCCTATAGCAGAAAAATGTTGGAATTAGTGAAAAGAAAATTTGAGAAATTACAAGTAATTATGATGTTTAAAAAAATCACCGATTGCATAGAAGCGTTAAAAATATTTTATACTGATAAATCCAGTTTATAAAACAAAGTAGGTAATATAAGATAAAAATGGTTAGTCAAGTTATGATCCACAAAGTCTTTTTGCAACCACATGAAACATTTTCTCACACTTAGTTCTCAATGTGTACCACATTTTGAGAGCTGAAATGATTTGATAATAAGTTATTTTTTTGTTTTATTTTTAGAAAAATAAGAATGACAGAATTTAACTTGTTTTATAGGAGAAAAGAAATTCGAGGTTTTATGATATTGTACTTAAATACAGCAGGTGATTAATTGTTCTTTAATACTTATAAATTAAATATATAGGCCAATATTTCCAAGAAATTTAACTTATAGAATGTTTTGAGGATTATTCATTCACATTAAGATTAATTATGAAGGTCTTTAATCACTATAGTCCTCAATTTTCATAATATTATTGGAGTCAGGCATTTTAATCATAGTAAAGTAAATTAAATTAAATTATAACAAAATTTGAAATTCTTATAACTTTTCATTGATGAAAATATTTAATATCACAATCTTTTTAAATGACTGAAGATGTACCTTTCTGTGTTTTTCAATTTCTAAATGAATAGATTCTAACCTGGTTCCACCCCCATCAATGGATAAAATTCTGATTCCCCTTCCACGGAGAGGGTCTGTATATCCAAGAAGGGACAGAGATTCTCTTAAGACACCTTGAATTTCCTCTTCTTGCGCCTCATCTCTCCTTATTTTAAGTAGCATTGAAATGGCCCCTTCCTTTGATAAAAAAGAGTGATGCAGAAGATTTACCCTAGCAGAACATAGCAATTTTCAACATTTACATGATATTTCTTTTTCTCAGTTTTGATGTATACTAAATTTTAGATTTCCTTGAACATTAAAATAGTTGTTCAAGACTAGATTTGGCAAAGGAGTTTTAAACCTTTCTGTTTAAGTCTTTACTTACTTTCACGGCCAAGTCCTTGGCTTCTGGATATTCATTTAAATGACTCGTAAGATCTTCTATTCTTTTGAATAATGATGTTCTAGTTTCCGCAGATCTCACCGAAGAAATAACATGCTTTGTTCGCGCGTCGATGCATGTCTGAAATTGGAATCAAATGTATTGAAAACCTCAAATCGATCAACCAACCTGTTGGTGTACACAATCATTCTCTAGATGGTAAACAATGGCTATTGATTTTTCCACCACAATGATTACCTTAGAGACGACATTTTTGGACTTCCACTTGGGATAAGCTTCGTCGACAACTTCGTCATAAGTAAACGGTAATTTAAGACCATTCAAGTATGGATTTGTGAGAATGGATTTTGCAGTTTCAATTGGCCATCTAGTTGTACCATTATTGTTTTTTTCGCGGCCTTGAAGTTCACTGGGTTCGGCCTTTTTTGGAATTTCTACTTCTTTCTGATTAAATAGAGCTGGTAATTTCTGCACTATCTTAATCCACTCTTTGCTAATAGTGTCAATGATACTTCTCTCGCCCGTAGTCTTTATAACGTAGTCCTTAGCCAGTTTGTAAGTTTTTGATTGAAGAAGACGAACATTTTTAAACTGTGATCCTGTTGACATGTTTGCTGAGAATTGTGCTATCTTCCCCGATGATGTTTTGTACGTCCTGTAAGCATCAAAGATTATCTGTGTTACTAGAAACACTCAAACAAAGTTGCGAAACAAAGAAAACATAATTACGCTGTCAAGATTTTTTCAAAACAGCGGGGTGAGCGAGAACAGAAGGCTTATATTGCAAGCTGTAAATGAACTCAATTTTATCGGAACAGTTTCACCACTAAAATAGCAGGGAAATGCTACAGAAAAATATTCGTCTGGACAACCTTGTCCCACTAACCGTTAACTCTATGGGAGAACCAGCTGACTTTCGCGAAAATTTATTTGGCAAGGGTTACTAAACATGGGGACGTAGATTTTACCTTGATGCCATACAAGAGCAGCGTTGAATTCTTCTGTAACTTTTACTTTGCGACATCTTCAAAACTTGTAGACTGAGTAAATATTCTCTCCCGTTGTACTTCATCTCCTACGAACGAGTAGAAGACAGCGAACAAAGGAAACCTTTTCGTTCGAGGAATATGCACTGATTATATTGAAATAAGAAGAGTAATCAATATTCCAACAGGAAGAACTTCCTTTAGAGAGAAAAAACAATATTATTCATCGCATAGAATCTATTACGTAGAGGGATATCTTAACAACTGACTCTTGCGCATTGGCGCTCGTCCTTTAAAGCTTGCGTCTAAACTCCGCCCATATGTTTACCTCCGTCAACCTCACCTCATATGACGTCATGAGAATTTTAGGCGAATCTCCATAGATTTCCGTCGCCTAGTAGAACGATAATAGGATTTGCGTAGAATTGCATGTCTTTTATATTTGTTTGTAAGAAATTCTGCTTGTCACGGCCTAATTGACGCGTTGCAAAAGCATCGTTTATTATTGACACAAAATAAGTTTCGCTTGTTCATGTGGGTGGAAAACTGCGAAAGCGTTCCATTGACTACTTTATTTTTATTTTTAACGCGAATTTCCTTTTGAATACTTTTGACTTATTTTATTTCCTATGAATTCTTGGGTACCAGCTAAATTATGTGGTCCTAAATTTGCTAACGCTCGACCTTGTCTCAGTCTGGCCTAATAATGTTCAAGGACCTGCCCTCTCTTAGGGATATTTATAGCTACTAAATTTATTAGACGATTTGAGAATGTGTTCATCCGCGAATATATGCCCTTGTTTTCTTTATGTTAATAAAATAGAATTCTACTCTCTATTTTTCAAAATTTTTTTCTTAAAATTTTGATTGCTCACTGAACATGTTTTCCTTTCCATTTCTCAATCAATTTTAAGACATTATCTCATCACGTATCATCCATGGAAGTTTCACTTCTATTTATTTAATTCTATTATTCCCTCCATTAAAGAGCGGAAGACTAGAAGATGTCAGTCGTTTTCCTGTTTTTTTCTTGAGCTTCAATGGAAAAATGAGAATGAATCTCAATTTATTATCACGAAAGTGTTTCAATTGCTAAAAGTATATTTTATTCACAGATTTTCAGTTTTCTTTCGGAACGAATATTAATGTTTCAGGGTATTGTTTACCGGTTCGTTATCTTCCTACCAAAATGAAATAATGTATAATCATTATTTTTAAAATGTACATATTTCTGTTGGTTAAAAGAATGGGTGTCTCTGAGTTTTCACGTCATATACATATCAATGAAGGATTTATAGATTATAATTTACGAAATTCCTTTCTTATTTATAAAAAAATATGCTCTTCTTAACCTTTGATTAATCCTATTGATTTGTGTTACAAAGTTCAATTTAACAGCACTTTAAATATTTCTCTTTCGGTATATGTGCCTTCCACGTTTACTTAGATTTGATCCTGCGAGTGGGATGTAAGCCCTCGAATTCTGCACGGGCCAATATTCTTTGTCCTAGGCTGTCCCGTTCATAAGTGAACCCGAGCTTGGTCCGGATCGATTGACCGTATCGTATTTTGAGGCCCAAGTCCCGGCCCGAGCGTGATTTTTTTCCAAAACTGTCCAGATTCGGATCGACTACTTTGTTTGCAGCAGATTTTTTAGTCAAACCCCTTATCCGTATTCATTTGCTAAATTAATAATTGTTGAGCTTCGATTCAAAATATTCATTTAATGAAATCAAAATTGACAGTGAAATTTTCATACTTTTTCGATTCAAAACATTCACTGAATAATGATATAATAAAATTCTTAAATAAGATCCAAGGAAGGTAGAGGTTTTATGAGGGCCGTTTATGTAAGGAAGAAAATTAAATTTTTAAGACCTTAGTAAAATCTTCGTTCCTGTCCGAGTCATAAAAAATGTAAAAGTATAATAACATGCAAACATATTAAACAAATAACCTCTGAACAAGAACTGAAAGTATTATTAGGAACATACCCTATATGAAAGTAAAATAAGTCAGAGAAAGAGCTATGAGAACACATAATGAAAAGATTTTGCGCACCAAAATGGTGCATTGCCCTTGCTTGAGGGAAAACAACGTTAATTTCGGAAATTGGTGAAATATTGTTCCTGAAAGATGAAATTTCCCATTAAGACAGATACTATGCATTTAGCTTGGCACATAATATGACCCCTATGTGGCTGGATAACGAAACACCCAGACTGTCATCCGACTCGAGAGGTTGACCACATCCCACGTAGATCTCTTGTACGCTCTACGCAACCTCGAAAACGAGAAAAAATAAAAGGTTGCTTTCTCTTTAAAGTACTGATTTCATTACATAGCAGTTAACAATAAATGTATTCTTTCATACTCAATGTGATACTCTTTTTTTCTTGCATCAATCGGAAGTAAATACATCAGAAATGGCCCGTATCGGATCTATCATAATTGTTCTCTCTTCTCACAATGTCTCATAATTTATAACAACCATGTAACGTTATTGGTGTTGTAGTTCCGGCGTTACTACAGGTGAATTGGCGTATCCCAAAGAGCATTTTGAATAACAACTACGCATTCCATTTCTGGAGTGACGTTTCAAGGTGAGTTGCGCTCCAGCTTTATAACATACAAACGTTTTACGAGTATATATATGCATTGACTCAGAAGCTGAAAAGCACAGGCAACAAAGCAAGCCATCCCTTTGGATATGTTATTCGTGATTCTTTGATTATTTCGCAATCTGTTACATAATTATTTCACTTTTAAAGAAAGCTAAGAAAGAAAGTTTGTCAAATCAAAATTTGAAGTGTAACGTCTATAGTGAAAATGAAATTTAGGAAAAAGATATCTCTCTGAAATTTACGTTAATTGCGTTGGTTTACTATAGATAGGAATGAAATAATCGATTAGAAGGAATCGTAAAGTTTTGTTTATTTCTTTGTTATTATTCCACCAAGTAACACCGAAACCCATCGAGTCGATAAACAGGAAGCTTAATGAGGGAGAATTTCTAATGAAAAGAAAGTCTTTCGCATTAGGATTGAACACGAGCCACTTAAGTGTCGGTGTTTTTGTTATGTAACAAGTCGTTATGTAACTAAGGATTGGAGGTACTATACTTAAATTTTCATTTCATGGTAGCGAGTTTGTGTTCCTGTTCCAGCCACTCATTGATTGGATTATAAGAAAGTTATTTAGGCTACAAATATGGAATTAATTGTAGCCTAATCCAATTCTCTCCTTGGTGAAAGTGTAGAGCGTTGCTTTTCATCGTATTTCCATTTTAGATATCCCAATCCCATAAGGCTCTAGTGATACCGTTCCATTTATAATTAAGACAATTAGTTGGGGTTATTCTTAGCTAATTAAAGATGACGAATCAAGAGCTTCGCCAGAATGTTAGCGGATATCAATTTACCGAATTTTATAAAAGCACAGTTCAATTAATTTTTTCGTAGTATAGAATGTGGATTTTTTTGAGTTAATGTCGGAGTTTGGAGTTAATAAAAACGCTGTTGCCAGTCTAAGAGTCAATTTTTAATCATTAAAACCTTTAGAATTATTAGATACCCAATCTCTCGTCAATATTGCAAAATACTTCTGTGCGGGATTTAGAATACTTGTTTTTGAGGCTACAAAAAGAATGCGTCGATTTTGAATATTGCATGAATATGATGGCCAATGACCCTTAACTCTTGCAAATCCTCAATGAAATAAGTCTATTCTACTTAATTTTTTATTTCTTTCCGGTTCTCGTCCCTTGAAATGCAACGTACCAATTCTAAGTAAATGCAGTTAACCCCTGAGCATGGTATTATCCAACCCAACTGCCGAATTATGTTCATGAAATGAAAGAAAACGACTAAATGATTTGATAGCGGAATTCAGAATTTGGACATGCTTGGTAGAATTTTGTCAAACGCACCTCAGTGTCATTTCATCGTCATCTTTTGAAGGTTTTCTCTTTCGTATTCGGCTCGAAATATGCATACATACAAATATATAATTATACATACTTAAAAGTGTGATAGTTAAGCCGTACGAGAGAGTAGATGCCCCAGTTTGTGGCGGCTACATTTTCACTAAGTAACTTTGTGAAGTATCACGCTTTATTAACAGTTACTCGTCGCATGAGTAAAGGAAGCGAGGAAAGGGGCCCATGGTCCAAGCAAATTTGCACCCAGGTAGCCTTTCGGAGATGGTAGGCCCTAGTGATAGCGTTTGAAGAATAGATAGCTAAAATCTATCCTCTTTCTATATCTAAATTATCGTAAAATATTCGTTGTGCTCCGATTTTATTTGGATCGACCTAACTCGGTATTCCATTTCCTTAATCTATATGATATTCTTATTTTTAACGGATCGAACGAGGTAAATTTCAGCAACTTTGTCACCATTGTGCAATCAGTGGTAATAATTAATCGAAGTCATTGTGTAATCAAAGGTATTGATAATGAAAGATTTGGGTCCTCGATTTTTTTTTACACTCCTTATCTGGAGATTCACATATTTATCACAGTTGCATATTGAACGTTTACCGGCTTTTTATCTGGAAATTACTTTGACCTACTTACGAACTTTGTAGCTTACCAGTTTCTTTCACGATCGTTAAATCGCACCCATACTTCTTATATCTGTCAACTTATCGCCGAAGTTTATCTGAGATAAGGATTTTGAGGTTGTCATTCAGAAATGTTTTGCGTCTTTCTAGCAAAAACAGTATCCGCGAAACATTTCCGCATTATTATTCCGAAACTATGATATCCGGTTGTTATCATTTTTTTTCCATCATGTTCAATTTTAGAGCAAACGAGATCATAAATACCTTGCACTATAAATACATTTTACTGCTTCAGAACCTCTAAAGCGCACACTATTCTAGGAGGCTTGCCAGTTGTTTCCTTGGGTCACTGGTCATATTTACCTAGAGTTAGTGTGCCGGAACGATATTCGTGTATATTCTTTGACAACTGCGGAGTATCGACCGATAAAAATGATTTATGTGCAAATTGATAAAGGCTCTTCTCCCGAATTTTTTAAACACCCGGAGAATTTTTAAAATTCGAATGTATTAATTATGATTAAGGTTATTTTCAAAGATTTTGGCAATTGAGATTAAATATCCAAGTGATTTGAGAGAATACTATGCCGTCCTTGTAAGTGTTACGCACTACGGGGGATCTGTGGTCTGTGGCAATTGGTCACCTAAGGTGTGTCGCTTCATGAGAATCTTTGTGAGGGAGGGTGCATTGGGGGCTCAGAAATCCTATAAATTACGTAACAACCTTTGAGGATGGCCCCTACGCCGTACTTAACTCTCTGCACCGACTTGTTGATCAACATTTTACACCGCAAATCTTGATACCGAAGAAAACATTATTGTTTTTTTGTTGACGTTCTTAAAAGGCATGATATAGACTTTGTAGTTTTGAAGCTGTGGGGATTAAAAAAGAAAGTATGGTTAATATAGAATATTGAATGAACTATGGGTTCGGAAGCTTTGTCATCATTTTTTTATTTTAAAACGGAATTAAAACGACACGGATAAGAATAGGCTGTGAAGCATCAAATGATAATGAAGTGTGGTAACTAAAATTGAGGGTTGGGACGGTAAAGTTATTGGAGATGATGTTACATAGCTGCTCTATTCAACTTTATAAGAGTACTGTTTTTAATCCCAAAAAGTCAGCATTACCACGTCGTCAGTATTTATAAAATGTTTAAGTATATTTCTTGTCTAATCTTTGTAGACTGAATTACGAAGTTTCGGAAATGACTTTCGAAAAAAGGGAGGACTTTTCTAAGACCTTTGATACTTCTGATTTCAATCCTCTTCATCATTATTCCATCTTTTTATCCTGAAATTATCCGATTTGAACCCAAATGCTACTGCAGAATTCAGTAAATCTTATTTCAACGACACCAGGGGCAGATCTAGAAGCTTGCCAAGGGAGATGCGACACTTCCATGGGGGGCAATTCTGGACATTTTCCATATGAACTCATCTCCTATTAAATTTTGAAATATAACATGTTCTCGTGATAAATGCTGCAGGTGTATAGTTACCATGGAAAACTTCATAATCTGATTTTAATTGAAGCTTCTTGTAAGACCTTAGGCGTACAAAGTCATCAAGGGGAGGACGACCGCCCCCTTTCCGTTGGATCCGCCAATAAAGGACACTGAACACTTATGTGATAATTCAATATCGAGCGAAATCAATTTACAAAATAGTATTTCATCGAAAGCGAATATATTGATATTATCTATACAATATGATGATCATCATTATTTTTCATGGTTTTAGTTGTGCTTGTTAGTGAATGCAATACAACCTTAATGTCTGTCAAATTTGGTAGATATTAAAATTAAAGTAGTTTAGGTGGGTATCGCTGAAAATTTTTAATCTCCTCCTGTGGAGAATGAGAAGAACGTGGCTACGAGATCGTGTAGGTTATGATGAAAATATCGCATCTCATCTTTGTAGAATGAGGGCATGATTTCACAGTGAGCGTAAATACCTGCATACTTTTTCAAAGAAGCGTTGAGTGGTCGCGTGGTAGCAAAGTAGTCCTTGTATCCTCGAAATCTAAGGTCTCGAACACATCTGTTCTTCCTCTGTTTGGGTGCGCACCAGTGAAAGTAGTTTTGTTTTCTATGTATTGACGCAATGAACGTAATTTATCTCGCGTTCTTGTTTATGAAGAGGAAAATCGAATTATACGTTAATTTTTCCGTGTATGTGTTATATCAGCAGAAGAAGGGCATGTCACCTTTATATGTAAGCTGTTTTTTAGCAGTAAAGCAATCATAAATTGCCAGGATGACTATTTTCGCATTATATAAATCCTAAAACATACATTTTAATCTTCTTAGTCATTGATTATTACGGTAAGATTTGAAAAATATTTCACAAAAGTTTTTATTTCAATATGTTATTAGATGGAATTTTTAAGACATTTATTCTTTGTTTGAAATGGGATTAGGGATGTATTTGAACCGTTCGGAGCGTACTAATTCATAATTGCTTGAAAACTTAACATTAAGTATTAAATCTAATCAAAATAGTCCGACGTTTCCATTTATCTCTATAATTTTCATGTGGCTTCGGGCTTATCTCTTTTTGAAAGAATGTTCAAGGTACGTTTTAGAAAATGCTAATATTTCAGTTACTTTTCTTTGATTCTTTTGCTAATTGACGTGAGACATCTTCTTACCAATCATACTACAAGCATCATATAATTATAATCATATTAAGCCTAAGGAATCCGGAGGAATATGAGAATGACATTATGGTTACGATAGCCATAATACGATTAATAAAAATACGATAATCGTATTTGCATTGAAAAAATTGTCGCCTTTTGATATAAATCAATTTCCTTCTAAATGAGTACTCAGTCATTGACATTGAGTTATTTTATGGCATTACAATCTATGTCAAATGCAACAAACGTAAGATGGACGAAGCATTTCCTCAAAGCAGACCTTTTATCGGACACAAACATAACCGTTCATCCATTTGCACGTGACTTGCACATAAGTCGTAGGAATGAGAGAGGTGGGGGTTTATTGACCGAAAGGACTATAAATTTGTAAACAGGGTTTTAGGAAGCGGAAGCCATCCAACTGCGCGTCTAAGGTGAGGCGGGTCTTTTTTTGCGATGCATCCAATGAATCAGAAGCCGGGACAAACAGCAATGTGGACTTTAAGGCCAAGCGAAGACGGAAATGCGCCTTGAGTGATTGCCAAGGATAAAAATACGAGTCATCTGAAACGTAACAAGCGAAACATGAATTGCTCTACTTTAGGAAGAGATAATCCGCGAGCCGGAGATAATTCTGGATTTACCTTGACCGCTACGTATTCCAATGATATAGAAAATATATCGTATTTCTTGCAGAGGATATCGTTAAACCGTGGTAGATTAACTGGCAACTTTCAGATCCTGAGTGGCTGTGATTACATTAGTTCCTTAGGGACTCGTTCAAAGTTTCATTTCATTTCCTAAATCAGGGATAGTTTTAATATGACAACTAATGGAACATTAAAAATTGTATTGGAAAAATTGAATTTTTCCCGACGGTCAAGGTTATCTTCGTATTCTTAAGTTGATTTTCAGTACGGAGTGTTCACACAAGATCCAAGCAGTAAGATTTTCGATTCCTCCTGACGTCAGCCTTAGGACGATGAATTATTTCTAGCGTGAACCTTCTATTGACCATTATGCAAAGTAAGCTATTACTTAGGGTACCCAAGACTTCGGATCTACCATAGCACGTTTCAGAGCGGTGCAATCTTTCGTTATCCCCTTTCATACTCCATGATCGAAATTTCTCCTTATCTTCGATTCGCCGGGTTCTTTCTTCCAAGGAAGATCACATCGTCATGTTTAATTTTTACTTGCGTGGCTTGCGTATGACGGCATGAGTCTGGTGCGTGAAAACAGTCGGCTCTTAGCTGCTCATATCAGCTGATTTAAATCATCTTCGTTGAAACAATGGTCTCACGAATCATTTTCCCATTCTTTTATTCTGTAACTAACCGATTTGAACCAAAATACTACTGCAGAATACGGCAAATCTCATGTTAACGACACCATGGGAGGATTTAGAAACTTGCCAACGGAGATGCGACACTTCCATGGGGGGCGATTCAAAACATTTCCTCATGAACTCATCTCCTAAGAACTGATTCTTGTAAGAAAGAGCATTATACGTTATATTTCTCCGTATTTTATTTTTGTGGTTGTTTTAGAATTAATTAAACAAGAATAGTGATGTTATTATTACTATTATTTTATTTATATCTATTATATTATTATTACATGTTTGCAGGCGTATCCAAAGAAATCATTGACTCATTGGCGTAAAGATCAATATATGAACTCGATAAAATTTTAGGAACTGAGTGAGCATGTACTGGAAGATTATGTGCTACTCTGTATTTCTTTCCGTTATGCTTATTTGCAGGAAAAGAGTATCTCTTATTTTTTAACCTCGAAGAGAATCATTTGCTCCTATCTAGAGTATATCAACAACATAGGAAACGAATGATATTCACGAGGCGATTTCTAAAGCTCATGCGTTTGCACATAATATTTCAAGGACTTTGACTCCTTCAGCTGTCGAGGTTCAGTAATCTCTGACTAAGACTCAGTGCAACAAAGTATTGTAAGGAATTACAAATTGTTATTCCTTGAGATCAGCCCCACGGCTTTTCGTGCAATGTTGAAAACACCTTTCCTTATCCATGAAGTATTGTATTTGAACCAGGTTCAGTAGCGTCGAGATTTGTCTTCCGGTCGCTTTCACCTCTCTTTCTTTGATTTGCTTTTAGTTTTTAAAGACAAATCAAAGGCATTGACTCTGTTCAGCATACTGAACAGAATTACTGTAAGAAAAAGAAGTTTGGAACACGGCTGTTTAAGAATTGGAGGTTTAAAAACACTCCGTAAGTCATCTTTCGGCATGCGACATAGCCTCCATCCTCAGGGTGTCTTCAAATAGAAAGACAGCTTACGGAGTGTTTTTAAACCTCTAAGCTTATGAATTACAGATACATTTCCCTGTCTGGCTATGTTTTTCTAACCGGCCCGAATATGCGAAAAGGCAAGCTATACTAGAGCCCTCTATCAAAACGCATTCGTTTTGCCAGGAGATGGATGTCTTAATTTCTTTTAACAGAACGTCCAGGGGTTGTGGACTCCGATTTGGGGCTCAAACGCTTGTTTACATTAGCAGTCTCGTGGCGGTGCGGATCGTATGATCTTATGAATGCGCGGAGTCTATGGAAGACCGCCAGAGTATTGTTTGCTATTGCTGCTGTTGTTCAGCAGTAGTTATAACCCACTCTTCTTCATATTCTGTTGAAGCGTCGGTACTCCGGCTAAAATTGAAAACTATGTTCGTCTTTTCATGCCTCATTAATTGTAATGAGATTTGAATAACTTCATGGAGAGGAATGACCTTTTTCTTTGCATTGCGGTAAGTTATGTTGTTGTAGGTTATTTATCCCTTTTCGTATCAATGATGCACTTTAATACCAGTAACATCAATAGTAATCGTTGTGCCTTAACGAGCGATATACCAGTGCAAATGAAAATGCTCCCCAATCATGGTTACCAGACGTTTCTTTTTCCGGCTACGTTCATTCTACAGCAAAAAACACCCAGGTAAATTACTAATTGTCGATTCCTAACCTACCATCAATATTCCCGATCATGGAGTACTCAAAGCTTCTTTTTTCCCCAATTTCACTCGGCTCAATTTAAAGCACTAGAAATCTTTTTATGTGATATTTTGAAAACCATAAACCCAGTTTATGATTGCTTTACATGTGCTTTATTTTCGAGGTGACTTCTATTTGTGTGGTGAATGTTATACTCCGTTGCTAAAAATTGAAAATTTTATTTTTGACCTCATGAATGATAATTTGTGAGGTGATGATTATGTTCAGTACGTTCACTTGAAAGTGTTATTAATCTGGCAATTTTATAGTAGCCTGTATTCCTCTGGATCAGGGGTCCCCGAACTCTTTGAAAGGCAGGCGACATAAAGGCAGGGAAAATGCTGCATGGGCCAAATTTATAGGAGCGTTTATTTATTTTTCTTCAAATTGTTTATCCCATGCATGAAAAGGAATGTTTCCTTTTTACAGGTCTCCTCGTGAGACTGTCCAGAGAATAATATCAACTCAATTTGTGGGCCAGATAAAAATCTTTCACTGGCTGGCTACGGCCTGCGGGTGGTAGTTGGAGGACCCCTGCTCTAGATATTTCCTGAACAACTGTTTTCCAAATCTGACAACCTTAACTCAAATAAAGTCAAGTGCTATTGCTCGTTTATCTCATTACTATAATATCAGAAAAAATGTTTTTGTGTGGTTATGATATTAACAAATAATGATGGTAAGAAAATCTGTGTAGTTAAGATTAACTTTCGATGCAATGATCGGTAAATTAAGGGAGGGGTTGCTGTTTTATTTATTTATTTTCTCGGAAACATAAACTAATATAACAGAAGCAGGTTTTATTACATTTTTCCAAATTTTTTGCAATACCATCCCAAAATCATGCTCATTAAAAGTATATTATGGAATCAGCAGATTTCTGAAAGTTTCTAAATATTATAATCAATATATAGATAGTTCAATTTTTTAAATTTAGCTGTAGGTTAAAATTCAGCAACAAGTTACAAGTTTTACCTTTGGTATACTTATTCCATTTTTATAAAAACTGAACTAATTACTTTGTTTTATTCCATGCTAACAATTTTATGTTAATTTTGTTGATGAGGAAGGAGTCGATTTTACACACTCGAGGAAAGAGAATTTTCCATGAAGCTGAGATTGCACCACTAATATGGTGCAATTCTTAACAGAGTTACTTTTTGAAAATCTGCCTCAGAGGAGCTGTAATTAAAAGTGATGGTAGTCCTTCGAGATATTTCAATTTTAACCAGTCACTACATTTCTGTGCTGTGGATTTTGGTGTCAGTAATGCAGCTGCCACTTCCTCAAACATTGCCTCATTCTGTCGAATATACATTGCAGAATCTATTTCAAGTTGTTTAATAAATTCTGGTCGAGCATCATCTATAGTTACCTCTCCTGTCAAATGAGGGTTGAAGCGAAAGTAAACCCCTCCAGGAAGCAAATCATGAAGAATGGTATGTACTCCTATGATGAATTTCACAGAAAAGTTTAATGAGTAACTTACATAGTATAGTAACATTACATAGTATAGTAACCCCTTAGAACATAAATTTATCCAAGAAAAACATTTACTGATTCTAAAGAGTTATCCGAAATTTTTGAGGCTGGTATAAGACAGAAAGGATTTGCAGTTGTGCAATCAGAATTCCTACTTATGTTGCAGTACACATGTTGAGATTTGTCTTTAAATGTGTCTTTGTGGTATTGTAATTTCAGCTTTTTTGGGCATTCTCTGATGATCCAAGAATCCTATCTAGAGTTACCACCTTTCATGAAAGCTTTAGTAATTGTTACAACAATGAAAAAAAGTAATATTCATAATGGAAAATCCCAAGCTCACCACAACCATAAAAGGCTGTACAAGTTAAGAGCATACTTGGTTTTTTCTTTGATATTTAGAGATTGGTTCTCAAAAAATTTCTTCTAGTAGTCTAAACAATCAATTACAACGATTTTTGTGAGGTTTTTTGATAGTGCCAGGAAATTGTGTGAATGCATCTCCCAGAACCTTAGCATTAAATAAACTGGTTGTTACAAAATGATTATCTCCAGACATTCTTTCAATTATTTTTTGACAGTAAATAGCATGACTGCTGTCATACTCCCTCTTTGATTTCATAGCCTTTTCATAACTTTGCATTATTCTTCGACAGAGGATATGATTGAGATGATCCAAATAGAAGCACTAGCTATGTTGGATAACCAGAAAGAAAAAAACTGTCTTTTAAAACATGGTAAACCATTCGGAATGACTATTGGAGTTAATGTATACATCAGGAAGGTAACTTATTTGAGTTTGAGGTTTGCCAAAAGACCCTCAGTCTATTCTAGTATATACCAGTTAGAAGCACTATCGTGAAAAATTTTGAATTGCATCTTGTGTGTCATAAAATGTTATATCATGAATTAAATGATTTCTTGAATAGAAACATGGAAATTAAACAAATAAGTATCAAGTCACTAATCTTAAAATCAAAAGAAATAACATGTTTTCCAGCAGTGTGTAGTTTTTCAATGATGTCACTAATACTCAGAGATCATATATTTAGTTACTATAATGAAGTAAGTATTATGGTAACAAGATTGATATTTTCTTATATGTTAAGTATTATATCAATTCAGTTTAACAGATCCATTATAATCCAAGGATTTTATCATCTCTTGACTACATCTATTCTCTTAGCTCATATAATTTTTTCTTCACATTAACTCCTTTCTCCATGTTGTGATTTATGATGTATGNAAAGTAAATTCGGACTGCTTATACAAAACAAATTTCTTATTAAATATATTATATATGATACCAACCATAATTTCTAAACAATAACCACTGACCGCACCCTTAAAGAAAAGGTCGACCCGGATTATAAGGGATTGCCTGCTAGGACTTCCCTGCGCCTCCAGTACTCCTGTTACTTTTCTCCCGCACACAGATGTAGAAAAATTTGAGGGTCCCGCAGCTAAAGGGTTAAATGGCACATGAGAATATCTTTTAGCAAAGTAATAATTTGAAAAGATCAAGCATTGGCTTTCTATTTTATATATGAGTAACTTAACGATATTATTAATTCTTCATTCACCTAAGAGACATGTGAGAATAGCTCCAGTGCTCACTCCACATATCAAGTCAAACAGTTGATATGCATGTCTTCCTGTTAATTCTTCCAATTTTTTTAATATTTCCAGTGCTACGACTCCCCTAGTTGTCAAGTAAACATTGCACTATTTACTATGGTGAGCAAATGAGGAAACTGATCAATACATTTCCGAATAACTGATCTATATACTAAAATAAATGTCACATTTTGAAAATTTATTTCTCTCTTTCCTTTATTAGGTCTTAGATTTCTGTGATGAGTATATTGTTGAAGTTTTTCTAGTTGAATGTTAATTTTACTTTTCTTTAAAGTACTTTTCTATTAATATCTCTGTGAACTTATTCCAATAATAGCCTGTGTTAAAATATAGCATTGTAATTTAAAATTTTGAGATATAATAACAGTATGATAATATGAGTAGAGAGAAATGTCTTGACTATATTTAGCATTCTTCTTCCTCAGATACTGGTGTTTAATTGAATGATGTCACAATTTAAGGGGGGATTTATGGTACTTTATTGCATAAGATTTGAAGCTCCATGGGACTGTTTATGATAAAAGGGGGTGGTCACAGAAATGCCAATAATTCTGTGACATAATTGAAGGATTGTCCATATCTTCCATACCTGGTGCCTCCCCCATCTATTGATAAAATCCTGATTCCTTTGTTAGGAAGTGAATCAATATGACCAAGAAGAGACAGGGATTCTCTCAGTTCTGCTTGAATCTCTTCATTCTTCTTTTCAGTTCTCCTTATCCGTATAAGATGTGGAATAATTCCCTCCTGAAATCAGGTGAGAATCTTCTTTCCATCGATAGTTTAATAATTTTAGTACTTAAATACATAGAGAATAATAGAGCTCTCTAGAAGTGGAAACTGCAGTTTCTTCAGTGGTATTGAAAGGCTAGGCCTTTTCCATACATAATTATTAAGTTATTAACTCAGTCATAGCATTAATTTAAGGATTAAGTAAATTTGCATTGTAAAAGAAATATTAAGCTATTTGATAAATAGCAATAGTTGAAGATTATAGATCAATTCATTCTTTACTAACTAAACCCAGAAAGTTAACACACATACAACCTGTGAAATGTTTGAAAGTGTCATTTTTTGCCTAATTTCAGTATTAAACACATATGTTGAACCAGCAACATGAAAATTTCATTGAAAAAAACAGGAAAATACTTCAATAAAAGTAATTGCTTTTACAAAAACTGATTTACATAAAGTTCATGTGATATTTAGTGTACCTGATGGACTAATTCACCTATGCGAAAGTCTTCGAAATATGAAGGAGCTGCAGATGATGCTCGAACAGCTTCCCACATTTCATGGCGTGAACTCCCTCTATATTGCGATGTTACTCGGTAAGGTAGCTCATAATTTCGGAAGACGTAAGCAAGAATTTGTGGTTTATTGACCACAGTTGAAACGATGGCTATCTAGAATATAATTTTATATTTTAATGTATGAGAATGAAAATAAAGAATCAAGAGATGAAATAAAAATAAAAGTTTTCAAAGCAGACAAAATTACCTTAATTTAAATAGTATTTATCATGTATAGATTTTATTTTAACATGCCATCACAGTTTGCCAATTCATCATCAAATTCATATACTTATATTTTTTCCTTAACAGATATTCAAACAGGCATAGTTTTCCAAAAGAAAATGGAAAGTATGATAATGGGTTGAAAAAATATATTCTCATTTAAGTTATGGCTTGAATCTCAGAAGACAATTTGAAGAACAAATAAGTTTTCAACTGGCTAAGGTAAGTTCTTAATTTAAAGGAGATATAATAGTATGTGCGCTACATTTTGAAATGTAATTATTGCATAAGAGAAAGATAGAAGAACTTTTTTCCCTTGAGACGTTTATAAAAAACATGATCTGTATTTTGTATTGTTTTGCTTTATGAATCATACACAAAAAGAAATTGAGGAGAAATATCAAAATTTTCTTAAAATCATCTGATTCATAGCTAGTTTTTCCTGACGATTTGGATGTTGAATTCCTTGAACAAGGAATCATGTTCTACTTTACAGAAGTATCTTGGTATGTATTGTTTTCACATTAGAGGGTAAAGATTTCTATCTATATGTAGCAAACATAAAATTAAACAATTCTTTTAGGAAAATTGATTTAATTTGAAGTTAACAGGAAATTTCTTGATATTAACCTTTGGACAGGCAGCATCTCTTGCTGTTTTGCAGAGGAGAGTGGTTCCAATGTATTTCTTCAGCAAGCCTTCAAATAGATGAGTGTCATAATATGAATGAGACATGACAAGGTTTCTTGTTCCCCATAAAGGACTTTGGTTGAAAATTTGTATGCTTACTTCTTTGTATATGGCTAAACATTCTTCTGATGACTTCTTGTGAGGTCCTCCAATTTTTTTAGCATTTGAATGTAAAAACAAATTGGGTAAATTAATGATGTATTGAGAAGAAAATCATTTTTAGATGAAAGAATGATGATTTTTAAGGATGGCTTTCATAAATCAAATTACTACAGCTTTCTTTAAACAATAGGAGAAAATGAAAGTCTATCCATGGTTTGACTGAGTTTATGCATTTTATTTTATGAATCTTCTTTGGAATTAGAATAATTTATGTTTAATTCCTTTAACAAATATAGACAACTTTTAGAACTGTATCATGACAATACACTAGAAATAAAGTAACCCTTTGGCTGCGGGAAACGTACTTCTACGTTTTCCTAAGAGGACTGCGGGAAAAACATATTTCTACGTTTGACCTGCTCTCTCNCCTGCATTTACTTAAAATGAATAATGCTTTCTGGATTGGTCTGAAACCAGCTATGCAATTTTGATGTAAAGAGACTTGAGAGTTATGATAGAGTAACTTCCCTGCATTTACTTAAAATGAATAATGCTTTCTGGATTGGTCTGAAACCAGCTATGCTTCAATGAACACTTCTGAAATACCTTTTGTATACATACCTTTATACATACCTTTACATACCAAATACATACCTTTACTGCAGAGATTTTGGATTCAGGATATTCTTTCAAATGAGTTGTTAGGTTTTCTAGTCTTTTTTGTAGTGAAAGAGTCGAGTTTGCAGATATCACCAAAGAAATAAAATGCTTGGTCCGGGCATCAATATATGTCTGAAAATTGTTTCATTCTATTATAAATAAAATTGAGACCTAAAAGAAAACTGTCAAATACAAACCTTAGAGACAACACTTCTTGATTTCCATGTAGAAATACTGTTAACATAAGAAGATTGTGATTTAATTTTATTTAACAGTTTTGAGAAGAATGACTTTAAATTTTCAAATTTCCAAGTAGAAATCATATGGCTATCTTTCTCTGTTAATTTTCTTTGTATCAAATATTTCTGTACATCATCTTGCATCCACGGAAATAGAGAGGATAATTTTTGTGATGCCTTATTCAACTCTTTACTTATTTTTTGCTTGAAATTTTTATTCCCCTCAGGCCTCATACTGTATGTTTTGACACATGTCTTTGCAGGATGAAGGTTCAACAATATTTTTCCAGTTTTCATTTTATATGATGACTGAGATGTTCTTCAATGAATGGTTTCACTACATTGTATCGTCAAGATGATAAGATGAAGGGACGCCCAATATGAAAATCTATTCGCCAAAAAGAAAATACAAATGAATGGATTGGAGAATTATGGTAGGTAAAGGCAGTGGTGGGATACAAAAATCTTAGGAACAGATTCTTTATCTACCTATCTCTACGTTCTATGCAAACGCGCAGAGCAGTCTCCATTTTCTAATTTTGCTCATGAAACTTGAATGAATAAAATACTTCAGGGCGAAATGTTTGAATTATGTTCACGTTCTAACAAGCGAATTGCAGAACTTCAATGAGTATCTTTCTATTTCGTGTGGTATCCGACAGAATAAGGAACCGGTTGAACAAACTCGGGATATTATATTAACATGTTAATATAATAACCTGCAGGTTCTTGAGAATCGGTTGGGCCCCGCCACTGGGTGTAGGCTATCTTTAGTTATATAAAAACTACTT
This sequence comes from Ladona fulva, assembly GCA_000376725.2. Lineage (NCBI taxonomy): Eukaryota > Metazoa > Arthropoda > Insecta > Odonata > Libellulidae > Ladona > Ladona fulva. The sequence goes on along the minus strand of KZ308122.1, from coordinate 2,735,185 downwards.
TTGGTAATTTTTCTATTCCTTACCTCTTGGATGAGAAAGAATAATGTTTAGTTATTTTGCGGCCGAAGGTTGTGAAGTCTTCCGTTAATCTGTATATTTTGATGTAATTTTAATAAAGCTAATGAAATGATCATTTCATTCTGTTTAATCTTTTCCTAACAAAGGTAGTTAACTAAGAAGTAACTGCATATTCCCATATTTAAAAGGAAACAATACCCAGTGAACTAATAAATGTACGTGTAAATGATAATTAATTGCTGAAGCTATGACTAAATCCGTCGCTTCGGCGTTGGATTGGATTTATTCAGGTTCATTCTTGGGTAGAGTAATAATTTATCCAGTAGTAAAAAAAAGCTACATAATTACATTCCTTGACTCCTCTTGCAATTACAGAAAATCAATAAAAGCTGGCGACTAGGATTTGGTTGTAAACATCGCGGGATCTTATGGATTGTTGCCGTTATGGATGTCCTGTTTATCCGGGCCGGTAGGAATAATGACAGTATTATTATTAAGTTTCTTCATTCTTATGAAATCGCCTTTATTGTTCAATTAAAATTCTTTGAGAATTTTCGTAAAAATATTTATGGCGAAAACTTTTTCTTAATCTGTATTTTTGCATTTCAATTTCATTTTGACGCGACCACGAACTGCAATATCATCGAAATACTTCATTTCATAGGGTATTGGTCATAATTATTGCTTCTCTTGATCGTTAGTTAAATGATAGCGAAACTGTTACGTTTCAACGATATAGTTCTTCTCTTATTCAACTTATTACTGTCCTATTTATTCTATTAATATCATATCATTGCAGCGGTAACTAGCTGTGATAAATACGAGAATGCAAAGTTTCAGGAGGCTCTTCAGCTGCATTCAATGTTTCCATCGCAAATATTCTGTACTGACATTAAAGTTTGTTATTGAGGAACTCAATTTTTGACAGGGTTTGCAAAATTTGTATTGCACTCCTCTGATCGATCGACGGATTTAATCGTTCAAATGCTAATTAATCGTCGTTCCAATTCTGGCTATTATAAACTAGACCCAAGTTTACAACTTTGAGTGTTAGAGGATGAAAGCTATTTTTGAGATGCTTCCATTTTGAAAAACTATCGAAGAGGTATTTATAGTGAAAATGTAAGTCATTAAATATGTTTTAAGAAACTGTGGATGTTAAACTTAAATGTCACATGGCAGCTTGGAATTGTTGACTTTTCATATTTCTGTGATATTAATATCAGTAAATACATCTTATCAATAAAATTAAGTATTAATTAGGAATTACTTCTCCTGCATGATGTTCGCATGCCTCTTAAATACATTTCCCATCACTTGAATTATCAAGAATTAAGAAATAAACAGTTAATATTCTCAAAATCAAATCCAAGTTGCTACAGTCTATAGACCCCCCAGATTACTTAAGAGGCTTTTGCAATACATGATAAAGAACTTCTATGCTTTACTGGGGTTGAGATGGCAAACCCATGGCATGTTAAAGTTATTTTTACTCTCAGAATTCTAATTGCGCCATCCTTGTTAAGTACTCTTCACTTGCAAGCTGTATGCATAGAAGTAAATAACTGCTAATTTCTTCATTTAATGATAGTTTTCATTGGGAAGAACATCTCAAGCCCAATATTGATGTAACTAAACAGATAATATCAGCATCTCATGCCATGGTTTAGCTAACTAGCACCAAAGTCCTTTATTTTGTCAAATATGACACTCCTCTGATAAAAGGTTTGCCATCCCTACTCCATGGTCTCTTCAAAACTGCTATTGCTGGATCTATTAATTCAGGAACCCAATTTTTGTCACAATACTAGGTTAATATAAGAGCCCTCCCCAGAATTTTAACTCGAGGACTTCTATCACCAAAGATCAAGTTGACACTCACTTGCATGCTCAAGGGACTGTATAAGTATGGGTATGGATAGCAAAAATATTATATATTATGAAAATATATAATTTTACTCCTATCATTTAATTCACCAATATAAATGTATCTTGGAAATAAAGGGTATTATCAGAAGATATCAAGATATCGATTTTTGAGAGATTTTTAAAATAATAGGTAAGTTAATTGAAAAGATTTCTTACTCTCGCAATTTTGATGTAAAGAGACTTGAGAGTTATGATAGAGTAACTTCCCTGCATTTACTTAAAATGAATAATGCTTTCTGGATTGGTCTGAAACCANAACTATCGAAGAGGTATTTATAGTGAAAATGTAAGTCATTAAATATGTTTTAAGAAACTGTGGATGTTAAACTTAAATGTCACATGGCAGCTTGGAATTGTTGACTTTTCATATTTCTGTGATATTAAAATCTGCATCCAATGCCCCATGTAAATTTTTAATATTTTTTTACTCTCTACTTTCTATTCATTGTCATGGTAAAAGCATTAACATTTCTTGAAAACCATTGATTCAGGAATCATCGTCTTTCAAAATATAAAAGATTGCTACTTTTCAATTCATTTGAAAAGCATAATTTTAATTTTGAGGTAAATTATAGTTATGATATAGAAAGCTCATACTATTTATATTGAAAATTTCACACCTTAAAACCAATTACAATTTTTTAAATAATGCCTTTGAACATTAAAAAGTATCATATCATCACAAATTTTCAATTTACAAAATAGCTAAATCTGAATTACTTTAAGTTTAGATCGACCTTTGTGAAGATTTTTAATATAAAATGCAAAAGTGATGAAAGTCACCCCAACTAAGGTTAGACTTCAATTGCCACTTCTTTTTAATTTGTTTGTATACTTTTTATACTAGAAAGTTTGCATCATGATGATTGATTTGTATAGCTACATCAAATCAAAACATAAAAATCAATTTCTTTTTTAATTAAAAAAAGGTACTCTCAGCCACTACAGAACAAAAAGGAAGAAAAAAATGATCAATCGCCCTGTTTTATGGTATGAATGTTGTTACAGATTATTTTAGTTTGTAGAACTTATTATAAAAATCAGAAATTTTATTAACAACACTCCTTTCATTCTCAACCTGTAAGCTTTCTGATTATATTTTGCCCACCATGATAAGTCTAAAGAAAAGAATTTTTATCAGCTATATGTGACTTCTTAACACTTTGATAGGTGCAACACCCATATGGTGTCACAAGCTTACTGACTTTATATTTAACCAGACAACAAAGTCCTAATTAATAATTTCTTTGAATCCAATAAATAGACAGGCAGTAAATAGGTACTACATATAACTTGTAATTATTATGTTTCTGGAATTGTACTTTGATTCATTTTTAATAACCATTTTTGCCCTTCATTCACTTTGAAGAATTTTAGTTCAGTTGAATGTCCTTGGTACATCACAATTTCATGCCGATAGTTTGCATAATGTCCAAATATTACAGTTTCATACTTCACATTCATGGAATATATACCTATTTTCTTCATGCTCATTGATTTTATTAGCTTCTAAATTTTGTTCCACAGAAAATGCCAAGATCAAAGCAAATGAGTCATTGACTCTTTCTACATAATTAGGTTTTCTAGACCAATTGGAGCGAGTTGTAAAATCAAGCCCTGTTTCTTGATCTATTCTATCAACTATTTCAAAAGTTTTTAAAATTTTCAGGATTAATAAAAAAGGAGTGATTGTATGTACAAGTAGAAATAACCTTCAAAGAAAACTACAGGAAATAGTATTCATCATATATTATCACAAATTCTTGCACTTTGCATTAACATTCTTGGATCAGGACTAACATACTTTCAGTGAAGGAAATGATAAGAGACTTTAGTGCTAGCTTTCTCAGTAAATAACTGCCAACAGGAAACTCAAAAAACATGACAGATGGCTTTAAGATGGTACTTTTTAGACAATCTGAATATATATCTCTTACTTTAAATTATATTTTAATATGATTTATAGTCATACGACTATATCATAATGATTTAAACATTTGCATAATTGCAAACTAATGATAGTGATGTATAACATCATCAATTTCCCTAACTGCATTCATTGTCAGGATTTTACACTGCTGTCCTTGTTTGTTGCATTGTTCACAAGTTCAAGAAGCTCTGGTAACTGCTTGACGTTCCCCTTTGCCAGCCCAGTGTTCTCCACCTGGAAGCAGAAAAATTTATGCTATTATTAGGAAATACAGATTATTTACTTTTTAAAGAAGAATTGAAAACTGCTTTACCAGTTGGCAGAAGCAATGCACATCAAGGGCAAGTTGAGCACGTATTTTATCATCATCATCAGTTGATGAAGACTCCACTCCACCATCTTGAACTTTGCTTCCAACACCTTTTATTCTTTTAAGACGCCTCAAAGACTCTTCCATTTTTTGAACCGAGGTTAAAACCTCTGACACATCAGCATAATATCTGAAAAGTCAAATACAATTCTGTAATAAATGTTAAAATACAGAGGAAATCTTGTTTCCTAAAGTAAGTTGTAAATACAGTACTAATCACCCTATAACATACGCTATAACATAACTACATGCAAACACTACTTTTTAATTTCAGCATATTATTATTAATGTGAGCTTATTCCTTTTACCCATATTTCCACATTTTACCATGAGTACCATATAGAAAATATATACTCACTGAACAGTTATCTCTGAGAAAATTTTTGCCATCCATTGACTGAGAAGTTCGGAACTGACCCAAGCATGAGACGATACATTTGGTTTCGTAGATGCCTTTGAATTTGACGAGGAGAATGATGCCAGTATAGCAGCACGAAAATTCAAAGGAGGACCAAGAGCAGCACCAACATACGGACGAGGACGTGTTGGGTGAGCCCTGTTTGTCCTTCGAAAGAATCGAGGTATATCACGACATTGTCGAAGATGTGGGAGTGATCCCTGTGATATCAGTCTTATTACACATTGGGATGCCAGGGGTTCAATTTGGGCCAATGATTCTAGTGAATCACTTAAGCTTCCTGGAACAAATAACAGTCATATTTCATGAACACATAGGAAATTAGACAATTATTAATTATAAGAAAATTTTTCGATTTCCTCATCCAATTCTAAAATGTACAGTTTTCTTAAATTGATTTTTTCATTGGTCCTTTCTACAAGTATTTTTCTCACAAATATTTTTCAGTTAAAAATTGAAGTCTTTATCAAAGCAGCAGACTTGCAAAGCAACATTATACAGAACCCCCCCAAAGTAAACAAACAAGGGAAAGGAAATATGTGTTAAACTTTGCACATTTTAAAACCCAAGGATAAACAGAAATAAAAAATAGCAAGATGAAAATGTAGTTTGGGGTTTGAGTCCCAGTCATGGTGATATTGTTCACATCTGTTTATCCTTGGATTTTGAGGCACACACCTCTATGTGCATAGTTAAACATGTTTTCTTTTCCCTCAATGGAAATATATGTACAAATAATCTCCCTTTCCCAAATTTACTACATCTAAGCAAATAGCTCTCCAGATGCTTGGTGAAAATGGAAAATCTGGACTGACAACAGATATCAGCAAAGATATAAGCCACTTGGATGACAAGATCATCATTGCCAATGCATTTCAAAAATACATACGTTGCAGAAGATGGCCTAGGTCCTGGTTCTGAGTACGCTTATTTTCAGGCTGATTCAGTAAATGAGTCACTCTAGGCAGTAGGAATGTTTGGAGCCTGGCTGACAACTGGTCAGCATCTCTATGCAAGCAAATTGGTAAAAGAAGAGCTGGTGCCAATACAGGATTTTGAGGAGTAGTTGACCCCATTTCTGTCCCTGTTCCTGTATCTTCCCCATTTTCTCCACTGTAGTTGCTACTTGAATCCTGAAACAAAAGATGAGCAATAATTAAAGAGGTTTACGTTTTAGACCATTAAACATAGGTAAAAGAATAGAGAAAGAATCACTGTAACTATTTACTATAAGTTTTAGAGACATAATAACATCCAAATAGATTTTTAAAGAGCAAAAATAAAGCAAATGTTGAAATTGAAGAGATATTAATATTTCATTTTCTTTGAAGAATGTATTTAGGAGATAAAACAAAAAACTTCACAAAGTATGAGTTCAATTATAGCAGACCCTTATAATACTAATACTATGGGATAATGTTAAAATATAGAGAAAATTATTAAAACATGCACTGATTTTATGTTGAGTATCCTTTATCATACCTTAACACTCTTCATTTGATGTTCAACAATTTCCTTGCTCCAAACACAATACCTGGCCAAAATCTGTAGATCCAACTTCCAAAATCTATAAAAAAGATAATGCATAAACTATCCATTTCAGAAACTTTAATGAGGTGAGCTATATGTATATTCATAAATTCTCATATCTAAAATGACTTTTATTATCATGAAAATCTGATGGGGAATCAGAATGGGTGGAGTTAGAGATGAAGCTGCCCATTATCACCACCACTTTTTAATATATATGCGGAGGAAATGGCGAATTAAGCTTGAAAAGAAATAGACAGGAGAGTGAAAATTGGCAGGAAAGTGATCAAGTCAGTAAGGTATGCAGGCAATAAAGCTATTGCGTGCAATTTCAAAAGGGGTTCAGCAATACTAGTAAATGCATTAAATAACAAAGCAAGGGAATTTGAATGAAAATAAATGTAAGAAAAACTGAAGTAATGAGATTTACCAAAGAAAAGTAAGCTAAGTTAATAATCAGGATGGATGAAGAATAATTATAACAGGTGAAGAAATTGTCTAACTTGGGTAGTGTTCTCTCTTGGGATGAAAGGTTTACACATGAGGTTTGAAGAAGAGTAGTATTGACCAAAGAAGATTTTTTCAAAGAAAAGGGAACTGATGAACAGAGGTCTTGATAAAGGAATCAAGAAAAGATTGGTAAAATCCTTGGTGCAGAGTGTTTTGCTGTATGGATGTGAAATGTGGATCTTAAGAAAGAATGATATCTAAAGATTGGAGGCCTTCAAGATGTACATATGGGGTGGAATGGAAAAAGTGAGTTGGATTGATAGAAAAACAAATACAGTGGTACTAGAGATAGTCTGGGAGGGTTATAATTGAAGTAATTAACCATTGATGGAGGAAAAGGATTAGCCAAATATTGAGGAGAGAGGTATTGCTGAAGAATGTAATTGAGGGTAAAATGCAAGGGGAAGACACCGGCAAAAGATGTTAGATGACATATAGGATGATAACTAATCTTTCGGAGAAACATTCTAATTAAATGTAGAAGATACTAAATATTACTATAGGATGATGACTCTTTTGGATTATAACTGTTTGTCTGTTTGTTAATTAACAGAAATTATGAAAACTGAAATACTAAGTACAATTCTTTCACAATTAATGTTCTATTTATTCAGTTTCTTCATAATAATGATGTTACTGACCGATGAGTAAGTTGGGGGATAAATACTTTACTATCCCAGCAGCGCAATATGCAATCCCAAGCAGTGCTTGTCTGTAAAACCCAAAACCCTTCATGAGACGGTTGGGTTTCTTTTAATCCCATCAATTCTTCAATGTTATTTGCATCAAAACCATTGCTGGGATAAGGCTGAGAGGGAAGTATAGCTTCAATAGAACCTGCTATTTCCTGAAACCTAAATTTGTGAAAAGAAAATTTAAAATAGTGAATTTATACTTAATATTTTCATTCCATCAGTAATATAAATCTTGATTTATCATTATTAACATTTATCTGAATAATATTTCTTTCAGAGTACCTTATTTGAAAGTACACAGGAAGGTTCCAACTATTTAGGAATGGCTGGTAAGATGGCTGAGAGCGAATCCTCTCCACAGCAACTATAGTACCACAGTATTTTTCAAGTTGATCAAGGAATGCCATAGTTTCACTGTATCTCTACAAAATAGAAAAAAAGACATCCATGAGCTTTTGGGAGCCCAAATTAAGAAACACTTTGAAGAAGATCCTTAGTTATTGTCAAAGAAGAAAACCTGACCTTGGAGGGAAATCTCTTTGAGATAGTGGGAATATTATCTTTGTCAAGGACAAAATAGATTGATTCATGAAAGGAAAGTTGTGTTCTCACAGTTAGATAAACCAAGGATCACTAACATTTTCAGTATACATCTGGTGGAAGGCTCAATGAAAAAAAATTATGCTTATTGTATCTGCTTCACATTATTAGCTACAGTTAGCAATTTATCCAATTTTAAAGTAAAATTAATTAAAGAGTTAGGAATATCATCAAGAAATATAAACAATAAACAACTGCTTTCCAACATAGTTGTTAAAATGTACCTGATGAAAAATGTCAGGATTCCCTGGAGCATTTATATTAGGTAGGTGAAACTCCATTTTTTTGACAAATTGTGGCCACAGGCTGTGGGCTAAGAAGTCAAACCCCTTCACAGAAGGAGGCCTATAATGTAGAAAAATTGAAAGATAAAAAACTTACAACATGATTTACCTTTAGACTGAAGCAGTAAGGAAAGTATGGGCCTACTTTACCTCTGCCCTTCCACTGTTAACTCAAGAAGTTTCCCCAGTTTACATTCCACAATACTTAGCACCTTGCAGTAAACTTCTGCCAAGTTGATTGAGCTGGCTCTTCCAACATTCTTTGGGGTGGATGATTTCATGATCTCATCAAGGGTTGGAGCAATCAAACGTTCTCCAATTAATTCTTCTGCAACATCACACATCCCTAAAGATGCATACGTGCATAAGAGACGAGTCAACTGAGAACGCACATCTTTTGAATCTCTCTGCTTGTCCTCACACCTAAGAGCCTCTAGAAGCATGTTTTCCAGCAACTTGGTCAACCGTACACGTACTGATTCTGTCCGCTGTAAATGAAGTAAAAATCTTAGTTGACACTGACAAAAGAGATCTACATTTTTATTCATTTTAGTAAATTTGTAAGTACAACAATTTCTATGGAAATATTTTATTTTGAATGTATGATATTTCAACACAATAATCAGGTTAAATATTTACAAAAACAAAACAACATCTTTGATTTGTTTTTGTACATTTGTTAACAATGAAAACTAGTCATTTGTGTATTATATATTAGAGAAACATAAACATTTTATAATAGGAAACTAATTGATTAACTAATGATAAAACTCAGAATTTCTCAACTTTAGCAGCCTATCAGACAGCTATTTATATTCCATTGTAAAAAGACCTCTTTCCATAATTAATTTGCTGTTAGCTGCTATGTTTGTTACTATGTTTTTCACTCAATAATGAAACTCAAAATTCTACCCAGCTGTTAAATTTGATACTGAGCTAATATCAAATTAACTGGTTGAAAAAATTAGATAAAGATTTTGGTCCATTCAAGGGCAACTCAAGGACCAAAAGTGATCCAGAAGCCATTAATTTAGAATAGCTGATTTTGAAACTTGATATAATATTTAATAATAACATGATTTTTATACGAGGCCAATACACCATGATGATCTTAAAGATAAAATAATATTAGTTTACGTGAGGCTTTTACCTTGTTCAAATTTTCAACTTTATCACATTTTCCAAGGCAAAACGTCAAGTGATTGAACTCAGCAGCAGCTCTTTCAGCAGTGGCTAGGCTTTGATTCATTTTCGATGAGATATCTTTACAAGCAACCTCATCTTCCAAAAGACATTCCAGTCGTTGTAAGGAAGAAAGTGCTTTTGAAAGAAATTCCAATTTAGCTCTCTCCGTCCTTAATTTTCTTCGCGCATCTAGTTGGTTTCTTATGCCCTTGACAGCTTCTTCCAGGCTACTCTTCACCGTCTACAAAAACGTACATCACATATGTCATTTACATCGAAATTTTACACGATAAAATAATATGACTACATAGTCTAAGTATATCATTTAAACAAACAAATTTTTATTTAATTAGTTTGAATGAGATTCTACGCCGAAAAACCACAGTAATACAAACGGATGCAAAGTTTGATTAACTGAATCCCTCTTAAAACATACATTTTCTTACCATGACTTCTTCTCGTAACTGGCCAAGTGGATCACGGATCTTTTCAACAGCCTTATCGAGGCCAACAAGACTGCTTGACAATCCAACGAAGTCTGCATACTCTTGATCAATAAGATCCAAAGTTGCAGAGCGAAGTACCTTAAGGTATGACCCAAGATCATCACGCATTGTCTCCAAAGATGCTCTGCCTCTGTGTTCCTGCAGAAAGATATCTGCAGAAAACGATTCCTAGAAAGAAAATCAGTCGGCCTTCATCATCAGTATGAATGAAAACTAAGAAAAGGGATAATATAGCTCTGAGATTAAGTATTTATTAAAATGATAAATCATTCTAATTATACTACACATCTCTGCTAAATTTATGAAACCATTTAGGGTGAATAGCACCACACATTTAACTTACCTTAATAAATGCATTTCCGTCAAAACATAGATCATTGGAGCTGGCTGGTAATGTATATACGTCCACATCTTTGGACATCTTATCGGAAATTATCTATTTATTATTATCATAACGTTATAATTCTTGAAGTGTGCACACGTAAACAAGTATGCGTGACAAATTACTCTTGAGCTCCGCCCTCTTTAATTCGTAATTCTTATGTTTCTCTAAATCGCAAGATGTCTATGTGCATCGTCTGCATGTAGTCAGTGCCGGAGTGTTTGGTGGTGCAATTATATATGTTCTCGTTGAGTTTTTGCCATATCCTTTGAGCTTAAGAGATGTGGTAGATATTTATAAGAAGATATAGTAAGGCGAACAAGAATGCGAATGAACTCGCTCACCTCATGATTTCTTCATGAAATGCATTATCGAATCTTTCAGGCGTTTGCTGCCATCGTTTACGTGAAATCGGAAAATACGTACGGTTTCTTGCATTATTAATCTGTCAAGTTTATTTTAAGTAATCAATATCACCCCTTGATGACTCAGCAACCGAAGATGTATTAGAATTAGAGCTCTGATAAAAGTTAGATTATTATCATTTGTGGCTTTACTTCACGTACACAAACTTGTCGATCCTATGATTTTTGCGACGTTAAATTTTCCTCAAACTACTGCGATTCAAGGGATTATTGCAGAGGTATGCGGGAATCGGTCGATCTCAAATCTATTGGTCCTTCCCTAGCTACTAAACCCCTTGAAATTAACAGCTATTTTCTGTTGCATTGTGTTGCTAATACTTGGAGTATTGGTGTTCTACGAGTAATACAGTGCACCACTTTGAGTACTGGTTGCAGCATTTCACGACTTAGAAGATATTTTGTCTTGAAATTACGTATTTTTTTTGCTAGGGTCATTTAATCTCTGGATTTTAAAAACACTTCCAGTAACCTAAATTACATACTGGATAGATGTATTCAGTTTTTTTTCTTTCCATTCTTGATCTTCCAAGTATAGCAATGTTGACAATCAGTATTATTCCTTTGTTCTTCTAATTTGTGTTTATTAATTTGGTAAAAATTTAATTGCTTTGCTTGTCTGATAACGCGGAGGGAGGTCGAGTCCCCGGTGTGAATACTTTTGCTGATTTATTGCGATAATTAAATTCCTTTCAGTTCATTCAGTCTTTCACTGCGGTTAGTAAATATTTATTCCATTATCAATTTTACGTAAGAAACACTCATAGTAACCTTTTTATCATTTAGTAGTTGAGTTTAGGTCCATAAATTGGTTGAATGTAATAATAATTTAATCGATTTTATTATCTAATATAATAATCTGTATTTCTTTCCACATTTTACAGCCTTGGAATGCTTTTCCACATGATCTTCGATTGAAAGCATACGTGCAGGGGAAACCAAGCAACGTGTGTGAAATGAAAGCAGCGACGAAAAATACTATTAGAGGTAGAAAACCAATGCCCTAATCGTTGAAATTTGATATAAAATTAAAATAATTTATTCTTGAGTAAACGAGTTTGTAAGGTAACGAAAAGAATATTCGGTAATTTAAATTTGCTCTATTTTCTACAAAAATTCGTTTGTTTGATTGTGAAATTCAGCGTCAACTGGTTTGTGGTGATTAGTGATTCTCATTCATTCTCTTTTTGGCCGGATTTGGTATGATGGAAGACAATAAAGAAGTATTAAATCATACATATTTTTTTAAAATATGGGTTAACCATAATGTGGGTATAATTTCTCTTTTACTATCTCTTCTAAAATCCTAGCATGACAATCAGTAAGATTAACTCAGATATCAAGATTATCTGCTTTTCGATTCAAACAGCATTTGCCAGTGGCGAATACTAGGGATAGAATGGTTGTAATTACTCCAACAATAACTTACTGTACCTCTCTGATGATGAGAATGTCCAAAATATTTACGAAATTAAAGAAAGGAAAACATTTTTTACTAACGCGTATTTACCGTAAGCACATAATCTTTGGTGTTTCTTTATGATTTCATCGAATTAAAAATTTAATCGATATTTTTCGAATTTCCATTGAAAATTTAGATCTCTCTCTGATAAATTTTACTCATATTTTCGTCTTAAAAGAAAGAACAAGGCTGTGTGTCTAAAGAGCGATTTTTTTGTGTGTTACTCTGAATAAATGTAATTACTGCCACTAGTATTGAATGCGAAATTGTTTCCGCCAACATGAATGTTAATATTTTAAAGAAACATTTTTAATCTGCCCAATATCCAAAAAATATATCTTTTCGCACAAAGCAAATAGAAATTAACACTTGCTGCGATTTTTGTGAGTTTGTTCTTTCCAGTAATAATTCTGATTATCTGATCTGATAAATATGTGTGAAATAAATTTTCAGAGATAATTTATTTGAGGTCAATGATAAGAAATATTCTTCAAAACCTGTTTAATCGGGTGAATCTTTGGTCAATAATTTTTTTGATGAATTCGGTCGACGGTAAAAAAATGCAACTGTTGGTTGACAGGCAGAAAATGAGGCTTACGTGATATAATTATAAGATTAGTTATTTATTATAGATATAAGATCATTTATCATAAGAGATGACTAAGTACTTCCATTATTGACTTCCGATATCCCATCTTCGTGATCATTTTAAGATGCTGAAATCTTATGATTTTCAAAATTTGTCTGCTCTGGCGGGAAAGGACGGGTGGTAGTATTCATTTGTTCAGTAGTTGTGAAATATTTGATTCGCCAATAGATTTCCTCACCTGATTGTTTTCGTCTTTCAAAATGTCGTCATCTCTTAGTCGCGAAGGATGTGTTGTAGACTCTAGAACGTAGTGATCGCATTGTAGTAACATGTCTTATGATATTGACTGGGTTTTTCCAGTCTTAAGGCAGCCCGCAAGACTTTGGAACATTGCTAGTTCGGTTACCGTTTCCACCGTGGGGATTTTTTCAAAAATTATTATGGGTAAGTGAAGTTAATTCTTTTAGTCACATATTTTTCTCTAAAATTGAATGATATACAATGAAAAAACATGCCAGTTGTATCTATTGATTTGTTTTAGTTTCAAATCAAATGTTTTTGCCGTTAAGCGCGACTTTCCATGATTGTTTGAAAGTATATGTGTTAGGATTTTAAGTAACATTATTTTTGCAGAATGGCTCAACACAACGACTGTTCATAACAAGGAAATTTTGATCCAGGCTATTGACAAAAGATCTCCGAACGTTCCTCTCATTACCGTATCGAACCATTATTCCTGTTTCGATGATCCTGGGTTATGGGGTAATAAACATTATTAAATATTTTTACTGTGATTATACCGTGATAATTCTTAATTGTAAAGTTAATATAATTTATTCTGTACTTAAAATTTCATGCAAGGCAGAAATTGTCAATCAATGTGTACTGCGGAAGTGAAGAGGGGAGGTCGAGTTTACATGTCGACCTTGACTATAGTGATATGATTGTGGTATACCTTCAAGCCTTTACGACATCAATTACGCCCTTGAGAAAAAGGGCCAAAGCAATCATGGAAGTGTTATTTGTCGATCATTTATCTCTTTTGCTGCTTCAAATGGGTGTAAATGAATTACCGTGATTCTAAAAAAATTTTTTTAATAAATATTAGAATGTAATTTTCTGTTTAATTTTATTTTGCCTGATGTGAACATAAATTTTCGTAATTTCCTTCCTTCAGCCACAGTGAGAAGTTAATTCATTTTAATCGAAAGAAAGTGATATTATGTATTTTACGTTATGTTTATGTCGTTAGAAACTTGCCGTAATCTGAGTAAAATTTAATCTTCTACCTTAACTTGTTGTCGATGCAGATACATTTCTATAATTTAATTATAAGGTTTGTGATAGTAAGAAAAAGTCGTTTTTAAATCAAAAGAATTTTTATTTTACATCTCAGTGCTCAGATTTCGTGATCTGCTTACTTGCTGATTCTCTTCATTTGTATCCTTACAGCTATGTTAGGAAAGGATATTTATGTGATTTATATTTTCACGTTCCAGGCGTACTTAATTTAAGGCAACTATTAAACCGTGATAAAATGAGGTGGTCTTTGACAGCCCATGACATATGTTTTACCAATGTCTTCCATTCATATTTCTTTATGCTCGGAAAATGTGTACCCATAATTCGAGGCAATGGAGTATATCAGGTTTGTATATTTATTCTTTCCTTGATTTTATGGATTGAAATTACTATTCAGTGATTCAACATCACTTATGTTGTGGTTTTAGTGTTCAAAGATCAATAGAAGTTTGATCAAAGATCACTGGTCATATTAAGACTAAATATCTCTTCCCTTGGCATTCAAAAGGAAGCCATCGATTTTTGCATAGAGCAGCTCGGTAAAGGAGGATGGGTGCACATATTTCCCGAGGGAAGGGTAAATATGACTCAGGAAAACTTTCGTATAAAGTGGGGAGTTGGGAGGTTGATCATGGAGTCCCCTATAGTTCCAATTGTTCTGCCATTGTATCATGTTGGTATGGATACTGTGCTGCCAAATCAGGAGCCCTATTACTTACAGGTTTGTGTGTTTTGGATCCTGAATTAATAGAGATTAGATTATTAAGTCATTCTTAACGGAAGTGATCTTGCTCTACCAATTTTTTATATTGATGCCAGAGTATATATATTTAGGTGGGTTTTGTTATGATAAACTTTATCCTTCTGAATGGGTGTTAATAATGCTTTAAAGGCCTTCTATTGTGTTATATCTATTTGTATCCTGGTTCAGTACTAGATACTTATTTAGTAGTTTAAAGCAAAATTTGTATGGATTTGAGGCAACAGTAACATCATTCAGCAATTAAAAATTTTTCTAACAACTATGGATGTTCCAATAATTAATATTTCAGATAAAGAACAAGCACAGCAATATAGCAGTTAGAAATTAACCCCTCTTAGATATTATAAGAGTTTTACATAGTTTTTCTAATCAACACAAAAATTTCTCATCACTGTGGATCAAATTTGCTCTTAGATTGGATTTACTTTGATAATGTTTATTGCTTCATGATTATTAGGTGGGTCGTAGAGTGACACTAAATGTTGGGCAGCCTTTGGAGTTGGAAAATGATGTGGAAATGCTGAAAGGAAGTGGTGCTAGTCCAGAGGAGTCGAGACTCTTCCTCACAAATAGGATTCAGGAAGAGTTAAGAAGTTTGCGTACTCAGACAGAGCTGTTGCATCAAAGTGGGAAAAGAAAGAAGTCAGTGTCATGATGGTCAGTTAATTTCCCTGCAGTGTATATAAATGTATATATTCATCAATGGAGAGGATGAAGTTTTTATCTTATTGACTGTGAGAAATGACAATCATTGTCTTTCTAAGCTGATGTCAGTATGCAGTTTTATTTTTTTAAGGATACTGTTATGTCAATCAGCAGCGATATTATTTTTCTAAGTTGCTACATTATTATTTGATTGTTGTTGTTAATTTTCCAAAGTTATTATTTGTTATTGCAGCTGCATTTTTTCTTGTGATTATGTACTAAGGAAAATGTTTTAACTATCAAATGGCACTGCAACATTTATTAGGAATATTTTGCTAATTGAGAAAAAGGAATTCAAAGAAATTTGATGAATATTTTCCTGGAAATTTATGATTGAATTTTAGCAATTTGTTATAAAATCCATGAAAATTTTGAATGAGGCTGTTAAGTTCTTGAAAATCATGGTGTGAGATAAGATTGATATAAGTATGATTTAATGTTGATGTTATTTATCAATAGTGTCCTGTTCCCTTAAAAATATTCTTTCTCCGCTTGTTTGAAAAACTTTTACATTATTTTGAACTTGGCTGAAAAATTTTCAGGTAGGGATGTAATTTTCTTATTATATTCTAAGGTAAGGTATTTCTAGCTGTCTAATGGTAACTTGCAGGTTTGGTATCCTTCATATTTTAATCAAAAAACGTAGTGGGTGATTTTTTTCTTAGAATGCAAGGTGTGTATGTTAAATGATAATTTTTGAAGAAAAAATCATCCCAGCTAAATGAATGTTTCTCTGAATGTATCATCATTTGTTCTATGGAAGTCAAAATTTTACACCTAACTACGCTAATGATATGTTAGGTCCACAATTATTCACTGTAACTGACTTTTAGGTCCTTACTCTTCGAAAAGGAAATTGACTGTATTTGATAATATTTTATTTTGTCGTTAATGAGGTTATTTTGGCCAACTACATCAGAAAATATAATGAGATTGATTTAAGAATATCATGCGTATATTTCACAATTTGCTCTATGTAATGCATTTAGAATATGTCGTTTGATACTCATCAACTTGCTGGTACAAACCATATGCAATAGCTGAAATACATCTTGGATTTGTACAGAATAGAGTCCAAATAATGTTATCATGAAAGGTTTCACTGTTCAGAGTTTTGAGAAGTTTTTAGAAAGTTTTATACTTCAGTATATGCATGCTCATTTTCTATCAGAGGAAGAAGGTTTTCTACAATACATACATAATTTTTATAACGAGTTGTATTACTTGAGGTGTTATCTTTAGAAATGATCTTTAGGTGTCCAATAAGCTTTGAAAGACATGAATAATATCATATGCCTATATCTGCTTGAACGTGGAATCAGCTATGCATCTCCTACAAGTAGCTTTGATTTTATTTTCTATCTTATATTTGTAATGGAATTATTGTATTCATTTAGGGAAATTACCCCTCCTACACTTGCATAGCTTACATTAGTATTACTTTATACAAATAGAATTCGGCTAGAAAAAATTAGCAGATACTCGTGAAACCCGAAGCTGGAAAATTTTAAGTGCCTTTTGAAATCTGCTTTCCTGTGATTATCATTGACCAAGAATTTCACTTTCTAAAGTATCCAAATTAACACCTTATTTGTTATTTTTTTGAGGAATATTATTAAGACTGATTGCTTTTGTATTTTAAGTCAATCAAGTACCCGTTTATATTGTGGTTCAATGGTTCCAATGAATTCTCATAAAATTGTTTGGCTCGCTTATGCGTTGCACTCATGTTAATGTTTTCATTAATCCCTAGTTTATATAAAGGAAGTCAGAATTGACATTTAAAAATCATTGCAGAAATTTCATTCACTACCTAAACTAAGAATCAGGTTTTCCAACATATTGATATCAAGTTTTTGATAAAGATACAATACATTAAAATGTTTTTACTTTCCAAGAATTTGAACAATTCCCAGATACTGAAAATTTCAAATGGGGTCAAGGAAAAGGTGTTCAAATTTGCCCATAGTGGTGTGTAGCTTGAAACCCAAGGAAACGAAAAATTGTAAAATTACTGGAGCTCATACCCAGGTCTCCCACTTGCCGAGCAGGTATTCTATCCACTGAACTACCATACCGCACAAAATTATCTACTGTTAAGCAAATGCTTGGGAAAGTGGGAGGCCTGGGTTTGTTTCACAGTTCCTTCACTATTTTCACATCTGTTTGTTCTTGAATCTTAAATGTGTGTGCGCCCTCTTTTAGGGCAATAATTACTAAGTATGTGATAAAATTATGCTAAAAAGGGTAAGCTTTCAAAACATAAGCATTATAAAAATTTTAGTTAATTTTTTTTAGCTATTGAGCTCTTGAAATTCATGCTAGAGTTCAATTTGTTTTGTATTTCCTTAATAAGATTACAGGTTTTTTCGTGAGAGCTCAAGGAGATCAAGTTACATTATTCACATTCAAGCATTCTGAACTATTTGTGTTTGTAAAGTAAATATTGTCTTCAGAGCTTGACAGAAAATAATAGGGATGAAGTGTTTATATTAGCATATGTATAATTATTTCAAATTGGATTCTACCTCAAACTAAGCTTGGTTGACCATGTCATTAAGCTAATTTCTCTTATTTTTTTATCATATTTTAAATATTGTGCTTAAATTATTATCAGCTTCAAGTTGGGTATGGTACATACGTGCCATGAGACCAACTAAGAATGAAATTCTTTGTGATGTTATACATATTGTATAAGATGCATTGGAAAAGTTAGCCATTTAAGGAAGGCCAAATTTATAATTGATACATAATAATAACTAGTATTATTTCTCTGCAAAAATTGAACATGGTAGCTTAAGTTCTTAATATCTCTTATAAAAATGACTCTAGGTATTTTTTGCCATCTACCAATATTATCTAATTAATCTATGTGAATAGCTGCAGTTGTTGGTGACAAGCTGGTCTTGAAAATTGTTTTCTCTCTGTTTTACTTTGTTAAAGCAAAATCTGTCTGTTTTACTGTAGTGGTAAATGCATAGATTGATTTGGAATATAATTTCCAGTGTTTGGCTTTCAGGTTATGATATTTTATTAATATTTGAAATAATTGTAAAGAAATGATCAAAATTATGATTATTTTAGATTAATAGTATTCCACTTTTGTTAACTTATATTTATAAATATTTATGTTCAGTACATTTTCTGTCTCTTATACCACTGAAAAATATCTTCAAAAAATATTGCAGTTTACTTTTTCTTCTCAGTATTATATATTCTTGATCCTACCTCATATGCTATTTTGAATTTTGAAATTTTTATTTGATGTTTATCAGCTTAAATTTACATATTCTTACTAACTGCTGTTGCATTTTTTACTATTTTGGAGTGTTTTTTTTAATCTATGAAAACCTGATCCCTGTACTGGAATTTTCATTTATTTTTTCTCATAATTAGTTATCGGAAAACAGTGATCCAAAAGTTAATTTTGGAATTTTGAAAATAGCATTGCATTTACGAAGGAAAGCTAGCTTTCATGCTCGAATCAAATTCATGGCTGTTTATGTTGCTGTAATATTTTGCAGTAATGATCAACTTCAATACTAGCAGTATATAGTATTCTAGAATTATAGGAAGTACCTATAAGTAAACTATGTTAGAACCATTAAGTAAATCGGCTGTAAGCATTTTTTATAAGGTGAATCTTATAAAAAGGAAACAGGATATTGCCTTCTTGACAAAATTTTAAATATTTAAATGAATAAAGATTTTGTAAGTTCGGAGACTCCGAGTGGAATTTTCTTGTGCATGATTAAATAGTTTTCCTTTTGAATTTCAATAAGCAATAAGGAGCTGTAATTTATTTGCATGATTGATAATTATTGAGAGATTTAATGAAATTTGTGCTAATATTGCATTTTATGGGAGTGTTAGTTCACAGTGTTAACAGTTGAAAGCAACCCTTAGTGACCTTTGCGGAATCATTATTAAAAATGCAACTTCGCATTAAGTTCAGTTGAAACCGATATTGGTGTAAATATTCGATATGTGGCATGATGTAGGCCAATGCGCCATTTCAGTGGGTCCGAAAGCAGTGAAAGTTTTATTTTGGGGATGGTCAGTTTTGATGGACTGAGTTACTGAATGGTAGCAAACGGTAGCTTTTGATTGTTGCCGTCCGGACTAACATTGGTTTCTTGGGAGTAAAATTCGTTTTCCTTTTTTTCTAACGTACTCTCTTGCGATGCGCTATTTAGTTAATGTTTACGTAATTAAAACGTAAAATTTCCCATCTCAAAAATCTAAAAGCGTCTGCCTTTCATTCTCCAGAGGCTTCCGGAGGAAGAAGTTTCTCGTCGTGAATACTGATCCACGTAATTAAGATCTTGACTATGTGATTGCGACTCGCGAGTTGGATCATGATAATTCCTGTTCACGAAAGCGAATAGGTCAAGATGAAAATATCTTCTTGTTGGTTTCATAAACTAGTGCATACATGTCAACTTTCAATGAATCGAGACGGAAAATTTCTAAAAATATGAATTTTTGTCTCCTGATTTCGCTCATGCAATGTACCCGAGCCTTCAGAATTCGCGATTCAAATATAGAGTGAGCTGGTGCTCCTTTATCCCCTTTAACTGTTTGCAGTTTAGAGCTTAGTACTAAGCACGTAATAATAGAGTGCATAGAGTGTATTTCTAAATTTGCCTCGGCCTCATCAAGAATAAGGCCAGTGGGACGAGTTCTAAAGAGTTTATAAATATTGCAGCCTATGTAACTGGATAACTTTCGCTTGCGTCAACTCGGCATATCTTTATTTTCACATACAAAATTTTGTTTTCACCAGAATTCTGTTTGCGAGTTTCACCGATCCTGAACAAATAGAATGTCATTTATGCGATTTTTCCCTCGACTGAAAATTTTGGAGGTTTCGCATAGTCTAATATTAAGTCCGTTCCAATTAAAAAAACTCGAGTACATTGTTTAGGAGTATCGTCTTCAAAGATTCTAGGTTTTTTTGAGATTCATCGAAAACATAGAAGATGCCATTTTAAGTGCAGTATGCTCTTAANCGCCGAAAAACGGCTTGCAGGGTACTTACATAGACATAGACAATACAGTAGCATCTAATTATTCCTGACTATAATAATACGTGCTCCAGATTCATCCTTCGTGTGGAAAACCAAATGAGGCGATTTGCTAGAACAGCCTTTCGGTATCAGAAATATATTTGAACTGTAAGTTTCTTTAGCTCTCTTTTACGATAGTCTACCATAAGACGCTAAAGATGTTGTTAAAATAAGATTAGCGAAGTATTGAATAATCGGTCTCCATGACTGTCAAATTTGGCAAGCGCTATTTATGATATTTAAAAGAGCAAAGTGGATGAATAGGTTCTGTTATTTCTTTGACTCTTTCGCGAATACATATTTTAAAAAATACCATGTAAAATGATAATGAAGGCGTTTATTTCACTTTAAACGTTCAATATCTGTGGAACTAGATTTAATCAATTTTTTTCTCAGTATTATTTGTATCAGGAATATTTTATTGTCCTACTTACTGATATTTGCGGATCCAAGGGCGGGTGGGGGAAAGGGCGATCGCCCCCCACCCCTTGATGACTTCGTATTGCTATCGCTTTGGATATTATAATAAATTTTGTATGTGAAATTCAAATATAGTCCCGAAGAATTTGATAAGACGCTTTCGGCTCGTTCAACTGTTATGTTAATGACATGTAGAATTCACTGGCGGTTGTTTGTATGTTTCGGTGTTCTGTAAAAACCTTACTGTTTACATCTTTAGGGAGATATTTAACATATTCAACTTGTATTAAATTATGATAGCTCTATTATGTCGGAATTACAGCTCTGTTTTGTCGAAGTTGCTCTTAAAATTCGTAAATTATCCATTTTGCGCCTTAAACATAAACAGGAGTAGCTGTAGCAGTTGAACTACATAATTATATCATTATTGTGGTATGCAGGTTCTGGCTACTGAAAGGTAAGTAAATATTCTCAAAATTTTATTTCTGTATTTAGCTTGAAATGACAGATTTATTTTGCTATGTAGTAACTTTTACGTTGTATTATAGTCGCAGAATTTGTTGAAGGGCCTTCCTAAAGCTTGTATGTACATGCACGATCACGACTTCTATGGCTGGTGAGATGGTGAAGCTGAGGCTTCTTTGATGATGTAAATACTAAAAATGATTCGTAGTTTCACTTCTTCTAAAATTAATTCCAATTTGGAGCCGCATCTGGGAAGATTTGGCGATTAGAGAATTTAGTTTGGTCGAACTAGTTAAAGTAGAATGAACAGGTCCTATAAATATGAATTCTATTTAATAAAGTAGGGTGTGGGTATGCCTATGTATGTAGGTTCGCCTAAAACTCGAAACCCAAAAGTCTCAAACATTTCAAACTTGGAACATTATTTGAAGTCCACAATGCGCAGATGAGAGGCTACTTTTCATTTACTCTGCGGTACCCGGTTCGATCCCAGACGAGTCGAGCGTTCCCATAAGAAATAAAATGTAGACTTCATCGGTTATAGGCTTTATTTCTTTTGCAAAATTAAATTAGAAAGAATAGTTGTATTAAATCGAGACTAGCACTAAAAGAAGGTAAATTGAATGAAGGCTTTTATTCTGGTCGTTCGAGCACTGTTTTTGATTCAAATTGCGAGGATTCTTATGGTATACGCGAAAATTTTGTGGTTGTAAGCAACTGGTCCACCTGGATACCACGCCAATCGTTGCATCTGAGTTCATGAATTTCTCCATAAGTATACACGTGGAATTTAGACCCATTTAAAAGAAAGGGCAATAATTATTGATAGATATGTGAAGAAGAGGTAATTTTATCATTTTCGATTACGATGACAAATCGCGGGATAAAATTTACGAGCAATTAATATTTATTACTCAGCTTGGTTGAGCAAATTACAAGGGGGACGTGGAACCTTAAGAAAGGTAATGAAACATAGATTTTGATCTTTGATGTGGTTTACTGATTTCGATCCAGAGTTGAAAGAATTTTGTTAGATACGTAAAACTTTTCTAAAATATGGCGGTTGTAAACACCCCTGACGGCCCATACGATTGTTGAAACAGCATTTTTGTGTTATCTCTTAAGAATATAATAATTGAGAAGTGTTAAGATTCATTAATTTAAATGTTACGTTATGAATTAACGATAGATTATATGAAGATGTATATCATTTTATGAGGTACTAGCAGAAGTGCCCATTGATTCTCAACGGGAAGATAGAGATAGTACTAAATAAATAGTCATATTTGTACAATAGAGAAAGTAACATATCTTAACTTAGCTCAATTGGGAAAATTGTCAAAAACGAAAATATTAAAATCAAAGTTCTCACAATCTGGAGTTGAGATCCTTAACCAATGATAAAAAGTATGATTGTGTAAAATTTCTTTCTTATGAAAAAAACTGCCTAATTAATTAATCTTATGTCTCCAGTTCATACGATGATTCTTTTTTCATTTTGCTATAGATATACAGCTCTCAAAAGATTCATATTCATATTGTTTACATTAATATCGTATGGGAACGCATTGACTCGCATAGGATCGTACCTTGAACAATATATACACGAAAAGGAATCTGTATGTCGTAGTTTTTTAGAAACGTGCAAGTTTGCATGCTTTATAGCAACTGTTTCTCTAGTTTTAGACGAACATTCACCCTTACACACCCACACAGAATAGCTCAAATGCTCATTAAAAAACAGTGGGAAGTAAAAATTGATAACTCCGTATTAATAGCGACTCATTTGACTCTCAGAAAATAAAATAGCTAGTGTAGCAAATGAAACATGAAATTTCGTTATTGATTACTCTACATTCTTCTATGAAATGCGACAATGATGGTTGCAGAGTCATAACGTATGCGGTAAAGAACGTTTTGCAGTGACGAATCACATGGTTACAAAACTTTTAGGATAACTATTTACTGCCGGAGTGGCTCTTCTTAAGAATAGAAAAAACGGAGCTGGATTTTCTGGCCTCGAACCCATGATAGCCGGGTCAGATGTTTAATTTTCCCTGGTGTCTGATTGACGAGCTTTCTACGCCAAAAAATTAGAAACTCATTCATTTCAGTGCTTTAGGCTGTGGGTTTTTATTGGCTGCTCTTCATTTACAATTATGAGGTTATTGTGATTTCTTAAGGCCATTTTTCGAGAAAACTACTGTTCATAAAACCTTATTTGGGAGGTAAATCGTTTTTGTCTCGAAGTCTATCCAACCACAAATTTTTATCGAATTCTTCGTTGCTGGCGCTCTTTGTTAATGGAGGCACAGGATCAGTTAAAATGTCGAAAACTCACCTATCGCACGATGTGGAGGGAATGCATATGGCTTAAGTCCTTAGCAGAGGCAGAAACGGAAAAAGATTGATGTGTTAGGCTCAACGTGACTGATTGACTACACTAGAATGCCGCTTTCTGTTGGAATGGTTGTTATTGATGCTTTTGGCAGTCCAAATACAGGCACGATTGTTTCCATCATGAATTCACATTCATGAATATAACCAAACATCACGAAATCCTGGATACGGTGCTACGTTGAAATGTTTTAGTAGTTAATGCGCTATACACATAAGCCACAATTCGAACTGCGAATCACAATTAGCTCAGTTTTCTGGTCAATCACATAATTTTGATTTATGTTGGATCCAGTCCTAACGAAAATTCGGTACTTTCGATTTAGTTTTGGTTCAATTCAATGAATACGCAAGATGGGAATCAAGTTAGAAGATTTCATCAAATGATTAATTTACTGGATTAATTCAGAGAAAGCACGTTCAGAGATGATGTAGCCGATATAATGCGTTCACCATGCTACATAAGTCGTTCTGATACTGCTAGAAAGATCAGGGAAATATATGCTAGAACCAATCGATTCAAGAACTCGTTTTATTCCGCGGACGATACGCGAAAGTAATCGATTAGGGAAATAGAATCATGGCGCATGCACCCCCTGCCACACGCCGAAAAACGGCTTGCAGGGTACTTACGTAGTCATAGACAATACAGTAGCATCTAATTATTCCTGACTATAATAATACGTGCTCCAGATTCATCCTTCGTGTAGAAAACCAAATGAGGCGATTTGCTAGAACAGCCTTTCGGTATCAGAAATATATTTGAACTGTAAGTTTCTTTAGCTCTCTTTTACGATAGTCTACCATAAGACGCTAAAGATGTTGTTAAAATAAGATTAGCGAAGTATTGAATAATCGGTCTCCATGACTGTCAAATTTGGCAAGCGCTATTTATGATATTTAAAAGAGCAAAGTGGATGAATAGGTTCTGTTATTTCTTTGACTCTTTCGCGAATACATATTTTAAAAAATACCATGTAAAATGATAATGAAGGCGTTTATTTCACTTTAAACGTTCAATATCTGTGGAACTAGATTTAATCAATTTTTTTCTCAGTATTATTTGTATCAGGAATATTTTATTGTCCTACTTACTGATATTTGCGGATCCAAGGGCGGGTGGGGGAAAGGGCGATCGCCCCCCACCCCTTGATGACTTCGTATTGCTATCGCTTTGGATATTATAATAAATTTTGTATGTGAAATTCAAATATAGTCCCGAAGAATTTGATAAGACGCTTTCGGCTCGTTCAACTGTTATGTTAATGACATGTAGAATTCACTGGCGGTTGTTTGTATGTTTCGGTGTTCTGTAAAAACCTTACTGTTTACATCTTTAGGGAGATATTTAACATATTCAACTTGTATTAAATTATGATAGCTCTATTATGTCGGAATTACAGCTCTGTTTTGTCGAAGTTGCTCTTAAAATTCGTAAATTATCCATTTTGCGCCTTAAACATAAACAGGAGTAGCTGTAGCAGTTGAACTACATAATTATATCATTATTGTGGTATGCAGGTTCTGGCTACTGAAAGGTAAGTAAATATTCTCAAAATTTTATTTCTGTATTTAGCTTGAAATGACAGATTTATTTTGCTATGTAGTAACTTTTACGTTGTATTATAGTCGCAGAATTTGTTGAAGGGCCTTCCTAAAGCTTGTATGTACATGCACGATCACGACTTCTATGGCTNATAGGTTCTGTTATTTCTTTGACTCTTTTGCGAATACATATTTTAAAAAACCATGTAAAATGATAATGAAGGCGTTTATTTCACTTTAAACGTTCAATATCTGTGGAACTAGATTTAATCAATTTTTTTCTCAGTATTATTTGTATCAGGAATATTTGATTGTCCTACTTACTGTTATTTGCGGATCCAAGGGCGGGTGGGGGAAAGGGCGATCGCCCCCCACCCCTTGATGACTTCGTATTGCTATCGCTTTGCTTAGGATCTGGCGAGGAGCTTGAATTAAAATCATACTGTGGTGTTTCTTCCACGATCACTGTATATATACCACGGCAAAATAGCATTTAAAAAGTTATTGGTTTATGATGGATATTAAAAGATGGGTTTATAAGGAAATCGTTTTAAATCTTCACCCCTCTTGGCAATTACGTCCCCCCCCCCTTTTGGCAAATTTTGGTTCCGTCCCTGTTTACTGTAATTTTGGAAAATTATTGTGCATATTGTTAACAATATTGCAATATTGTGGAGCGATTTTTGTTAATTTAGATTGAAATTCAGTTTTGTTCACAACTTTATGTGTTAGTGTACTCTTATAATTTCTATATCTGTGATTAAACAGTTTATCAACTTCTCCCTTACCGGATGCTGTTGGGAACTTCCACTATTAGTTAATTTGCATCAACGATTTGTCCTTGAGTGGTGTCAGATTGCGCAGTCGTGAGAGGAAAGTTATGGAAGACGTAGCCAATCTTGTCATAAAACTCACATTTATGTCTGAGCAGTACTCTAAGGAGCCTGCTCACTTAAACATTTTTATCTTTGAAAAGAACGAAGAGAAAAGAGTTTTTCATGTAGAGACCACAAGAAAAGTACGAAGTAAAAATTTTCCTATGAGTTTGTATTACTAGGCAGAGAGGTAATAAATACGCGCTACGAAAGTAGTAGCTATGCTAGAGCCATATTCTTTCTCCTTGAGGTGGGTTAATGGCGTCGCGACCATACATTTTAAATCGTATGCTTCAAGAAGGTGAAATCATATACTTTTCGTTGGTGATAATTAATAATTCTTAAATATTTATAATTTAAACTGATTATTGAGAAATCGGTAATATTTATACAATCTATCATTATCATCTATTTATAATATTCTAATTTTGAATTATTATTGTACAGAGAAAATTTTCTACAGCGAAATCGCGCGACGCTGGAAAAATTTCCCCTCATGGACAGGTTTGTGTAATATAAAGGTTCGAAGTATGGGATGGAGAAAAAATTAAGCTCTTAGGGAAAAATGCCTTTGTAACATTTTATTGACTCATTATTAGTACTATTTACATTTTTGTGAATGAGAATTATCAATAGGTATAACAATTCTAGAAAGTAATCACTGATGTCAGACTGTTTAGTTTTTAGATTACGCAAAAGTTTTCCTTCTGCGTGATGTTTACAGTTATTTAAGAAACTTTTGCCTGATAAATAATGATGGCGAATTCTTATCTCTTCAATATACCGGATAACGCCTTTGTAGTCTTTTTAATTTTTTTATGTACACGATTTTTTTCTATGTCATTTGTCTCATCATTACTCTCCCTATCATTCTCATTGCATTTTCACCCTCTGGAGAATCAATGTTAAAATCACTGGTTGTAGTCATTGTTTTCGTCTATCTTAACAATTTATGTCACCCTTGTTACATCGCACTCCATAATGAATACGAAGTCATTAATGTTGGTATTTAAATCACTGTTTTCATCTGTAATTACTTCTTCGTGGAAAACAAATCCATATATTTGAAAGCATTTTGTGACACTTTCCTTATTCGCTCTTTTCATTGGTCAGTTAAACCAATGCATGCCGTCCAGAACTGAAACATTTTTAACCGCTACACTAACTTTGTCAGCAGAAACAACAGCCGTTAAAAAGACTGCATTGAAAACTTTCTATAAGTAAGTTTGATGCACTACACAATTCCTTGATGTATTGGTTGAGCGATGCTTGTGGTTTTTGCTGGAAGTCACGCAAGAAATCACATCGTCCAAGAAAAGAATTATCATCGGTCCATCGGTTATTCTCTGATCAAATGATAGCAACCATTCTTCCATTATTCGTGCTTTGTTCCAAGCTTCTGGGTTGTCTCGCCAGATCATAGGAAGCTCTCCAATGTTCAAATTTTTGAAACATCTGAGTCGTCTGCTTTATCAATAAAAAGCGGCTTCTCCATATCTCTTTCCATGTTTCCGAAAACAAAATCAATGATTCACTTTGTAGAGTTTATCGCCAATACATTTTTTCTCTTCCAGTGACAAAGTTTTTGTTGGGTTCTCACGGAAATCAGTTGTTTCGTCACCGTTTAAAATATCCACCGAATGGTACTTCTTAATTGTTATTCAATTTTGATCTCCAGTGGGAGACCAAGGGGGGTATCCACATCATTTGCCTCTCCGAAAACACTGTTCCATTCAACATTATGACGAGCTTTAAAACTGTCAAGCCAGCCATCAGATGCTGAATTCCCTAATTTTCAGCAAATACTTATGCTTGCGCTTGAACCATGATTTAGTAATACAGAGCACCGTAATACAGCGTAACTAACTCATTTTTTTTTTAAGAAAAATCGTTCCATTGCCGCTTTATGCAGGCTCCGTTATCCTCGGGTTCAATTTAATGCAAATCCCTATCCCGTAGGTAGGGGCGGAAACATTTTTTCGTAATGGTCAGGTTTCTAAGTTCTAAGCACCCCTTGTTTTACAAGGTCTCAAGGATGCTCTATTTCAGGGTAGCAGGCGGATTTCTTAAGAGAAAGAATGTGATGATAGAGAATGAGTGAAAATAGAGTGATGGAACTTTAATGACGGACACAGCGATTCTCTATCTGAAATTGCGAATTTGCGAGTGCCTCCATTATTGCAATCAAAATATGTTTTCCGTTTGAAAAACCAGGAGGCTTGCTTTGGAAAGCGACAATGACCTTGCGGAGCGAAGCTGTTTTCAAGAGGCGAAATCCATCAGCGTGAAGGACCATCTCCGTCGACGCATCTTATAGTAAGAGAGTCCTTCAGCCCTCTCCAACCCCTCCATGCTGGGGAATGATTAAAAAATACCCAACTCATTCCAGGAATGAGTAAATGGGAGGACCTCTTAAACACACGGTTCCGTCTTCTTGCAATCTGCAAGGCCGATATTCTGCTATCTTTACTACGTTTCGTCGAGCAGCGCATTCATCTCTCCGTTGGCCTTGATGCAGATTCCGTATCCCCGTGCGCAGCGATGTTTCTCATCCATTCCTTCGTGCTCTTCGTTTGCATTCGATAGTTCATTCGTGCAACTCCTCCTAGTTCTCCGCGACTGTATCTCCCCGCATTTCACTGGAATATTTTCCCCTCTCCATTCCGGATACTCCTCCTCACGGAAAACCCTCGACATTAGATTTTCCCTTGCATCGGCTATGTCATGTCAACACTGGAGTTAAGGTACTATGCGTGGCTGCCAAGGCCAAACACGCAACGTCGCCTATCGCATCATCGACTATTGAATCTTCCCTCTCTCGTTTTAGAGAAAGCAACGGCTCCTCGTCTTCTCCTCTTTCACCCTTCAAATTCTTCGTATGCAGCCTTCCAATATGATCAGTTTTCGGATCAATTTAGCATCTCCATAGCTTTTTGATGGATCGCAATTCGGTATATCTAAGAAGCACATTCTCCCGCCTAATACTTGTGTTTTTTTTATACAATTATTTTTACATCCGTCTTTTCAAACGTAGGCGTATTGATGAATGTAAAGCTAGAGTAAACGGTACTTTTAATCACCTGAAAGAAGGATACTGTATAAGAGGTTACGTATAGATATGAACCTGTCTAAAAGAATCCTATTCGTTCTGTCGAAATTGTAGTGATTGTATCTTTCAGCTACTGTCTGTCGCCGGCCCTTTCAGTGGACTAAATTCTTCAGGGCTTGTAGCGCATAACTTCGATACCTTTATGATTGAGCGCTAGAGGTGATTATTTCCATTGAACTTCATCACGGTGCACATGTAAATTCGAAAGTTTGGAAGATTGGTAGTAGCAGTATTGTTAATAGTGCATCGACAGCTGAGGTCTTTTCCCACCGGGAAACGAATCCGGGACCGCTTTCACCGAAGTCAAACGTGTTGCCCACTTGGCTATCTAGGAGTCGTTTGGAAGATTATTTTGTTACGAAGGACAAATATAATTTAATCATTTCGCTTCGTAAAAATGCAGAGCATGAAATGGCGGCATAGTGCTAATTACGGTTCAGTTTCCTCCTTGTATGACCATTAAACCCAGAACTTCCTTTTTCCGAAGCAGTGACGTGAATCCAAAACACTGAAATGCTAAAAATTTTGAGGAAAGATCTTTGATACGTTTGCGATTCTCATCGCGTCCTCGATTAAAGATTCAACTGTTCCACTCGGTTGAAAATTTGAAGCGGCAATTCTTTTCTACTCCTCTTGATTCTTCTGGGACAATAGCATCTTGTGTGGGCAGCTCCCGAAGAAGTTTATTTTGGTCCCTGTAGAAGAACGAGACAACACAGTCATCGAACACGTAAGTTGTGGACGGTCATTCGGAGTTCAAGAGCCCTATCTACTCACGTGCGGTGGATGCTCTGTTATCGCACTCTTTCGTTTTCTTCCTAGTTTGCACTTAGTTATATTTGCCTTTTGTCTCGCGTATTATTTAAACTCGGTGGACTCTTTTCCCAGTTCGATCATTCTGTGTTCACGGTTTTAGTTTTAGTAGTACTAGACGCAACTTACGGAGTTTCATAACATTGTATGCAGCGATAGAAAATCAGAGCAATCTGCCTGAAGTTTTTGTGAGCCAAATAAGTGAGCGTCGGTTTTTTTAATACGCCCGAATTCAGTTTTTTCTATTCACCTTTAACTTTGAAAACAACGTTCCGTTGTTGCGCTGGTAATATATGCCAACATTTTTTGAAAATATGGATAGATGCATCATGAAAAGTTGCTAAAAATCGTTAAACTCGGAAAAGATATCGTCGGGAAGCAATTAAAAAATATCTTCAATCTGATTCTATAAATTAAGTAGCAGTTGAGGAATTCCGCATTAAATTTATAGTATGAATATTGTCTTGTTGGAAATATTTATTTAAATTTAAAATAAGTGAAACACTTTATGTTAAGATAAGTTAGGGGTGGGTCAACGTGATAGAAAATGCTCCATATAGTACGAAATATCACGAAAATAGAAATAGGTCACTAAAAGAAGGAAAAACTCGCTAGGTTAAACGACAAAATCGCCAAAATGGCAACTATGGCATGTGTATGTTAAGATAGGGACGGTTGTGGGTAATCATGAATAATTGATTTCGTGGCCAAAAACGGAAATAAATTGACATGAAATTCTCTTTCAACCCTTTCGATGTTAAAGTAAGGCGTTCAAAGTTTCCATAAGACGCTCAACGTCGTTCTACAAATATCAATGATTTGTTTCGCCTTACAGTCGTGCTCGTGCATTTTTGTAGGAATTTAATCATTTGATAACTGTAAAAATATACCAAGACAGTATCGGTAGACTTTTTGCTTGAAAATTTCCCAGACGGGGTTTGATTTTGTGGGCTTCTCGAACGACCCCCATACTCGAGAGGTTAACTAATAATCAATGACGCTTTAATTCAATAACACACATTTCTTTTTATTTCAGATCATACTTATCGCTATCCCGATTTACTAGAAGCTAAAATCGTAAAGAGGATTAATAAGTGTATAATGGATTATACAAATTTCCTCTTCCCCCTTCTTATCTTAATTTATTTTCACCGTTTCCTCGTAGTAACATTCGTACTTATTCCTAATAACATATAATTTATTCGTCAGACAATTTCGGGGTATATTTATTTTCTCCTTCATTCAAAAGAATCAATTCTAAATAACTACGAAAGATTAACAAGCATCACGAATATTTTTTCACTTTCGAGCAATTTCCGTACCGTCATCCATGAGTTCAGTCCTTAAACGATTGATAAATATTTGAAAACATATTAAACTGCATTATTAAGGTTTTTGCAATTAAAATAACCCGAGAGTAGATAACTATCGAATTTTGTTTCTGAGGATTTTTCTTACATAAAGCAAATAGCGAGTACCAAACATAACATCAGTCACATTTTATTTTCCGCAGATTTTTATATAATTTTTTGCATCTTACAACGAATGAGCAATTCGCAAGTTACGAATGGATCTTTCCTTTTTTAAGGTCGATATGTTTTCTTATACACTTGTACTTCAAAGTCTACCAACTCAACGCAGGTACTCTCGATGTAGTATAAAATTGAATACTTCAGAATAGTTAAGTGAATCTGAATTGAAATAAGTATGTTCAATCTTGACTTCGTGGAATGCTGTTCTAACCATCTTAAATAAAAACAATTGGTAACTCTGAAATATGATTACTGAAATGTTGCGGGTGACATCGCTGGGAAAATGTCGAATCCAACATATTTCTTCGTATGCTTATCTTGAAATTGGTTTGAATTTGCTTCGATTAAAGTATGCCCGTACGTGTAACGATTTTTAATACGATTCAATTGCTTTTAAAATCGCAAATAAAGGTAAGGCAAAACAAAATTTTGGCTTGATAATCACTACGCAAGACCAGTATGTTTAAAATACCGAGCTAAGGGAGCTGTATTCATAGTAAAATAACTCGCTGCCATTAAATTAAAACATTAAAAGTTCGCGGGAAAACTGAAGTCGCCCACCTTGGTGGTGTTTATGTACTGGGGTACAAACATAACAGCCAATAATTTATCATTCCTAAGATAATAACGCCTATACGTAAGGAAGGAAAATTTCTTATGTTACGTAAAGTACGTCAAAATAATTTCGTAGTAGAATTAGTAGTAAAATTAAATAATAATTTCGTACCTCAAATATGCATGAAAGGTGACTAGATAAAATTTTCATCGGTTAATCAGTTTAATTACATACCTAATAATTTTTGAGGGATAATTAAGAGTATTGACGAATCCAACAATCTCAGGAAAAGATAACCGTTTGCTTACTGAAGAATTAAAACGATTTCAAAAACGGAGCAGATTAGGGATTTTTGCGAGTAAAATCGCAAACTAAACATTCATTTAGCATTACTCAATTTCCTCAATTGATCCCGATATGTGTTAGCCATCGATTTCTGGTGCGCTTTACCTGCCAATCAATACATTTTGTTAATTGATAATGTTCTTGTTATTGTAATTAGCATCGTTAGAGAAGGTGGTGTAAATAACCACAGTTAGTTTGTAATTTTAGACGATTTTTAAGGAGTACCAATAATCTCTCGGATAAATAAGCAGATATGAAAGAATAAATTAAGAGAAAGATATTTGCTCAAAGTGGCGCCTCAATGACTCAATGTTCGCGGCGCAAGCATACCTCTGGCTGGTATTGATTGCGACCATCGGCCAATCCAATTGGGCCATGGACCAATCGTTGAAATTTCCCAAAATCGTTGAAAATTACCAAATTCCTCATAAATTGAATATGATATTAATTATGTTAAGAGGGAGGAAGATGGGTTGATAAAAGTAATGTTATAAAAAATGTTAAAGAATGCTTAATTTGGGGAGACTTTTTTCCTGGCTAGCACAGTTTCCTCTTTGCGTCCTTCGTCGTGTCGTTGCTCTTTAACGCAAAATGGTGTACGTCAACACCAGTTTGTCTTATTTGTACTTCAGGAATAATGATTTTTGTCTTTCTTTTCTGCTGACGGGTGACTCGCGTTGACTTAAGATATTATGCCAGGCGATGTGTCTTAGGACGAAGCGACCTACCTTACCAACCTCACTTCCTCCGGCGCTCCCTTTCATTCTTTTGTTTCCCGCCCAATCATCGCCCACTCTTTCCCCTTTTCTCATCTTATGTTTTCCCCCACTCGCATGCGACGCACAGAATCCCGTGTACTTGCCTCTCTCGCCTCCAGACCCTCAATTCTTCGCATCTTTTGCAGTTCGCTTCCCGCCGGCTCCAACTTCGCAACCCGGGGGCCGCCGAGGAGCTTCGTCTGCAAATGGAGGAGAAACCGGCTAAGGTCGCCTGCGACAGGTCACCCGTCGTCCTCTGCGGGACAGGAGAAAAGGTCAGTTTTGCGTTTGCATAAGTTCTTTAAAGGTGTCGTGTGACAAGGTGGTGTTCTCCCTTTCTGAGGCAATTCGGAACATATTGCATCGCTCGCACGATTAATTCTGAACTTTGATTGCGAATCGTGGGGAAGGTTATGCATCCAAGGCCTAGGTTGGCATGCGGTGAAATCTCATGAAGAAAAGCAGGTGTGAACACGGAGCTTCCGCTATTGTGTTACCACTAGTCACGAGGAATCTGTGTCACTTAGGTGTAATAACCTCACCTGGTGGGGTCTTTTCAGTTCAGTTTTTAGTTATTGATTTTGAAAAGAATTCCATTATAAATGAGCATTTGTCAGATGGCAGTGTAAGGCGGCGTATTCAGGGGAGCAGTTTATAATAATAATAATAATAATAATAATGATAAAGGACTTTATTCCGGGTGAGATTGAGACTAACAAGTCTCTTCTTACATCTAACCCTTGGTTTCAGAGTACCCATCTAACCCAGTTTCAGAGTACCCATCTGAAAGAAAATTAAGATGAGCCTTTACGCCTCTCTCACGCTTAATCAATAATTAAATTTAATCTTTCTGGCTTGGGTCATCATGAAAGAATTACCATACACAAGATTTCCTTGTTTTTATTTACAGAGAGTTCAGATGTGAGTAAAGATATAGCTATCGCGGTCTAACAAGGGGAGGTTCACACTATTTTTTCCGGGGATTTTGATGAAACTTTTTGTGGTGATAGTGGTAGTAGAGTAAAGAAAAGATGTAACAGGGTTCTGGTGAATGGGCCTTAGTTTCACTGCAATAATTAATTGAAAATTGGTAATCGGAGTATAGGTAACCCCGCAATACACCTCCTTGCCCGTCCATGTACCCGCTGTTAGGTAGTACGTATTTGTTTTTCGTTTTACTTTCATTTTCTTTTATTATATTTACATTCTTTACTTCTTAATGGACACTAGTTCAACAAGTACATACTTGATAACCGATCGAATTACCTTATTTCAACCAAAAAACCTCAAGGACGCGTCCCCTGAAAAACGTGAGACCCTCTCTTTGTAAGTGTAAAGTTGAATAGTGAGTGTTATCACGCCCCTGAAAAAGTATTCGCAAATTCCATAAAATAT
This sequence comes from Ladona fulva, assembly GCA_000376725.2. Classification (NCBI taxonomy): domain Eukaryota; kingdom Metazoa; phylum Arthropoda; class Insecta; order Odonata; family Libellulidae; genus Ladona; species Ladona fulva. The sequence goes on along the minus strand of KZ308122.1, from coordinate 2,700,306 downwards.
CTAGAATTGCTCTAAAGCTTCCATTTCAATTTCTGATATTTCAACGATGCTTTATTAAACAGAAAAGTCCTCATTCGGTGTTTACAAAATCACGCAACCCATGAAAACCTTTATCAGGACTCACTGCTAGAAGTTGATTAACATCGACAAAGAATAACATACATATTTTAATAATAAGAGTCAAATAGCATGTAAGAAGATGTGAGGCGCATTAAGATGGCTTTCCAGATATATAAAAATTTACATTTTTTGAAAAAATCCCATAATATTCGTCAGTTTTCAGTATTCACTTATTTGTTGCTCAGTTCGTCTTGGAGGGCTGAAAGAGGGCTCTGTTTGCGTTACAATTCCCTTTGTCTGATTTTATAGGGAAGCTTCGTGATTGGAACTCATTTGCAGGATGATTGCTGTACTCTTGCTTTGCAGACATTCCCATCTCTGCATCAAACCAAAGCAAATCCAAAATAACAAATATTTTTATCGCGATAAATATAAATCCAAACCGTAACTTTACTCTTTCAGCAATAAAATAAGTACCTGTTCGATCTCCTAAATTCCATATTTCGTTCATTCATTGACTAAAAATATCATTTTCGAATTGAATTTTAATGAAAACAGTCTTATGATACTATCGTTCATCATCGAAATTAGTCATGTGACTTTACTTCAAACATTCTGCCGATACCTTGACTTAGGGAAGACAGATTTATTTTGATTTAGCATCAAATTGTATGGAGGGACCCAAGTGGGAGCATTCGATAGAGACGTATAAGGGGTCCATGATGTACCAATATGTTTTTATCGATGGAAAGACTTTAAATTTATGGAGTTCATATTGACATTTTCAAAGTTAAATTATTTAATCTATACGCATGTAACGAAGATAGCGCCATCACTAATCTGTAAGACATTTTGGGAATATGGGCATTAACTCTCCACGTCCGACTCAGAAGCTCCATCTAACTTAGTACCTTTTGAATCCCTACTTTATCCTTGACCAAATAAATATATTAAATGTTAAGTTAAATTTTTAAAATTTAAAGAAATGATAGTGGAGGTTATCTTTTTCTGTTTTAATTTTAGAACAGTGTTTGAATTACGCTGATGGTAATGAAAATGCTGGTAACAATGGTAATCTTTGCGTAAACTATTTCCTGCAAAATGTTCATTAATTGAGGAAATATTAATTTCGGAAATATTTTAGCGTCAACATGATCATGTGTCGAGCATTTTATAGATTTGGGGAAAGTACATAGGAAATAATGGAGTATACCAGATTACCAGATGCCTTATATTAGAGGATTTAAATTAATAAATAAAGGTTGTTCAGCATGGCTGATGGAAAATTGATGAGTCCATGTTTCTGAGAAAATAGGGTCTTAAGAAAATGGTACTGAGGGAGGATATATCAATAATAAATGGAAAAGCCGAAACAAAATAGAAGATTCCAAGAAGACTGAGATAATGTCTTTGATCATGACCAGTAACTCATCAGAGGGCAGAAGAAATACAATTGGTCAGGGAACTTTGGGGAACGTTGATCTACCAGGGAATGGGAACTTAATTATGACAGACAGCAGGAAATGCCCGTTGAGATCAGCAAGAAACGAATTTTAGACATCCCAATGGCCTGAACTTTCTTGACCGTGCGAAAAGAAGTGATGAACTCTGGTTGTTATTTAAATTTTTAGTTGCATTGAAATATTTTATTTAACCCTTCGTCGTGAAACTTACGGCATCAAAGTGAGCGTTAGTTCACCAGTTCATTCTCTTCCTCAGGAATTCATTTGTGCGGGACTGGGTTTTCTTGAGCCGCATAAAGCATTTATTATAGGCGAAGTCCCTTCGGTCTCACGAGACGTTAACATTAGCAACCATTTTTATTCAACAACATGCAATGTCATGCAAATTTGATAAATTGAATACCACGATGTCTTAAAAGCTTGAACTCATTCTCTTATGTAATATTCGGCGAAAGAAAATATTTAAAACTGAGGTTCTTGCAGTTATGCAGTGGCATCCAGACAATGGGGTTTCCCTCTTTTAAAAATGATTTTTTGGTACGAATTCTGTGAACAGTGATGAATATATTTATATTCCATTTCAGTTGAGCGATTAAGGTAAATGCTTTTTTTAATTCTCTATTCGGTGTAATACCGATTGAAAGAATTTTGCCCTCGAATGTTAGAACTTCTATTTTGAGCACTTTTCCAATTCGATTAAATTTTAATCGTAAATTTGTATGATTTGTATTTAACTTTAAATGGAATCATAAATACTTCCGGTATTATAAATTTTTCGATCTAACTTAGTTTCGAATAAGCAAAGAAAGATTAGTTCTTCAAAGAACTCTGTGCAGTAGAGTGTATCCTTCATTTATTCTCCTTTATTTCTTTTCTATTTATTTTTTCCTTCCTACTTCATATAGCGTAAGAAAGTGTCCTGTTTATTAGCAGATGATTTTTGTTGAGATATAATCCTACACAGGGTTTTATAAATAATATTTCCGTCAAATCCTTCAAATTTCTATGCATTATGATTTTATTCCCGTAATACTTGAAAATTTCCTTCGTATTTTATAGATCATAATTAATAATTTGAAAATCCTTTTAATGATTTAGCGTTAATCTTATCCCATTATAAATAACCGCTTCTCGGAAAGAAATATTAAGCAAACTTTGATTATTCGTGGAAAGTTAACACAGAAACCATCCCTGTGTGTTTTTGTAATAAAGGATACAATATGAGGAGGGAAGAAAATTTCCTTTTTTACAGCAAAGGTTTTGTTTATATTTTGAATTTATGAGAGAGGTTTGCAATAAATTGTAATATTATAGGGAATTCGGAAATTAAAAATTGCTTGGGTGTTGAGAACTGTAGCACAAGGGCGAATGAGGAAGAAGGTTCCATCCGAGCAGCGCGCCAGGGAGGCCGCGCATTACTTCATTAAAGTTCCGCTCTATTTATTTGTCGAGCGCCCACTATTTATTGAACAGGTAGCCTTTAGTTTTCACAAATTCACTACTAGGTTTTCATATGATGAATAGTGGGATTGAATAGTTAATTTCATCATTTAAATGAAAAATAACCAGAAAATCGCAATTTAAAACCCTCACTTGGTAGGCGCAGCTCTGTAAACTGGGTAATTTTCTTGCCTCCCAAAGGTGGAAAGAATTAGAGGATTGATAGAGGGCATGTTGGGGTTGAGAGTATATTAAAGATGTATTTTAATGCTGAGGAGTTCATTAATATAAAACTTATGTACAAGAAGTACATTAGCATATTTTCTTACATCCATTGGGACTAAAGAGATAAATAAATATTGGGATTAATATTGGAAACAGAAGAATTTCCTCCTTCATCCAGGACTGAAAAATTCCCTATCCTAAGTGTTGCTTTTAGCGTCGATGATTTGTCGTAGTCCATTACCACAAATCCTTTCATAAATTATGATTTATTTAAATTACGTCGAGATAGCGGAGTTTCTCCCAGAATAAATTCCATATTAACTATGGAACCTGGTTAAATATGAGTAGCCATAAATTGCTTAAATTAAATAAGTTTTCAAGGTATCTTCTGCCGTGAGCGAAAAACTAGTTTCGAATTCGGATGCTCAGCCATGTGTGACTCGAAACCCTTTAAACAGAAGTTCGGAAATCATTAAACCGAAGCGAGCATAACGCGATTTTATGCGGTCCACATTCATCTTTTTCTCTCTGCTCCGTGTTGGAGTCTTGGGTACGTGAATGGGGGCGGGGGAAGACAAATGTCCGTCGAACATTTCGGCGCCTCGCTTCAAACGCAGTTTTTCCCCGGCGATTACCTTCGGGGAAGGGAAGACGAATCGAGAAATGGAGCGGAACATTAGTTTTCAGCACCGGATCCATTCTCGGGCTTCTCTTCGAGATGGTCCGTTTACATATTCGATCAAGAGTGTTTCATTCGGCCTTGACATTGATTCGGTCACTTTGGAGTGATGCGGATGCGTGGGGAAAGTGAAGGGAAATGACGGAAGTCTTGGACGAAGAGCTTAATCGATAGTATTCGATGTATCAGCACAATCGTTTCGGTATCATCAATACGCCGGAGTAGATCTTCCTAGGTAGGGAACAGCTAAGTATTGGGCGTGAATATATTAACTAAATGGCCTAACGATCAGAGATCTCTGATTCCTTTAACCGTTTCAGATATTGACGGATGTTTGACCACACGAGGAAAATATTTTGTCGATTCATCCGCTTTCAACTCATTATTCACAGCTGAGAGAGAAGCCCTGCTCATTTGATTCCAGCCCTAAAATAAGCGCTTAGTTCCTCCTATATTACATCAATTTGAACCATCGGAATTGCCGTACGTCAAAATATTTCGTTGACATTTTTTTCTTCTGGAAGATAATGAACATATTCGAAGCGACTATTCATAACTTCATCGATCGATATATTTGGTATAAATAAACTGAAAAAATAGGAATCATTTATAATTTGATATCTCCCATACTGCTAGAGTTTTGTCGACGGATTTTGAAGAAATGCTCAGTAATTTTGTGTTTTGTATCTTTTCATTGGTTTTATTGCAGTTAAGTTTGAAAGTGTGATGTTAAATATTCTCATTTACCTAATGAAAAACGTTGATTATTATAAGTAATAGCAATTTAATCGAGTATTCGATTAATCGGCATGGTTTTCTGATGTCTGGGACTTCTTTACGTATGCAGAGGTACCTCGAATTACGAGCTTCGTTCGCATTCGTTCCAGCTCGAAGTTCGTAACTCGGAAAGTTTGTATTTCAAAACTCACTTTTATTTTTAGGTTTTCATTTTGTATCTCGAAATTAAGTTCCTATCTAGAGGTCAAAATGTAGTGAGTTTGTGCGTCAAAACTTTCGTACGTAAAGCGGTTCGTAAGTCGAGGTACTACTGCATCTTTCGTTCGAAATTTTAATGATTGTAATTTCTTAAAATTAAGTCTAATGCAACTATACAAATGATAGCACCAGCTTGTCTCATTGGCTCATAAATTCACAGTAAGCAATTTATCTTAAAATCGGATACTCATCATTTACTTTCTTTCAACTAATCATGCTTTTCTTTTTCTCGTCTTCGCGCTGGTATATTTCATCTTGTTGCAAAGAAGGGAAAAGCTCAGTCAAAACAAGATTCTGTCATTTTCTCCCGGTGATTTTAGCCATCTGACTGATGTCCTTTGTGTACGTATCTGAAGATGGGCTGACCTTCCCCATGAGTGCAAAGGCATTCAAGGTCTCTTTTGTCAATTTTGTTCTGAGATTCCGAGATTTCCTCCTCAGGAGGTGGTGATTAATTTACCACAATAGATACATAACTGTAATCGACGAAGACTAGATTTGAAGGCTACAATGGAAAGATTTACAAGATAACTTTTCTCATACATATGGAGGAATACTTTGGGTGAGATACTCTCTTTCCTTACTCTTGATTTCGATTTGGCGATCCACAAAATTACGCCATACCACACTGCTTACCGGAAATATTCCCTATTATTCACTAATCCATTTGTTGTAGAGAGTAAAAACCTCGCGTTTATACTGTGTATAGTCGGAAGATACAATGAGAAAGTCAAAAAGCGAAGCTAAGTTGCCTTAGTTTGCCTTTGAGGAGACTGCAAGTATTTCGAACAGTGCGAATGACGCTAGTATTCTAAAATCGAAGTGTTACGCAAGACGATGCGTTTCTGTTTCTAAAACAGCAAGTTTCTATGAAATGCTTCCTGATGCTGGTAGTTTATCTAATCGTTTGAAGGAAGGAGGTTGAAACTTGGTTATCTGCCTAACTTATTACTGAAAGAGCACGTCTTCAGAAGGTGAAGTACATCAGAGAAGAGGTTACACACTTGAAGAAAGACATGAGTGTCGCGATTAGCTGTAGAACTGGCCAAACTACTCATTTCTGTGCGCAGAGGATACGTGTATCAGCAATGTCAAAAGGAAAACAAACCTTTTACTTTAAATAAAGATTAATTCTGTTATATAAACCATGCGGTTTTGATTATGGTTTATAACAGGAAGTTAATCTTAAGGTCGTGAATGAATAAATCCTTGAAATTACCTCTGAAAAATTATTCTCATTCTTTTCCACATATACATTTGATAGACGTGAGAATGTTTAGTTTCGGAAACTGCCTTCTCCAAGATGGTAACAAACAGCACGAAGGTATTTTACTTGCTGAATTTATACTCTTGCTTCTCAGAAAATAAAAAAATATTAGGGAAATTATATAAATGTAGATGTATGAATTAATTTGAGCGAGCGAACTAAGGAATATAAAAATTCCGATCTTGTTACAGTTCCCTTCGATTTCACAACTAATTCTGTAATATTTTCGTCAGTATTGGACTGATGAAAGCGGAGAGATTTTTGATTACGCCATTGGAGAAAGCAGAATGCTCTGCCGCCCCATCGAAGGTAGTAAATCTGTAAATATACCTCTAGTTCTCTTTATGGCCACGGCTGCTGAATGAAGAAAGCCTTAGGAGTCAATCTCACTTACGAAAGCCAATAAAATGAAACGCATGGGACTTCTTTTGAAAGGAAGGTGGTCATCCACTAATGGACGCTATAAGGATGAGGTTTCTCAATGGGTGACAAATGGATTTAGAATAACATTGATACCGCTGAATAGAACTACTAATTTGTTGCCAAATAGCATAAGATCAACTCTCCTAAGGGAATCCCGGATTCGTTTATATTGCCGATAAGTTCGTAGCTGGAGCTGATCGAATTTTTTATAGACTCGAACTAAGTCAAATTACTTCAAATAATTCAGTAGTTCGTACGTCTAATTTAGCTGCTTTACAGTCATTGAGTAAGTTAATATCTATAGTTTTAAAAGTTCATACGTTTTTTTTCAAGGACAGTTTCTTGTACTTTGTTATTTCTTCGATAAGCCACAACGGCAGAAGGAATTAACCGACTAGTTGGGATTTCAAAATAGTAGGTCGTCAAGTTTAAAAGGTTACTTTGAATGGATTTATGTACTGAATTGCAAGTAGCCATTAAAAGCGCAAATAAAAAATACATTCTTTGGAGCTCTTCCAGATTTTTTTTACAGGAGATTCCTTCATTTGTCGACAGTTCTCTGTAACTAAGTTAAGATTTTTATTGTCTTGCTGAAGACTGCCGTAATTTCCAATTTAAGAGGAAAATGAAGAAACGGTAAATAGTATGGAAATGGGTAAGGGTGACTTTGCGCAAGATGGTGCGCACCCAGGAAAAATCCCAAGGAAGAATGGACTTGAAAAAAGTCTGACGGGACCGTGAATCGAACCCGGGTCTCCCAATTGCCGGTCGGGTGCTCTGTCCGTTGAGCTATCCCGGCAGAATATTTCTCCAAGCCATTCGGGATACTTTGAGTATCTTTATGAAAAATGAATAGATACGTCGCTTGGATTTCGAAATTCAGATGATACGACAAATTTTACATTATTCAACATTTAATACCTAGAAATTAATTGAAAGGCTGTTGTTGGCTATGAGTTAACCGACTATGCATTTATGAATGCCAGTTAATCGACTCATTAGGGAAAATAATTATTGAATACGATGACAGACCGTTTAGATACACATTTTGCAGTGATATCCAGGCTGACGAAGTCAAATTCTTTCAGAATTTTATTCCTTAGCCGGAATGCTATTTCTCGTTAAGTTGCCAATTGCCTAAATACAGTATGCCCTTAAAGAGGAACTCGTACCAGAACTTGATACATTGGAAACTTTTTTATAGAACAGACGCCTTCGGCTTCTTTTTGATCAAATTTCAGGTCACGTAAAAGTCTTAAATATGTACTAACACTGCCAAAGTACTACCGCTTTTTCTTTTTCGTAACTACGAATGAGCAGTAACGATTTTGTTTGGTTTTTTCCAAATTTTTCGCACACGTAATTGCACCAGCATCATCTTAAACATTCGTTTGCAGAATTCTAGCCTAACAGCGAAAATCGTTCGCTATCAGAAACGCTGAAGTTGAGTTTAGTCTTTATTTCCATGTTAAGGTTTCTGCTGTACTTAACCTTCGGACGTGTGCGAATGATAAGGGGGAAAACTTTCAAATTCGTGCTCATTTCTGGCGAAGGTAAACGAGAAAAATTTCAGTTTTTTCGAAAAGTGCTCCCAAATAGTTCCATTTACGAAACAACTCGGTTTGGGAACCGGTTGGATCGATTCTCAGGTTGCCTTAGGGTTTAGTAGTGAGATTATGGAAGCCAAAAAAATCTGAAGCGATAACCGTTAGTTAGGATGCTACCGTTGCTGCAAATCGCTCTATTTATCTCCCTTAACGAGCAGAAAGTGATTTATGCTCAACATTCGAAGTTTGAAAGAGACATTTCTCAAGGTTTTCAATGAAAATTTTACGTCTTGAAATAGGTGTTATTGTACTATCTTGAATGATATTGTGGTAATCAAAACTGCGTTTTGCTTCAAGGTAAGAAACTCACTGATTAGTAACAAACGGTGAACTTTTTCTATTATTTTAATGTTTATTTACTTTCAGACTTGTTGGCGTTATCTTGAAAATGAAAATAGAACTGATAATAGTGATTTATAAATGATAAGGATAAAGGAGGAAGACAAGGATAAATCTAATAAATCCGAAAGGTTTGGAAATCAGTTTATCTTTGAAATATTCGAATTTGAACTCTTCTGAAACTCTCATTTAAATGGTTATGGGGAGGGTTGTGTAACAACATTTAAAGGAAATGGAAGAAGGAAATATCACCGATAATCCACCGATAATCCACCGATAGGTAGAATGCTCATGTATGTAAATTCAATCTCAATCATGTATGTGCCGGTTTGGTGCTTTGTACTTAAGTGAAGGTAGTATTGGATTCGACACCGTTAATTGTGTGGGAGATACTTCGATAAAAAGCATGAAAATTTACTTAGTTTTCTATTTTATAGTAATTCACGCTTAAATGCCGAACGAGAAAATATATGCATGTATTATTACAATGTAACACTACCCATCGATTCTTTTCATGATCCGAGGTATTGATTAAGCAGGCAATTTCGAAAAAGAGCAACTTGTTTCCGTTCATTTGCCTTTTATTTTACTGTGGTAATAATAATATTCTCGAATATTCTAATAATATACTCTTAGCAAAACTCGATATTATGATATCATTCTTATTTAAGTTATACTACTATTTTGAGTTATTTACAGTAAACTTAAACATTTAGGTAGGTGTAACGGCAATTTTTACCGGGTGAGATGGTCCCGTTTCTTGCACTCTTCCAAATATGCCGTCTTCTAGACTAATTTTATGTAATAAATCTGTGAGATAGCCAGATGATTGAATTTCATAGCAAATCATCCCACTCTTTTTGTGCTCTTCCCTTAATTCTCACGTCTGTGGACAAATGCCAGAGCCTGTTATTGCCTGTGATTTCTCTCTCTTTAATTGGCAGTACACGAAAAACTCCTGACTTTTTGTCAGGTATCGCGTTAAAATAATTGGAAATGGATTAAAATCTCATTACATCCAGGCAAGACGGTTAATTTTCACTTGACTCACGGTTTTATTTTACTGTTTATTGCATTTGCGAAATCGATCATCCATTAAAACCAAATAAAAGATCGGAGTTTATTATGCCGGTGTTCTGTTTTTGTGTTACTACTGATATACACTATGAGTGAAAAGCTAATAGCGTATTTTCATATTTAAAATTCTTCCTGAAAAGCATAATAAGCATAGGTAGTAAAATCTGAAAGTTTATAAATGGTTCACTTCAAACAAAATTTCTACGATGGAAAACACTTGCTACATCGTTCATAATGGGAGTGAAAGGTGTGGTTAGAATCAAAATTGCCAAATTTGCATTTGGATGTCATATATACCGTTGGAAGCCGTTCAAACTCGCTGGAATGTCAGGGTAGGAAGGTATTGCTTTGAACGTTAGCTAGGAAAGTTTACTGATGGTAAAGACTTCCAGAAAAGGTGGTATTTTTGTGCTAGCATCGTCCCCTGAGCTTATTCATCATAAATTCTAAGGCATTTCTTCTAGCTTCTCCCTGGCCATAAAGCATGATTTTTACATTGATTTGTTCTAATGCAAGTTATATGAATGTGGATTAAATGAATGAAGTGATTTTCGATTGAGAAATAAGCAGCGTCTTTATCGGTAATGAAGATAATCGTTCCTTAGTATAGCCGGGCCAAGTATCTTCTCAATGCTACTCAGCATTTAATTAACGAAAAAGACATGAATCATGACCACGTATCCGCAACTAGTTCGAGGGGGCTTTACGATAAGTACTCACAGTCAGACATGGCCACAGTTAAAGTGGTATTCCAAAGAAAAATCCAAATCACCTTCCCCACTATCTTAAGTTTCTAGGAAGGAGAGGATGCCATAAGCAAGGGAATTTTCATTTTATAGAAAACGATTCTTTATGGGTAAATTTCATTGGATATTACTTTCGTGGATTCGTATGAGACTAGACGCATCATGAAAGCCAATAAAAGTCTCGTTTTTTATTGTTATGTTGTTTAGCATACGAATACGTTATCGTGAACGGCTGAAGATTTCTGTCCATGAAAAAATATCGAAAGTCCTAGGTTATATATATATATTAATAATATTCCCGTTTTAGGTACTTAACATCTCAGAAAGATATTAAATTTCAGGCAACAGCATCACGACAGATGACACTGTCAGCTTGTGGCATTTGCTATCCCAGAAGCGAACTCTGACCTTTCTGATTAACAGAACATTTTCTGTATTCCTTCTAGCTAGGGAAACTTTCTCACTTTTGCAGTCTGTCACAGAAATAAACGTATTAGGTAAGATTGAAGAATAGCTATTTTTTGTGGATTCTAAGATACGAAGCAGTTATCAATCTTTGCTCTCCTACCCAGAGTTGTTTTGATGGCTAGAGTCAATACCTGATAGTTCACCTCGATGATCAAGTCACCATCATAATAATTTCCCGTTTTCATACTTGCAGGATTATCTTCTCGAATACTTCTTGAGAATAATATTAAAAGAATGGAATAATCAAAGAAATAAGACCCTTCAAATTCTTTTAACGGTGGTATTTCATATACCATCGCCTTTTTCTAACACTTCTATGCCCCACAGAGAAATGTGCACGATTATTTACTCTATGTTTATATTTATATGTTGCCATCGATTCAAAATGTTTACAAATGAACTGCATAGTGTACAATTCACGATAGAAATCACATTTTAATGCAATACTTTTCGTAAGTAATGTAATTTTCTGATATCCGTCTTAGGCTTCATAGTTTCATAGGCGCGGGGGAAGTAACAAGAATTTATTTTACTTCTTGATATGTTGCGTCAAATTTGCCATAGGTTTCATTTATATGTTGCGGTGGAAAAAACTTCATCCTTGAGGTAGCTGGTGAAAATACCATGGAAACGGGTAATTCGGTACTCCTTAGGAAGTCGAGTCATACAATGAACGTGTCCGTTGTTGTTTAAACCTTGTCTCCATTCTCCTCCTCCTATTGTTTCTAAATAAGGAAGTGCTTATTACAAGCAACACATATTGTAAATGATAAAGAAAATGAGATACCAATAAATCCTGAGTTTAAGCATTATTTAAGCTCGATAATGTTCTAAATAAAAATTCACCGATTTCTTTTAACTCCTCTCCGCAAGGGTATGTAGCCAGCGGTTTTAGAAAATGCATTCATTCATGTATGAAAGTTACATTCAGAGACAATTAATTGATAATGGAAAGAATGTAGCTGCTCTTATTGTAATGATTGTTCTTTAATTTCTTACTATTGCATTATATCGATAATTGTAATACATCCCGTTTATTTGTCCTGTTGTCAATTGTTAGTCTTCACCGCACTTCACTGAAAGGGGTATGAATGCCATTAGTAAGACTAATGGCTAAAGAAGCCCCTACGATTTTTTCCGCTGAATTTCATAGGAGGCTATTGGACAAGTAAACTCGGAGAGGATACGTGAGGTATAGACTTCCCCGTCGAGAAAGAATCGGTGAGCTGCAAAGAAATTCAAATATCCCATCATAAAATTCCTCCCAGGATTTATAACCTCCGTCTTCCCGAAGCGGCCGAGACCTTGCCAGAGGTCTTTGCATATCTCATCGCCTCTCAATCTCTCATTTCTTTCTTCTCCAAAAGGAAATTGTTGATTTTTTCAAAAATCCGTTCTTTCGGTCGACGAAGTGATTTCTCATCGGCTCGCACCTGTTGAAGATTTGGGTCTCGGAATTTTTGAACTAGAGATTCAGCGTGAATTATGTAATAACGAGAGAAAGCGTGAGGAAAAGTGGCAGAAAAAGGGAAACCGAAGGAGAAATTAGAGAAAGTGAGAGTAAAGTTAGGAGGACGTGGCGGGTTTTGTGACGAGGCTCGGTGCAAATAGTTTGTAAATCCACCGTGTTGTGGCGCTGGTTCCATAACTCTGTCGACGATCCCCGTGCTTGACACCCCTCGCAGGTAAATTTGAACTAGAGAGACGTCGTTGGTAACTTCAGCGGCGTTGCTAAAATCAAATGTCCAAAATCAATAAGCTTGAAGAATATCATCGAAAAGCTCTAGTTTTGTGGTAACCGGACGCGGTGGTAAAGTGGTTAGTAGTATCCACTCCACTTTTCGTAGCATACAAAAAGGAGACACCTTAATCAATGCCATTATTCAGCATTACTCATACCTCAGTAGCTTTCATATTGTCACAGCCATGAACAAGACTGAGTTATAAGTAAATGAAAGATACATTTCTCTCTATCCTGTACCAAAACACGAATGAAAAATATTCCGTTTGTCAGGTTATGGTAACCGGACCATCTTAAGCGTATGAAACATAAAAAATTGAAGGTAACCGATTAAATTTTCTGTATATGCGAAAATCAATTTTTGTCTATCTTGGGTACTAAAAAAAGGAGTTTATCAGTTTAACTTGCCGATTCCCCGACACTATCTCAGTATGGGAATCTGTAAAGAAATGAATTCAATTATATTTTAGCTTTGCCGCTTTGTTTTTATTGTTCTTCAGCTTTAAGGCATTCAAGAAAGATACAATTCCTGAGTGTGACATTTTTCTGGAATTTCCAAGTTTCGAAGTCGAAATACTCGAACAGTTTTCCGTATCTCATAAGTATTCATTAAAATTCTGTTCATTAGTGAAAGATTAGAAAATATTAGGTAAAATGCCTACGAGTGAAATGTGGCTTTTATGCTTTTTAAATAGTCAACACTTGAATCTGTTGCAGTCTGGGTATATGTATGTGCTATGGCCCAAGCGTTCAAATATCCAAAAATATAGCTCTTTCATACTTCGTAAAATTTTTCGTGGTTTCTATACGTAGCCAATATTTACAGTATAAATTATCATGAAAATTTATGACTGTACATAACAGTCATATTTCCATATTAATTGCTCCGGACTTACCTTTGATTCCTTTCTTCTTGGGGAAGTCGACGAATCGGGCGAAAATATCTAGATATTATTGGAATATTATTGCGTAATATAAATTTATGCGTAACAATATTTAACATTACCATTGTCATGATTGTAATCTTCAACCAACCTTTAAGGAGGTAACGAGCTATTTGTTAATGATGATAAAGAGTATTGAATATTCTCTAGCGAGATATGGTGGAATTCCATTACAAATAAAATAATAACAACAACTTTGATAAAGAGTATGTTTTGGTAATTGACATGAAAAGACTGATATTTCTCTCGAATAATATTTCAAGTACACGCATTTCAGAAAAATCACCTATGGACCTTAAATCAAGTTACGAATTTACTGAATAAGGGAATCATCTAAAAATAATTAATCATGACAATCTTAAGTCCCTAAAACCAAGTTGTTCGACAGTGAAGCCATTTCAAAGTTGCACGATTTGTACAATTTTATGATTTCTCGCATTCAGTTGGTAAAAATACTCGTATGGTTGATTTTTAATGAAATTATATGAATTGTAACTAACTAGAAGGAAACACACACTCATTTCAAAATTTTTTCATCTTGAAATTGACCATAAGCAGTCGAAACTAGTCGCAATTATTTTTTGTAGTGGAAAATTGAAGTTTATTTCCATTGTTTTTTTGTTTCCTGAAAATGTTTCGACTATGCAGTCAAAATTGGACACTCGCAAGCATATCAGCTTCATCCAACGCAAATTTCTATCCATAACCCAATTTTAACATTTTCTGAAAACATGGAGGAAGGGAATCGTAAAATTAAGAGTGAGGTTTTCCTCTTTTATATCGGGGAAGTCTTTCGAAGTGACACCGTGACCTCCTTTCAGGGATTTAGCCGAAACTTGGAAATATGAGAGCTCTGAGAAATTTTCGATCGATTTACATTTTCCGGTCCAGAATCCGTATAAGTAAAGCGTCAGAGAACATGGTAACTCAACGGGAAATTCCTGCAGTTGAATGAATCGCTCCACTCCGTAGAACATTGCAGGTTGACCGTAACTCATTCTGGAATCTTACTTCTCATTCAAGGATCGGACACGAGGGGCTTTGCACCAACACGAAATTCGTGATTCCCGCGAGATAAGTGGAGCGGTCGAGTGACTCTGGCGGACCAACAAGAAGTACCTCTATGTCAGGTCTTACCATCTCCACTGGGTTTCCTTAGTCGGAATATAGCCGAGCGTGACGGTGATGAAAGTGAATCAGTCACGAGTGCGACCGTTGTCAATGGCATACGCTGGGGATCTCCTCACGGAACGGTCGAATGCACGATTTGCGGAAAAGTGGTGAAAAAATAGGGGGCAGAGTACGGAGCATCGACAAGGGAACACGGGATTGTCTCCTTACGAGGAGAGGTACTGAGATGTGATACAGCTAATGAATGTACGTGATGTCTTCGTCTCCTCAGATAAAAAGTGCCCGCTCCGTAGAATGTTGTCCCGAGCACCTAAGAAAGGGTAATTACATACATGTTCGCTTTCTGTTTGAAAAGAGCAAGAGTTTTTCCGAGCTGAAATGTTTCGCGTGGATTTTACGAAACCAAAGAAATCAGTGACAGGGAATGAGGCTCAGAAGTCCTCGATGCCAAAGATTTATTTTACGGCGACGTGCAACAGTTTGACTTATATCCTCTATTTAGGATCTTCTTATGGGTCACGGGGATAAAAATCGAATCCGTTTTTAGACTTCTAGACACAAGTGGAGCGAAAATTTAAGTCATTTTGCTGTTTGTTCTTAAATTCAAAGCAAATATTCATATCTTTATTTGTTGTACTGAAGGATGCGTTTCTTTGCCATAATTCAAGATGCCCAGATGTCGAGCTCGATTGAAAAGAATCTTCAGTATCAATTATGTATGCTATTCATAATTAGATTTACTGCTCCGCGAAGATTTTTTTTGCTCAAAAGATCCGTCGTCAAACATTCAAATCACCACTAGGGTATGCTGTCTTTTTCATTTGTTTCTTAATGCCCCTACTAAAATCCTTACGTGCAATAATGGATGAACAGAAACATCCATTACATAACCGCAGAAAACCCAGTTAGTAAGGACTCGAACCTGGGACCTCTGCGTTGGCCGCCTAGTGTGCTAACCTCCGCCGTCGAGGTTGCTTACACGCTCATTCTTTTAACTTCTACCCCACTCTATTATTCATTAATTGCTGTATTATCGTACACAAATGAGGATTCTTCATTGCATAAGAAATAAATAAAAACCCATGAATATCTTTCGACTGGTAACGACCGGGTGGAATCGCTCGATGACCTACTAGTCCTCCCTTGGGTAATCATACATTTCTTCATTCATTTATTACCTGTATCCATTTTGATCGCGTGACTTCACTCGGACCGAAGTAAGGTTTTTCGGTGCACCCTGGAGCGCAGTTACATTTAAGGACGATCATTAGTTAAAGGGGAAATCTCGCAACAAGCGATTAAGCGTCCACGTAATTCCCGATCCAGGACGCCCCTTCGGTAGTAAAGGGACAATAATAAAAATTTTGAAGATGGCTGTTGGAGGCATTAACTCTCCATATAAACGAAGAATTTGGGGCGTCCGTTGGTGCGTGAAGGTTGGGAGACGAGCGTAAATGGATTAGAACGTCGTGAATGGAGGGATTCCTTAGGAATGGAGAGGAATTAGAGGCGGGTGACTTTTACTGCTCTATTTAATTTGAAATATATGTACTACAAATTCCGCACGAATATCAGTTAATATACGATGCGAATTGAAGACCAGTTTTAATTGGTTACTCCGAAGTAATGCATAGAAATACGTTAGCGCCCTAATTTTATGAAAGGCCTTCAGAAGTTTAATTCTCGGACGATAATGTTCTTTGGCGAACAGTGTAACGGGTTTTGGGGCACCCCTCTTGAGCAAGTGCAATGGATAATTTGGGAGAATGAAAAATTGTACCTCGTTGCAAGTGTTTCGACGGAATTTGATCGTCTTGTTATGAAATTTCAAGGCAGTGTGAGCTCGATTATTTTGAAATTATTTTTCAATATTGATTACTTTGGGTCAAAAGTTTAATGGATTAATACGGTCGGTGAAAGCAAATGGTAACTTTTGCGTCATGTACTAAACCACTGTTTTTCAGGGTTAAGAATGGAAATATGCTTGCCAGCCAGCCATTTCATGAGGAAGATGAAAGACAGGGAAAATAACGTCTTTTATATCTCGTTAATAGGTCGGATTAGTAAAAATTTAGCAAAATCTTCGTTGATACATATTCTCAAACTTGTAAAGCATTAAAAATACAGCAACCGGTGTCAATGAGACTTTGCCATCATCATTATACTATAACATATGCGACACTATCAAATGACGGTAATGTTTCGTAGGAATTGAATAGCCGTATACATAGCTCCCTGTCGGTGTACACACAATTTTGTTCAGTTCTTGTAAACAGTTACGGTTGCAGTGTAACTAGGTGTAGCTTCAAAATATCCTTCTTCTAATTCAACGATGATTGGTAATTGGGTTTCATTCGACTATTGAAATCAGAAAGTGGTTAACTTTTAAGCTGTTATATCGGTGACATTTAGTAATTATTCATATGCATCATTTTCACGGAATTGGAAATAAGAACTTGAATCGGCAAGGATATTAAAATTATAAAGCCGTGTTTTGGGATATAATCAGCTGGGCGATTAACTACAGGTACAGCGATAGAGTAAAATGGATTACCTCTTGATATTTTGAACGTTGGGTTTTTTATATTTTTTTAAAGTTATGGAAAGTGGCGAATAAGGATCAAAGCTGAAGATGCCCCAAAGGAGCCTAAAATGAGGTCTAAAAACAGGACATTTTAGCAAAATGGAAGGATTGGAAAGCATCGTCCACTTAGCAGTATCTAAGTGGCAAAGCACTATGGAGACACCCATTTGGAAGCGTAAATTCTAAGAGAATAAAGTTCTGAGGAATCTTAGCGGAAAACGCTGAAATGGGAGGTATAGTTAATATTTTTAATGCGTTCTATCCAGCATAAGTCTTTCCCTTTCATTCCGCAGAGGAGACTCTTTCTATTTCAGCCTCACCCAAAAAGTTCATTTTCGCTTAAAAGCGTGAAAGAGCGTGGCTCGAAAAATATGCCATCTTCTATGAAAGTCAATGGCCTCTTCATATTCTCGTAGCATAAACAGATTCTCTGTATCTTCGTGAGTCCATCTAATCTACGCGATCATTCATCCAGCTATCTCTTACATTTCATCAGCGCCAATACGAAAGCTTTGATCTTGATTTAAGATTATCTCTTCTCGTTGTCTTCCCTGTGGTTTATAACTGCTTTCGAGTAATAGGAAATCGCGTTTCTTTCTTATGAGCATAAATTCCACCAGAAAAGTAATTAATAAACGTAAATGTATTTTTAAGTGGTTGTATGAATTCAGACTTTCATTTTACAGTAGCTTTTACTTCGATTTGAATTAAACCAATGTGAACTAATAGCTGCGAAGTATCTTGGAATTTAATTTTGAGTTGAAAAAGGAAACTGATTTATGAAACTGTTTATGTTCAAACTCTAATTCCATAACAAGCCAAACGCATTACGATAGTGAACATTTTTTTCGTTCTTAATTTGTTTATATTTTATTGAGGACTATATTTCCTTCTTAACCGCCATTCTTAATCTTTTGCTTCCATCTTAAGCGACAAATAAATAGGTAATATAGGTAATAAATAGGTCCAGGTTTACTGAATGTAAAAGGATTTCACTTTATTGTCATTAAATTCTTATTTTTCACTTAATATTTTGTGATAGTGATCACGAGAATACTTTAGCATATACTTTTGGACGAAAAATTTCCGAAAGATAATCTAGGATAAACTCAAGTCTCAAAATTTTTTTGTAAACGTCACGCTTCTTTGAAATTTTTAAAATTCTTGTATATGAAGATATATCTCTCAGGACCACTTGGAAATATTGATTTATATTTAAAATGAGTACATTACATAAAATGAGAATGTTTGAGAAGAAATGAAATTCACGCCAACCGTTGCCATTTCAACGGTAGCAGTATGGAAGTTATTCTTACGTAGTAATACATGCGTCCGGAAGGCTCCTCCTAAAAGATTTTTGTTTTCGTGGTTTAATTTCAGCAAAATCTCTCTTTTCAAATATAAATACGACCTTATTTATCCTCTCTGTCATAATTAGTTTATGCCCTTTTGACTCGGATATTACATTGGGAACCTTTTCGCCAAAATCACTATCCATTCTTTTAGTAAGACGTTTGTCACTTGCTGTTTATAATTTTGTAAAAAATTCTACTACTAAATTTATTATAATATAATCTTTTTTCTCTTGGTTGGTTAACTTATTCACTCTACACCAGCCATGACAGCCCAACTAGGCTGACATCCATTCTCTTTGGAAAACTCAATTTTACCTTCGAAGAAGTAGAGAAAAAAACCTATTTTATTCTTAGATCTATTATATATCAACAAGATTCAGAGGTCTTCCCCATGAACACTCCTAAGGATTAAGACGAGTCTTTCAGGATTTAATCCTCGCCTTCTGCAGTATCTCAACCAAAAACTCAATCAGCCTCATGCCTGCCACTTAAAAATACATCCTCTTATGAAAAGATAAATGTTGACATCATCTCCGGATTCGACGTGCGATTATTGCCAGATTTACCGAGGACCCACCTTCCTATCCGAAATCTATTCTTAGCCACGCTAAGTAAGACACAATCGACACGTTTCTTTCCTTATCCGTCCTACTCTCCTTCTAACGAGCAACCCGTCCGTCCGAGTGCTCTTATTTTATGCCAAATCTTACATTGTGTTTTCTTCCTGAGGCTATTAATCCCACAATGCTCTATCTCATATCCCTCTTCGAGCGCCTTGTAACCTGTAGATAAGTCTTTTTAGGACGGGAGTTATTTTGGGGGAGGTGGGAAGGGGGAGATGGAGGAATCGGATAGAGGGAGAGGGGATATCGAAGCGGACGGACTAGCTCTTGAATTATTCACTCTCAACGTTTTATATACGGGTCGATGGACAGGCTCATGGGATGTAAAATGATTTCAGACATCGTGAGCACCCACGAGCCACGAACTGGTGACCACACGAGGCAGGTGATCCGAAGCGCTAAAGGGTTTTATATCGCTCTATGGGGAAGAGGTTGTGTGTAGTAGATTGGTAGATAAGCAGTAGGGGAGATCTTAAGGGAGGATAGCACCGAAGACGATACATATTACTGTCACATGATGTGTTGGATCCAGTGGATTGGTCATAACTTTAGTCCGATACTTTAATTAATCAATGGATGCTACCATTGCCAACTACAGCTTTACCTCTACACATCCTGCTATTTCATTCATCGTTAAAGAAAATACGTTGAGTATCATGGTTTCCGAAAGACTTTTAGTTCTTTCTCTGGACGTACTACCTCCTGTTTCCAGTCCAAGTTTACTCGCACCTTAAATGGATATCAATACTTGATCATCAATGCCTTTTATAATCCGCTTCTATCTTTTATTAATCAATTTCAGAAGTACAGGAAAAGGCTTCTTTGTACGAAACTACGACAAAATTATCCAGTCCCGGTGAAAGTTTTCATTACATTCTGCTTTGGGTATGGTAAGGGGAAAATAAATTCTTTTAAATGTAGGTTTCATTAGAATGCGATTCAATTATCGCGTAGAAAGTTTCATTCTCGCTTTGTGTCACAGTTACGCGGATCTCTTATGGAGGCATATAAAACTAAAGAATATGTTTGAAACCGCAGCAAATTTAACGTTTAAACCCGCAAAATGATTCATAAAGTAATATCTTAAAGCCTCGGGACAGGTGTAGCTGAGTACTCTTTAGACTGCAATCTACACAGAGGTGCGTTATCATCATTGCAGAATAATTATTCGGCATAAGTTTTAAATTTCGGTAATGTCTCATTAAAAAAAACCCTATTTACTGAAATCTTCTCCAAAAATGGTGCCATAAAGGGAACAGAAACAGAGCAGCCATCCGCGATGCTTATGATCATCTTTTTGGAAAAACGCACTTGAAGAAACAATAGCGGGACTCGAACCCGGATCTTCCACTTTCCGGGTGGATGATTCAACAAATCAAGATATATAGCCAGAACATTTGGATAGGCCGTTTAAGGAGATTTTGTAGGAGGGTTGACTCTGGTTGGCATCCGTTCGGGAAGATCCGGATTTGATTCCCGGTCTAGTCAGGATTTTCATTTTCATATTCCCTAGGGATTTTTAGTGGTTCAGCCCCTCTATGTACAAAATTACCTTTCATCTGCTTCATTAAAGGTTACGAAAAGGTACCATTATCGTTATCATTTTGATTCTCATTTACAGTAATGAATTTTCTGCGGTACTGGGAACATTTATGGTGAAAATACTGAAACTAGTAAAGTCAAAGGAATCGGTAAACAAAAAATATACCGATATAAATAAAGGCCTACGCGGTTTCCGCTGATACATTTCTTCCTCTTGAATTTTGATTGAATAACGCAGTTTAATTTAGTGTTAATGCTTGAATACTTTACTCTCATTGCCTTCTGATGAAATCCTCCTCCCCGAGTGATTACAATTAGGAAATAGAGTAGTAATGCATTCCCTCTATTAAATATTTCATTTGTAATTATGAAAAAAATTGAAGGAATAAGTTATCACCGTTTGGACGTAGGGGTGGAGGATAAGTATGACTGACGACAAATAAAAAATATGATTATTCGTAAAAAAGAAATATTCAACTGGGTAGTGGTAATAGTATTTGCGGGTTAAGAGTAAAATCGGGGTCCAAGCTAAGTTTAGTCTCTATGGCTGAGGTATCACTCTGTATTATATCATATAATCACATTCATAGAGCTCCCTCGGAATCATTCAACCCGGGTAAGCAGATGCCACCAAGGACGCTGAATGTGTCCATTTCAGATATCAACCCGAATTCATTCATACATGTTGGGTGAGCGAGGCCAGCGACTGATTGATGCATGTACTTGGATGATGGTTTTGGAGTGCTCGAGAAACTCTACCCCATGTACGCGGCGAAGCGTGATGCTCAGAAGTCGTGTACAGAAGGACAGTGCGTAAGGAGGGTTAATAAGAATATCAAAGCCTATAGGGAAGATATTGCTCTATTTACTGAGGGAAGAGGTGGTCTTGGAGAGGAGTAGTGGAAGGGAACCTGGAGGCTGCGAGGAGGTTGGGAGATGCAGGTGTGGTGGGAGGGTTCGGTTCGTTACTTAATTCGCTTCTCCCGTGTGAGTGGTGTCACAACCCGTCGGCCTCGCTCCAGTTGGTGTCTCTGGAGTGGGTTGCGGAGGAACTACTAGGAGGTTCGGCCACGCACTTGCTCCCACTGAATTCTGGTATCGCGTAGGTGGAGCGGCGCGTTTCTCCGCGGGGGTGAGCGAATTTTGGCGGAGAGAAAGGGCTGCCCCCCCGCAGGCCATCTCTTTCAGGAATTCGCGTGTCTCGTCCGAGAGAGGCGTTAGTCCCCTGGTAAAAGACATGCCGCGGCGCGGTTTTAAGGGTTTTTAGAACTGGTTATTGGGTGTCTTATCTTTCGCTGCCCACGGTCTGCCCTAAGCAGAAAAATGTCGGCTTTTCCGCCTGATTGAAGAAGGATAGATCGTTATCGGGAAGGATACTTTTTCCTGTCAGACGCCCCGGTGTTTTCTACACCTTTTATTTTTCATGTTTCGGTTTCCTAAGGACGAAATGGAGAAAGAAGAGGTGAAAATCGGGTTTTGGTCCAGACGCTGGAAACGGATTAGGGAAATTTATAGGAACAATTATCTCTCTTAAATACATTTGTTTCTTCGTAGTTTTCAATTGTATTACTTCAGCATGTGATAGCGATTAAATAGAGATTACTTAGCAGTGTTGACTTAAAAGAATGGATGTAAGTATGTGAACCTCAGCAATTAAACTTCTGTACTGGAAGTAAAAGATTTTTTGGAAACAGTTTTATGCGTCACCTAGGAACTAATAACATGGTATTCAATACCGAGGTTCTTTTCTGACCGATTTACGATTTATGTGGTAGCAAATAACAGTGGCGAAGACTAGGCAAAATAAAAACATTTGGGGAATCTTAATATAGGTTTAATTTAATTATTTCTAACAAGATATTCGGGTATCATCGCGCATATAATTTTTCAGCAGGCGTTTGTGCCTTAGGAGAGAAATTTATATGCTAGAATATAGCACGGAATATGGCCCGAAGCTTAGGGGAAATATTACTGAGAATTATATAAAACTTCATTCAGTTCCGATCTGAACGTTTTTCTGTACAGCTCATCGGACATATCTGCTCAGAAATGTTTAATTCTTCACGTCGTTTTATTAGCATTCCACTTTTTCCTTTCTATGTTTCTTACTTCACACGTTTTTGTGCATCGAAAACGAGTTCATTCCAAAAAGAAATTAGATTAAGGATTCGCATTTCCATCGTTTTGCTTCTGAGGAATCTCACCTTACTTTTGTTAATTTTTTTATCGTCAGATTCCCAAAAAATTCAAGACAAGAATCTACCGCGAAATAAAATACCTGGACACAGTCGTTTTTTGTGCCATTCCGAAAGAAACCAGTAGCAAATAAAAAACCAAGCGAAGGCAACGCATTGGAAACCTTTTGAGAAGTTGCTGGGGAGGTTTCACGACATTCATGCATCGGATTTCATTCGCTGCATTCTACCGCTCCGCGGAAGGCATTTTCGCGCCTGTTTAAACGTTTTTCCGACATTCTCATTATCCCTCCGAGTGAGCATTTTCAACCCCCCGGAATTATCTGCCATTTCGGCGGAGTTTTACGGAAAGGGCGGCTTGAGATAGGGCTTGCTTCGCTCCATCGCGCGTTACTGCAGTATTTCTCGAGTCGTGTAATTCCTCTGGGTTAAAAATGTACACATTTTAAAACAAGACTACTTACCTCATATACTAATATTGAGGTCAACCTTGAGCTCTCCCCTTCACTTTGAAATAATTCCTTTTCTTGTTCTATCCCTCTTTCTCGGTCTCTTCCACTCCCCCCACTCCGCCCTCAATCTCTCCATCGATCTCTGTCCGTCCGTGTGTCTGTCCCTTCTCCCCTTACCATACGTGCGCTTTTTTGTTAATTCCCCGTCATGCGTTATCTTTTCACGAAAATGGACATTGCATCGAGTGACGTGGTTGTTTTCCTTTCGTTTCGCGAGAGCGTTTTTGTTCGGATATTCCCGCTAAGGAATCCGGAACGTGAATCACTGCTCGATTCGGAGAGATCGCGCCATTGATATTAGGACGAATCATCGCCCCATTCGGCTGGTTCCGAGCGCCCTTGCGTCTCCTCCCCCATGAAAATCTCCCGCCCCAAGTCCTTCCGAAGCCTTGCGGCCTTGTAACGATTTCGGGTGATTTAACTCTTTCGTCGGATGCTAAAAGAGAAAAATGGAGGCTGCGTTATCTTTCTCGGATCCGTGACGGATCTGGACCGTTTAAGCGTTTTCCGGGTAAATCGATGAGGCACGTTAGCTCCAACAAATTGATGATGACTGATGGTTGTTAAATTTCTTAGGGAATTTGACAATATTCGCCGGAATGGCATTAATTCGTATGTACCAAAAACTAAGGACGCGGACATCTTCCTAAATTGAATAGCAATGCACGTACATACATGTGCCTATATGATACGCTGCAGAAAACATGTTCATTAAACCGTGACTACTTTTTATATTGCTCTATAGAATAAGTCATATGGTTCTTGATCTTTCGAAGAAAGTTAACATATTTATGTTTATGTCAACGTTTTAATGGATTTTTCGTATTTATAATAGTTATAATATACTCATAATCTTTTGAATTTGTTGTATACCAACCAATGTACCAGTCTTAGTTCATCTATTACACAGTGATCGTTGGAGAAATTTCGTAACTCATTTAGTGTTACTGGTTCTGAAATGACTATTGAAAATGGCGGATTTTCTTTTAAAGTTAAGAAAATAAAATGAGGGAAGCAAGGGGAGATTACCTCACTCCTCGGCTTTCATCATTCCTCTCTCCTAGCTTTTGGTAGTTATTGGTAGAGGGGATGAGGTTTAACCCGGCCTTTTTGCTGAATACTTCACAGACAGATGATGGAAAACGATTCCATGCTCAGAAGCTCATAAATAAGCATACGTTCTATTTATATACATTGATTCTATTGGTATGGATTATTGAGAGGTGATTTTCGTTAAACTTTCTCTTTATCGCGTAAAAATATTTTGTCGTATTTTATGAACATTGTAAAATCAGGCTCATTAACTGCAGTACTGAGAATATATTTTAATTTTGTTTTAAATTTATGCTGAATCATTCGGAAAGAATTTATAACGGCTACTATTGCATATGTTTCATAGTTGAAAATATTCAGAATTGGGCAAGAAATTCGCAAAACTAATCAATCATCGTCCAATCATTACACCGCCATTCTACGGTACTTGCAGATGAGTCAATTTAATCGCTTTTCATGGTACTATAAAATATATCTCGGAGGCGTTTAAAATGCAAAGTAGCCATCTGCGGCTGTGATTCACTACTTAAATTTTCAGAAATGATAGGCAGACTTTCAATCGAATCCTGGCGATTATTTTATCGGCCATTTCAGGGACGAAGGGAGAGAGTATCGTTTATTTGATACATACCATAATAATAGCACATTATTCGTTGATGATGCTATCATTGTGAATTATTCAAGGCAGCAGATGTCGCTAACCGTATGGCCCTGCGGCTTCAGCTTACACGGTTAAATCTCGCTGCAGCAGCGTGAAAGATTCGCTTCGTAAATAAGCTTGTATTCACGGTTTTAAGATTATATTCAGCGCTTTAAATATACTTATTTTCGTTTTTTTGGCCCCCTTTTCCTGTGTGAGCGTTTTCCCTTACCGTTGGTTGTTCTCCATAAACTTTCAGAAGTGGATTTTTCATAATAATAATATTATAATAATCGACTTCATTTTAGGGCGAGGTTGTAACTAGTGAGTCCCTTCTTACATCTAACCCTATGTCTTAGGAAGATTTTTAAGAAAGAGCATTATGAGTAAAACATAGGAGAAGCAACAAAAGAAGGAAATATTGTACGGGTTTTAAGAAATCTAAATCTGAACTTGGGAAAAATTTAAGACCTTCCAGGAAAAGATCCACGATTAATGGGGGCGTGAAAATCCTGCGAAACCTACTGGCAGTAGTTACTAAAACTTAAAAAGATTAAACATTTTTTTCTCATAACCCAAATCTTTCTATGTTTATTTGTATCTGTGTCTAATTTATATTTATTAGTTTAAATTTATTTATCTACTTGTTTGAAGTTATTAGTTTTACCAATTATCTAGTAACTATGTTTGTCAGTTGGTTTGTTTATATTGACTTATTTTTCTATATCGAACTTAATTGTAGTACTTCGTGTTTGATTTAGTGGTGAATAAATATCATGTAATATATCCAGAGGTTAGGTAGAAGAGAGGCTATTTTGGCTTAACCTTACCTAAGAGTAAAATGAGATCTAATAATAATATTCAGACATTCATAACCTTCCCTTTTATAGCTATTGCTAGAAGTATAGAGAGTAACTAAATGTACGAATCAAACTCCTACCCTATGCTGATATTATAACACAACCCCAACGATCAACCGCAGCACTGAACGTTTTACGAATTATAGATGCTTGAACCGCGTACCATTCGGTCGAGTATTGCTTTTCTTCGCCTCAGGTTGACTAATTTCAGTTGTACCGATAAGAGTTGAGGAGTGATGAATTCACAGAAAAAGTTCGATTTATCGTTTAGTCTACGATCGTTTAGGTATTTCATGAAAAATATTATCTAGATACACATCTTCCTGGAAGAAATTCTTATTGACATTTTCCCATTTCATTTGATTTACCATTTGAAACGTTTTCCATAGTTTTGGCAAGGAATTTTTAGTAATTCGTTCCATCGAAAAGTGAGATATTCATTGGTGTATTAGGGATTTTAAAACACTCCCTAAGCAATACACGTATGCCAGCAGATGGAACTCGCGTGTGGAGGCAAACGGGAAGATCTGGATCCTAGAAATCGGTAATCCGGAACTTTCCGTTTGCCTCCAAACGTGAGTTCTATCTGTCGATATACGGCTTACAGAGTATTTTAAACGTGAATTTATTCGCGGAACAGTCGCGTTCCATCTTTCTTTTCTTTCATTCATTGGTATGGCCTTAAACTCGGTGGAAGAATATACTTGACTGATTTATACTCTACAAAGAAGCTTTTTATAGGAAAGGTCACAACTTTTTGAATTTATTTCTTTTTCTCAATTGGTCGTGTATCTTAGCGCTTTGTTACATCTGAAGAAATTTTAAAATTATTTCCAAAGTGAATCAATTTTTTTTCTTTCTATTCCCTCGTTTAAGTGGGAAATTGGCGAAGGGATCTCCTCAAAATGTGAATACGGCAAAAAAGTTTGGATTATTTTTACATTGGGATTCTTTCGTGTACCTGGGAGAGAGGTTAATGCCCCTTGGAAGAAGAGAGAGAAAGATGACGTTTCAGGATTCCTTTTTACCAAATCTAATAAAATGAACTTGCTAATTTATTTTTAAAAGTATTTACTCTACTATAGTTCGTTAAAAGACCTAACGACGGAACAGGGAATAGGGAAGGGCATTATCATTGTACGTTGAGCTGTGCGGACTAAAACTCAAGAGGAAAATATCGACATGACTGGGACTCGAACCCACGTCTCCTACTTTCCGGGAAGGTATTCCCCGTTAACAGAACGGTATTAATTTGGAATGCTAGATTAGTGGTTAGTATACCTGCCTGGAAAGTGGGAGACCTGGGATCATGCTCCAGACATGTTGATATTTTTCTCCTTGACGACGAAAATTATTTGAGTTAAATTATTTGAGTGTTAAGAATAGGTAGAAGTGTTACACAAGGATATAAATGGGTCGATTTTCTGCAGACATTCGGAATGTGCTATTGCATTTCGTTAGCATTGCATGACTAACCGCTGGTTGGTACTTCGAAGTGGGTTGTCTCTGCTCGATAGATAACTCTAAGAGAGGGTTTCTAATGCATTTTAGACTAAATTAATTCCGTTCAACTTTTATTATATAAGTGGTTAATTTCAGTCTTCCTGGAGAATAATTTATTTTAAATTCCATTCGAAAGAGTTCTGAGAACAAACCTTACGATTAATTTTTTTCGAGAAATATTTTTGGGTTACCATTCCTCTTGGTAGACTAAAGAGTTTTCAGGATCTCAAACTTTAGTCCGCTAAAAAGTCTCGAAATCAGGACCAACGACTCAGAGAACTGTCTAAAGCAAACCTTCAGTTTCCTTTATCTTCCATATTAATAATCCCTTTACCCCTATTATTTTTCACTCTATCGGATCAGTTCGGATTGAATCTTCCCAGATGATGTCGAGCACACACAATAGAAGAGGCCCTGTCAATCAAGTGATTGGGTAATGGGTGGTAATAATGGCAGATCGGGGGGAGGGTTTGCTTCCATAAAAAATTAAATGAAACCTGATGCCCGTGGCGCCGTAATTAATAACTTTAAGTCAATTTTAATGAACGAGACGAAGAAAAAAAGGAGCGTATTTCGAGCGGGAGTTTTCCCGGATCGCCTTTTTCGGAGATTCACGACCTTTGCCTCCGTAGCATTAATTTCATCGCAGATCTAATTTATAAATCACGTCCCGGGACGCGAAGCGCCATTAACCATTCAAGAGACTTCAAAACTTTAATCCAGGCGGTTATTTATCCTCGAGTCGGCCATTACGGTGTTACTGTCGGCCATGTGACCGACGGCGGGTCTCTTTTAAAAAGCACTACTGCTCTCGGTTGGAAGTGCTTTAAAGTCGGCTCTATGTAGGGGTGGCAACATTAGTCACCAAGACGGGTGGATAAATTAGCAAACACACTGATTAACCCTCGCGATCAATTAGCATCCGTCTTTCCGATCTTATTACTTTTTATTTTTTATCAAATTAAATCAGTGGTGTGGGTCGCGTGTATTGACTTATGGCCTAGAATTCCAGCGACTGGATACAACAGTAACAGATTAAAAGAAGTATTTAGGGATGAAATGTTATCTCGCACTAGTATTGCTAGAAGTGCTTCGATGGCTGATGAATTTCGTTCGTACGCTCCTACCGGGAATTGAACCCGAGACCACTTCCACAGAAGTAGAACGCGTTGCCCACTTGGCTATCTAGGAATTTTATCTCACTAGTGACACTGAAATAATCCAACGAAAGTTAGATACCGAGACTTTGAGTGCGAAAAAACCTCCAGTTACTCTGCACGCGAGTTAGAGAAGGTTCATCAAAGGGACGTAAGTTTAATTAAGAACTACTACGATAAATCGGCAAGCATCACCAAGGTGCTTTTTGACAATGAATGGGAATCGTACGAGGAAAGGAAATTAATATTTCCTAAATAAATTTAGAAATAACACGTTCTCTAAAGATGTATTAAATATTATGCGTTCTTCCCCCTGCATTGGTCTATGAAATACACGGAGAAAATCAGAAATATAGATGCCAGGGCCAATGGCTTCAAAAATTCATATTCTCCGTCCATATGTAAGTTAGCAACTGACAAGAAA
Organism: Ladona fulva; assembly: GCA_000376725.2. Lineage (NCBI taxonomy): Eukaryota > Metazoa > Arthropoda > Insecta > Odonata > Libellulidae > Ladona > Ladona fulva. The sequence goes on along the minus strand of KZ308122.1, from coordinate 2,671,252 downwards.
AATAGGCTGAACGATAATGCACCCTTTTTTGAATGCCAAAATTTCTGATTGATGCATAAAAAGCACATAATTATAGATATATCTAGATGTAGGGCATAGATGTAGCTCCATATGATTTTTAATGATTGCTTCAATGAGTTAAATTCATTCAAAACGCCAAATGCTGATCTTTTGGAAGATGACGGCTAAATAACTGTATCCATCAAAACCAATTTTATAACTTAATTTTCATCTGTGAAAAACCGGAGAACAATCAAATAGCATTTATTGCTCAAATGCGTCTTAACTTAGCTTTCATTGGGTGTTCCGTATCAATAGTTAAATAAAACCTTAAGTCCCCGTTACGCTGATCAAGCAAAGCAATACATTTAGTTAATGAATACGAAATTAAATAATATACGTTGAGGATCGAATATGATTCCGGAAATATAGATAAAAGATGGTGGGGAGAGAGTGTATATTTAGTATTAAAGATTAACGAAGAGAAACGGATATGAGAAAGTCTGACCGAAATTCAAACCCGGGTCTATCAACTGCCGGATGTTCGCTTTAACCATTGACATTTCCGGCCAGAACATATAGTCATTCCTCTCGGGAGTCCCGGGTTCGAGTCCCGGTCCCGTTAGGCTCTTTTTTATGTTCGTTCTTCCTTGAGAATTTGCCTTGGTGCACGCCATTCCGAGGAATGTCTTCTCTAACCCTTTTCGTGCATTAATTAAAAGGTTGTGATTCTGAAGACAAGCAACAGTTTCGAAACCGAAGGTCCCTCTCACCTATTACTCATTAATAGTCTGCCCTATGGTTTTATTAATTTCAAACGCTCAAAAGAGTTTTATTTTTTCTCGCAATTTTTTGCTATTCGTTGATATGTAGTCATTGATAACCATTTAAGTGGTTTTGCATAAAATATGTTTATTTTCATGAAGGCGTCGTATGAACAAGAAATGAATGTTGAGTAAAAGTAATCATATTTACGTTAGCAATTTACAATTAATGATTCAGTAGTGATGGATCACTCAGAAACGATCATATAATCATAGAAATGATCGTTAAAATTAGTTATAGGCAACGTATCTTATTAACATTTTTTACCCAACGCTATTATTTCATTATTGTTATTGAGTTATTCATATTTATTACCCGCGCGTGTCATTGATAATTATCAAGGGAGAAAAAAGAAATATATAAAGGGACTTTTACAAATAATAATAAAGGCACAATAATAATTTTACAATAATAATAAAAGAAATTTTACAAATTCCGGTATATTATGCAATTTTATTCATAGAAATGTACTTCATTTGCAATCAGTTTCTAAGCTACACATTCCTCATTCTGCCAATTCTCAATCAAAACTCAAGGAAGCACATTAATGAAGTGAAATTCAAATCTCTTCATCTGCCCTTGACATTTCAACCGTTAATAAACCGAGCTGTAATATAAAAACCCATAAAGATGACGTCTTTCGTGTAACCGATGGAAATTTCTCCCTCCGAATTTTCCTCCATCGATGCGATATTTTCCCGTCACTGAAACGTATCTTCAATTAATCACTTCTTCGATGCTTACCGTCTTCAGTTTGAGGGCCCAATTGAAGATTAATTCGGTGGATAAAGATGCCGAAATTACTTCTGAGACTCTCCCTCGGCAGAAATGATGGAGATTGCACGTCTGAAGACTCCTTTCAGGATTTTTTCCTGCTACCCCTTATCGCATTGTAATCTCCAATCATCGTGCCCAATGGCGGCATTTAATTAGCGAGCCGATGCCGAATAGCGGAGCGTTCAGCTACGGAGGAGGAAGCAAATAGGAACGTGAGGGATGCTGTCTTTTTCCACCCACGCGAATCTCGTGAGCGGAATGCGAAATCGCATCGCTTTCTAAGAGTTAGAAGCTGCGCGCGGAGCACTTGGTTTTATGCTTGACTGGGCACTCTAGTTTTTCTACAAAGACGCGCTGTATTTGGAGAGTTGTTTCAGGAAAGGTGTTTTTCTCGATTTTCAGGCAGGTGTTCTGAAAGGCATTTGACAAAATAGTTCATCATTCCCAACTTGATCGAGTCTAGAAAAGCGAGGAATACAGTTGGATCCCTCCTGGTCATGGAAAAACTGATGAAACGAATTCTGAAAGTATACCTACATCCACATCTACGTCTACATATGTACTCTGCAAGCCATCTTTCGGCGTGCGGCTGGGGTGCATGCACAATTACTCTACTTAAGTTCGTGGAAAAGCTCGAAATGTTCTACGAAAAGTTATGGAGTGCATGAGAGCATCTTAAGTTCGCAAAATTTCGCATTGAGACATTATGCTAGAAAAATATTAGGTTACCAGAGTTTTGAAAAGTTTATCTTAGCTCGGAATCAAATTGTTAATCCAAGGAATAACAGGTGTTACAAATATTATATTCCATAAATAGCGACATGACTGGAACTCGAACCCAGGTCTCTCACTTTCTGGGCAGGTATTCTAACCACTGAACTACGATGCCGTATCTGTCCCACACTGTTTGGGAAATGCTTTGTTAGCAAGGCGAGCAGCTTTCCGGAAATATTTTTGCACATCTGTTATTCCTAGGGTTTCAGCTGCACGACTCTTCCATGCTTAGTATTTTACCTTTCCTTAATACCTGAAGTTGTTAATCATTATCATTAATCCAACAAAAGGGGCTAATTTCTAGGTTGTCAAAACTGATTAAAAAATATGTTATTTTGATTAATAAACATAATGGTGAGTAATACTCCGGCTCTCATAAATACACTAAGGCGTGATTTCGTGGATAACAGAATTAGGATAATAAATCAAAAGTCATGATTTTGTTGGCAGGACCACTAGATTCATATTAAGATTGACCTTATCAGCGCGTAGTTTGGTTATTCTGTTAACATAAAATGGCTTTGCATTTTCGCATATCATCATAATAAAGAAAGCCTTCATTCATGGTTCAAGTGAAGGAATGCATTTGATTTCGTAAAATTAAATAAAAAAGAAAAATGTCAGAAACTGACAGCTTGGAAACGTTTAAAATTCCGTCCATCAAAAAAAATGTAACCGTCCATAAAAACGATGTAAGGCCAAAATTCTTGAAGCTCATGTATGACCTCATTCTTAAACAACAAGTAAAGAGCCGACCATGTCCTCCAAAACTTTAATATCTATCGTGTTAAATCGTTCTGTCTTCGGACTAAGAAGTCATTAGGTTAGTACAAAGACGGGTCTTTGTTTTTCCGATAATCTCCATAAATTTTGAACAGCCGATCTTTTTATGCGTGCCAATAAAACACGGCATATAAAACAAGGAACAGACCCACATGTCTCGGCACAATTCTTTGGGAAAGATACCAATTTTTTCGTCTCCTCAATTGCTCCGGGGACGTGAATATCCCTCTTTATTTCTGAGTTTACATCAGACCATACTAAGATAAGACTCCTCCGGCTGTCTGTGGATCAAACGCGTTCATAAAAATGTTCTTGGAATGAGCGTATCTCTTCGCCAAAAAAATGGGAGCGGGAGATGAAATAGTTCCTAGTAGATTACGACTTGACCCGTGAGTGTGGGAGCCATATGTTTTTGGGCACATTTTTTCTTTGGAGAACTTCGGCGAACATTTTCACCTCGTTCATTCCCTTTCCCTTTTTAGACATGATGTTAATTAAAGGCCGAGTGGAGAGGGATTTCTGACGAGACGGAGGGATGCGAATCGGATGGGAACATTTCGTCATATTACGCGATATAAGAAAAACTTGAAGCGCGGTTACGAGCGAAAGACAAGCGAGGCAAACGAGAGGACATGAAGCAGACCTCTCCGGCCATCTCCAGCTTTTCTTTTCCCATACAATCTTAGGAATACCGTATGTTTTCTCGAGAGAACAAAAGGTTTCTTTCAGCGGATAAATCGAAAGATTTCTAGCAGATGCGCTTTCGCAAGGGCGGTGAAAATAAACTTCCAGGAATAACAAATTATTCCCTAGCTTACGGATGAATTTTTTGAGGTCTGGTTTATGTGATGCGGAATCAAGGAAGGTAATATTTACGGCAGTTAATAACCGTAAACTACATAAATGCTTTCCTAAACCGCCTTATTGAAACCTAATGAGATAATGCTAAGGAGGCGAGATGAACCGCCGCGTTAAAGAGGTATGTAGTGGCGTTGAAATGTGGTACATATTCATGGATGTATTTGCAACTTTGTGTTACTCCCATCAAATCAGCTTATCGTGGTGATCATTCTTTAATCATAGCTCATCATGGAGTATTTCGTCATTGTTTGTCCAAGTCTTTAGTTACATGAGAGGCCATTCTCTTCAGTAGTAGTCATGTAAAGGGCTTAGGTTATTTCGCATGTAGGGCCTCATCAAGAATTGAACCCGGGGCCGCTTTCGCTAAAGTCGAACGCGTTGCCCACTTGGCTAACCTGAGGTCCCATACTCTTCATATTAATGTCAATTTTGAAGGAAAGGCTTATGAGTAGGTAAACTATTCTCGAACCTTCGTATTTAAACGAAAGCTGTTATGTGTTGATATATCTGTTAATAATTGAGATATTTGACTGTTAGTCGCTTGTTTCACATTTATGACCGGACCGCAGATTTTGAAAAATTTTATCGACTCCCTTCCAATAAATTTCTCCGACGAGAAAGTTTAATACGAAAGAGAATGTGCTTTCAAGGAATGCTGGCTCGTCAAAACTAATATACAAAATACGTTTTTTCAAGGTTACCCGATTTCTTAAGAACAAATTGTTATTTTCATCGAATGAGTTATGATATATGAAACATACCAATAAGTCACGGAATACTTTTCGTGAATTTTGCGTGTTAACTCTTGTTACCAAAAGTATACAAACAAAAAATCGTAAACATACGTAAAAGGAAAGCCACGAACTTTGTCGATATTGATATTTAGCAGAAGCAATAATAATCTGATGAAGAGAATGTTCATAGTTGAACTTTTTCCACAATATATTGTGAGAAAAGTACAAGCAACTGTGAATTTTTTAACAATAATCTGATATTTACCGATTGGTAAATGTCTGATTCTGAGTCAATTGGGACGCAATAGGAAAGTATTCAAAACGTTCCTTGCTGTATAGAGATATTATTCTTTAGATTTCATCATCGTCCAGCATTTTAAATGTATCTTGAGACAATCACTCGTGCAACTGTTGATATTTACAGATTTTTACAATTTTGCAAATTTATACAAATCTAAATTTCTGTGATGATTATTGTGCGTTGAATTCTCTGAGGGTTATGTCTTGGAAAGATGCTTAATTGTTCCTACTATCATAATTAAGTTCTGACCATTGATCTCTCTAATGATTAATCAGTTTGATTTAGGAGAAATAAAAATCATCCATCACTCGCTTCTTGCATTGAAGGATACATAGTGTTATTACTATCTAGATCATCAATTAAAATAAAAATAATGATGTATTCTAAAGCAAATCTCTTGGTAACTGGGAGAAAAGCATTGTCTACGTTTCACCTTTATTTTATTAAAACGATTTGTTCATTGGATAAAGAAGGACAGGGAAGAAGGAAGAATGTGATAACTATATTCACCAGTTCAACTATGTTTCCTTTCAAACAAGTAAGTCTTCTTTATTGTTATTGCATTGAATATGGCGATTTCCGATTTATTGGGGAAAAATAAATTCCTCTCTATGATTCTTATTTAGCTATTTAAAGGACCTAAGGTCGTCTTTGACTAACTGGTTGGGTGATTTGCTGAGGAAATGGAATTTAATATCTGTTAAAATTCAAGAATGGAGGAGGATTTAAATGTTTTTTTTTACCTTTGATATGAATTTCTCGCGGATCGGGTGGCCAAGACCATGTATCTTATTTTACACATGGGAATTCTTAATATTTTAATGAACCATTTTAAATATTCTTTGGTGTTCTCCATCAATCGTGAAGATACAATCGATTATGGAAGCCTTTGCTTCATGGAATGAATAATATTGAGGTAATAGTAATCTTTTTTACATATGATATGTAATGTTAAATAATAGTAATGTTTCATTCTTCGTAATCATGAAAAGTCACATAAATCAGGTAAGGAGGTGCAAAGATACGATATCAGGCTTTTATTTCCGTGTCTTTAAAGGTAATGCTTAGAATATATATTTTCAATTGGACAGGTAATAATTATTCCCGAGAGAAAGTGGGGGAGAGGGAAGGAGAATCGCGCGCTGTAAGTTGAGTGTCTTAAATCTTCTTCCTACCATTCGGTGGTAAAAAAGAGTTAGATAGGAGGGCAGAGGTGGAGAGAGATGGAGTAACACGGGTGGTCCAAGCCCACAATGCACTGCGCTGCAAAGAACGAAGCGGGATATCTCGAGATCTAGTAAGGCGAAGCTGTTCGTCTCTGGTGGGGGATCAGATCAGGAGAAAGAAGAGGTTGGAAAGGAGTGGAACGGAGTGAGGCATTAGAAAGCCTCGCTCACATGGATCTAAGAGTGGGTGGTCATCCCGTGGAGAATTGATAGCTGTAGAGCACTGAGAAAGAAGAGTGGAGTGAGTCGTGGTTTTTTGGCGACTTGAATGGAATTGAGAATCGCAGGAGGTGGGCTCTTCTCTTTCCAATTTTTTCTCTCTTCAACATGTAAAGCTCTCTTGCGTTAGTCGCGAGAGGGATTCCCATCCCATCTCCGTTATGCACACGTTTACGTTTTTTCCTCTCGTGACTTTTACGTGTGGCTCCATATCTGTGGGGGAATCTAAATTGGCGCCTCTCTTGACCGCCCTTTTCTTTCCTTGGGCTGTCGTCCCCCGATTGAGATTTATTGTAAAAATAGGACACCGATATGGCTGGTATGAACTCGTTTCTCTTTCCGTACCGTTTTCTGCCAGTTCAAGATTCAAGAACAATATTAATTTTCAGAAGTTTTCGTTATGATTTTTCACTAAATTAACTTTTTTGGTAGGTGATAGGTCTAAGAGCTTTACCCTCACGGTCTAATATATTTTCTAGGAACCAATACATCGATTTTGTGAACTCGTGTCTTATTTAAGTTCGCATGTACGAGGTTCAACCATCGAAGTTCAGTTCCATTTGGAATTAGGGCTATAATTCGATTCTATATTCAAGTAGCCAATTTATTCCATAAGAAGACCGATTCGTGGTCATCGAATAATCGGAAGGTCATTTTTGTGCTGAATAGAAGGCTTAACATGAACCTGCATATTTTAAATTTTCAGTAGGCGTGCTCTCAGACACGTCGATGTTGTTAAAGAATTAATAGCTTATATCACTGTTTGCGTTTAGCGAAGAAATTTTTATATGTGTAGATGCAATTGAATATGATTCCTGATTTCATATCTTGATTGATAGATATTTTAATTTGTCTTTCGGATCATGATACAAATGTATGATTTATTTATATTTTTATTTATTTATTTCCGATACATAAATAATTAATAATTATTTATGTATCTACATAATAAATTCCTATGTCTGTATGTAGTAGAGGATTCACTTTTAGACAACATACTCTTCCCTCGCTTTCAATATAGTCACGGTGTGTAATTACATGCCTCAAAACTCAAGTGTAGAATGATTACCCTATTCCCTGTATATGATTCTACCGCGTTGTTTCAATTTTATCCATGACTCAGGTGTTATGAAAACCACTGAGATGTCAGTGATGCTGAATAATGTTATTCACCTCGGTCACTCATTGAAGAACTAGGGGAAGTTTTGTTTCTAGGTTTATTATTTAAACTTCCTATTCACTAAGAAATCTGATTCGAATCTATATCGACACTACATCTTTCCGACTCAACGTTAGATTGGAAAAATAGACATTGCGTAGAAATTTAAAATGCTTTCATCTACTCTTTCAATCTATCGATATAATATCTAATCATAAATCAACGCTATCTTTTCGTTTTTAGCAATGAGAAGGTACATTTTACTCACCAACAATGACATTTGTATTATTAGCCTTGGGAAATTTCGTCTATGTTTCCGCTTTTATTCTCTGATTAATTGCATTCATCTTCAAAGGAGACGATATCGGGGTTTTTCACGGCTTTTTTGCTTCGTAATGCTCAATTTGCTGGTTTTTATTAATATGCTTCCTTCTCTAATTTTCTCGGATTTTTGTAAGCCTTACGGCGTTCCCAGATCCTAAAATTAATTACTTCGACATGGCAACGTAAGGTTAAAATGCTTTACTAATGCATTAGTCAGCATTGGTATACTTGTATCCCACTTGAACATTCCCATAATAATTCCTTTTTTACTCAGGGTAAAAAGCTATCAAACATGAATTCACAGTAGTTCTCCGTTTTTCTACCTGTAGAATATTCTTCACTAAACCTGCGGACTCATCCTTTCCGTATAAATTTTTTCTATGAAGAGTAATTATTCGAGAAAAAATGCCTTATCATAAAACTTCTTCTACTTCACGTTAGTGGACTGTCTAGATTAAAATATACGTTGGATTTCTCAATTTCTTTTCCCGGAATATACCTGTCCAGACTAATGGAGAGGCTTCATTACTATTTCTTTCAGTTCGTATTACTCATGGTCTAATTATATTTTTTTCAAACTGCTCATACTCTTCTTTGCCTCAACGTAATGGTTAGCGTAGCCGCAGAAAACGAGCTGTTTCGCTTCTCATCGAAAACGATTTCAGCAGGCATTAGGATTTTTTGTAAATTTAAATGTGAATGAGAAACAATTTTCATATTAAAAAGGTTTTTATATAATTAGTGGTGAATTGAATACAGCGTTTACTCAATTAAGAACGAAACATTAACGATTGAAAACTAAATTTGATTAATAGTAGCAGAAAAATTAAATAGCTTTGGGTCGGTCATCGCAGCCTTACTGCGATATGATTGTCTTGGATGTCATAAAAAGGGTTGCGCAGGATGTGTTTTTAAGAAGTCAAGGTCTTTTTTTCCCTCTAAATTTGATCAGCTATAGCAGACTCTACTAGAGTAGATGGTACTGCAACTTTTGATAGCAATGAGTTATCACAGATATTTCACGTTAATATTCGTCGATTAGCCCAGAGTTAATAGATTTATTTACGATTACTTTCAAATTTATTTGTACAGCAGATCCTTAGTAAAAGATTTCATTCATAATAATTCATGCAGATGAAAAATTTCTCATTCACGCAAATAAAACAATAGTTTTCGCTACGATAAAGGGATTGCGTTCTTCATGAACCAAATGGTGTACGAGTTAAAGTTTAAGGATGATTTTTTACGTCAACGAAGAGATATGTTGTTGGTACATAAAACTCGAATAATCTTAATAGATGTAGGTCTTTCTCGTTAGTGTAGTTTCAGTATTTCACTTAAGTCCAAATTCGTTTGCTCCTTTCCCAAATGTACCGCTGCATCAGATTATTAAGCAGCATAACATTTCCCAATCTCCAATCGCACCATCTTAAACGAAAGCGACTGTAAGTCGAACCTTTCTCAAAAATGTATTTGCGAAAATCTCTTCAATGGGGTTTTCCACTGGACTCGTTTCTATTTGGAAATCTTTTAAGGTTAAAAGAGACGGGAGCATCCAACCCGTCACGTTAAACCCTGATTTATTTTGACCCCAAAAAATGAAATAAAAATCCTACGACGGTAAATACGCCATTAGTCAGAATTGAAATATGGTTTTTGTTAAGGTTTATCGTTTAAAAGACGCAATGGGTATTGAATTTATCGTCTCAAAGGAGAGATGAAGGCGCGGTTATGAAGAGTTGGGAAACTCCTGACCTTAGAGATCCACGCTATTTTGTGTTCCTTCTCTCCTTACATCGCCACTTCCCACTCCTCTATTATTTTCCTCTTCCTGTGATAAATATCTTATACCCAATAATGCTCCCACCCCTAACCCTCTTCATCCTCCCACTTTCTTTAAAGGCACGTTTTCTGTTAAGGAAAAAATATTTCTGGGTTATCGCTCCATCCGGTGTCTGCGCCCACGATTTTTCAAAACTGAACGGAACGAGCTAACTCCTGCATTATTGGTTTAAGAATTGGAACTTGAAGTAAAGTTTGTGAGAAAATTACCCGAAGATACTTTTAAAAGGGAAGTTAAAAAATGTGCGCGTGGCAGGGGGTGCGTGCATGGTAAATCTACTTCCCTAATCGATTACTTTCGCGAGTCTTTCTCGGAAAAAATGAATTTCTTGAAGTGACTAGTTCTACAGCATCTATTTCTCTGATTATTCTTACAGTATCAGAACGGCCAACAGGGAGAACAAATATCCGACTACACCTTCTAAGAATGCACTTTTTCTGAATTTATCAATTAAATTAAGCCTTTGATTAAAAAAAAAGTTCAAATCTTCCATCTTCTGGACATTTCCATCCTGCTTTCTGAAGCATCTGAGTCTCATTAAATTGCCGTCACAACTTTTAACTGAACGCGTCCGTAATCATTCGGAAAATAATTGTGCTCGGTATGATTATAATTCAATACCGTTTATAGTTTGTATAAGGTTTTCTTTTGTCATAAACTAAACTTTCCATATTTTCTTATAACCTTCAATGGCATTAATGCGATATTACGTATTAACACGTCAATACGTAGTTAATCGGGACAATATTAGTACTTCGTAATGATTTTCATTGGCAGGTTCTCTTCCTTTCCAACATTCCATCAATCTCCACTCGCTAAAATGACGGCTTCCATAAATTATGAAGGATTCAGCTCTTTTTACTTTACAGTCCGGAGAATTGTCATCTATCCTCCAGTTGCCTTCAGGACCTTCTAATTTGACACTCAAAGAAAGCTGTAGTTAAATCAAATCCTTCGATCAGTTTTGTTTTGATTCTCATCGTATGCTGAACTATAGGATCGTCTTATGCATCCACCACTTCGTTTTTTAGTACTCATTAGTTTTTGTGAGACTTTCTTGATTTATTCCCTCGATTTTATAATTAGTTAATAAGTTCGCAATTACAAATTGTTCTGGTTTTTCACTTCAAGAAATATTTTTGTATTTACTGAGTAAGTCTACATAATTTGTTTATAAAATACATTATATCGTTTATGTCACTTTACAATATATCCACAAGTCTAACCATCATACATTATAATTTTTTTGAAATAATATGTTTTGTAATTCAAAGCTCGTTTGTCGTATTAAAACTACTGATTTTTCTATGGGGTTCATATTTGCGAAATTTATGAAAAAATTTGAATTTTTTCTCATAATTCCCAGTGGGAGCCTCAATCTGAACTTTGCGGCTAGGGACTCGTATAGCTTATATCTGCAAACGTTTCTCTCTCTCTCTTCGGTCATTTTGTCCTTGGACAGGTTTCAACGAAACTGTTGCCTCCACAGCATTCTATTTTGTGCATTTCTCTTCATCTCGACATATGTCCTTCTTTCTTTGATGTTTTCCAGCATTCTATACATCCTCCTTCCTCTTCCTCTTTTCCCTTCTATTTTCCCTTCGATTATCACTTTCTGTATTCCGTTCTTCCTTAAAATGTGACCTATCCAATTTGCCTTCCTTTTTTTAATTTCTTTTAGAATATTTCTTTCTTCCCCAATTCTCCTTAGTACCTCTTCATTTCTAATTTTATCTTTCCAACTATTCTTTTCCAATCTTCGCCAGAGCTATGTTTCAAAGCTTTCTATATACTTTTCTTCTACTACTTTCTCTCTTCTTCAAAGTCCACGTTTCGGCTCCATACAGAACAATGCCCCCATATGAAGCATTTCGCGAATATTTTCCTAGTAGCGACATTGATTTTCTTTGCTGTTAGCAGTTTCTTAATTTTCTTAAATTTTTCCTTGGGCAATTCTACAAATTCGGAAGGTATATTCATCGAAATGGGGTCGATGATTGCGTACTGCTTGGCATTGGAAAAAAGGTATGAAAGCGTTTCCAGAAAACATTTGAAAAACATTCTGTGTCCAAACAACCATCCGAAAACTTGTTTTCGGTAAAATTTTGGCAGAAAATATGACGCAAAATCTCGAACTGCTCTTCTCGCAAATCATGCTGCGTAAGCCGAAGTGAAAGACGTGTAGCAGAAAGTTTATCATCTTGGAACTGTGGGATCCCACCTCCAATGCAAAGTTTGGATGGATCGAAAAAAGAGGTGGGGTTCGTATTTTTTATTCTTTTTGGGAAACAGAAACGATGGATAAACTGTGATACGAATTCAGGAAGATGAAGGGAGCAAATCATGCGTGAAAGCTTTTCACTTTCCACTTGCATTCGCTGTTTTCCGCTTTGGTTTATCCGCACTCTGGAACCTGCAATTTCAGGAGATCACGAATCCGTGGTGTTCTCACCACCGTCTCATGCACCTCTCCAATATTCTTTTACGCTTCACGACTCCGCTCCCGCACACCGCATTCCATCTGCCCCCTAGCGCCTTCTTTCGGCCCCTTCTACTGACCCCGCCAACCTTCCTCCGCCCGCTCTCCCATCACTTTCCGAATCACTTCTATTCACCAAACCCTCTATTCGTCTACGTCCAAATATGCTCACTCTTTCTGACATAATATTCGCCATAAAATGGTAATCAATCAGCCCGTTCGTGTTGCACCTTTTTTGCTTGGAGCTCTCCCACGTCGGCGTTGTTCCAGCGTGGTGGATCATTCTCTCGATTATACCCGATTCGTCTATCTTTTGTTTTAGGGACTGGATTAGAAGTTGTTAATTTGATTAAGTTCTCCGCGTTTTCTTGCTCTTTGCCGTGCTTTGCTATGTTAAGGAGTGCCAGTGGGGGAATTCAGGTTAATTAACACCGTGAAACGAAAAAAAGTTGTAGCAGTCACCAGTCCTCGTGCAAGAGACAATGCTAGAAGGGGTGAATTGGTAAAGGGACATGATATTACCTGATTTAACCACTTAGAGCATTCTTATCGCCATTACCTCTCTTTTTACGCCTGCAGATTTTGAAATTTTCTTGTTTTTCTTTCGCTAATTACACGAATCGAGTTTTTATGTACGATTGTAAACAGTAGACGTACTGATCCTCACTAAACTACTAACACCATTTTACACGCATATTTTCAATAAAAAAAACCAAAAGAAACCAAATTTTCGAACAAATTAAATATAAGATAGGTATCGATATTTCAACAGATATTATTATAAGATCACTCTAACTCGAAGGAATAGAGACTAAGGATTTAGGAGAATACATATTATTTTGTTTTATAATTACCTCAGGCAAATTATGTTATGTATATTTGGAGTATAGTATAGTTAAAAGTGCTTCGACAGCTTAGGTCATTTCGCACGTAGGCCCCCACCGGGAATCGAACCCGGGACCGCTTTCACCGAAGTCGAACGCGTTGCCCACTTGGCTAAACGGAAGCCCCGTATATTTGGAGTTAGGATGTAAGTTGTGATCAAATTAATAATTCCGTTAGAATTTTCATCAGTCGAAATTGAGAAGAATTAATCTTCAAGCAATCAACGAAATTTCAGTATTTGTTGCTGAACTTTTTGTTTTAAATTAATTATCGCTTATGAGCATTATTTGATTTTGTAAACATACTCAATGGCCTGATATTATAATGTATTCTTAAATTGGACTTTAACTAATGTTCATTTAAGGGTCCGAAATTATAATAATTTGTTAGAGTCAAAGTGAAGATTATAGTTAATATCCATGCTAATCCATCACATATATAGAAGTGTAACTATTATCTTCACTTTAACTCTAGCAAAACATTATAATTCTGGGCTCTAAAGTGAAACTTAACTAAGTCCGTTTTAAGTATGCATTATAATACTGGGCTAAGTTTTGACTGCGCCGTCACCATTGGGCAATTTAATACAGTGAATTCCTTGCCCCGGATTATTCTCCTCCTATGGAGTATTAGGGTACAGGAAGTTGTGAGAGTAAAATTATATTTCAAAAGTGATTTGGATAAAATCGGCTTCGAGCGTAGATGTCCAAACAATGTGCTAAAAGATTCATGTGGTCGACTTTAATTCATCATCCGATAATTGTCGCCTTTCTACACCTTTACTTACTATAGTGCTACTTTTGTATCACTGTATAGAGTCGAGTTCATTACGCTTTTAACTACACCAGATTGCTAAAGTAGGAACGAACACTTAGCCATAATAGATACACCAGAATTACAATGAGGGTTGGTGTTGAATTCTGTCGCTTACCATTTCCTTTACTGAATCACAAAAACCTTCATGTGGAGGATTCAATCTTAGATATTTAGTAGAATTCAGATTATTTCAGATTTCTAAATTAGTTCTAAATATTGTTTCACTAAGAATAATTAACGCGATAGCAATTTTTCTAACCACGAGTATCTTTAGCTCTGAGGCTCAGAACTAGAATACAATTTCATGAAGCGCTCGGGGAATATTTTAGTGGTCAGCTGCTTGTTATATGGTGTGTATCGTATATCTCAGATGAAAATATTTTAAGCTGTTATGCTGTTCACATATTTCTTTCACATCAGTTTGATTCTTTTGGTAATCTTTAGACACGTCAAGCATGATTAACTATAACCGCAAAAGTTTGAGGTTTCAATAGAAATACGTGTCTTGGTTACTCGGGAACAAGTTTTGCGGCTCCTTCGATATATTTTCGTATTCCTCATTACTTCTGAGCACCAGGATGAGAAGAAGAATTATAGGCCCACCAACTTTCCTTGGTAAAATTTGCTCACAACCCTTCGAATTACGTAACTTTTTAGCAAGATATTTTTTGAAGATTTATTGAGCTATTTTAAGTACGTAAAAGCACGACTTACAGAAATAATCACGAAGGAAGTATAAATAGCATTGTTTTATATAGTTTCTTAGATTTATGTGAAATAAATTTCCGTAAGAGGACAAGATAATCTTGCGACAAAAGCTACAGAGCAAAAGTTTGTCTGCATCCCGAATTCGTGGTTTCAAACTTTGTCAGCTTTTGTCAACTACTCCACTTTGGCTGATGAAATGACAGTGATTTCTCTTTTTTAAGTTTCCGCTTCCAGTTATCTGCTCGTGTTTTTCGTTAGAATTTGAGTTATACGTTAGGGATCTTAGCGTAGTAGTAGTAAAAGTGCGTAGACAGCGGAGGACATTTTTCATACGTAGGCTCTCATCGGGAATGGAACTCAGGACCACTTTCACCAAAGGCGCTACCATCTTGGCTATTGGAGAGGTAACTAAATATAAACCTTATTTACTCTCACATCATACGTTTTCAAGCATATAAAGTGAAATACCTTTTATCATGCAAAATATATTACATAGAAAAGTATCTGCATATATTTTTTAGATGAAAATATCGTAGTTTTCGGTAACGAATGGGAATCAGACTTGAGTTTAATTTCAGGGTATTAAAAACTGCTATCTTTGGAGTTCCTTTCAGGATTCAGGCATGTTATAGGACTCGGATATTGCTCAGAAATCGCGTTATGTAAAATTATCACGAATAGGAAACGATGGCATCTTTACCTGTTTAATATAAACGCCAGAGGTGCTCGAAAGCTTCACGAAAAGCACATTATAAGGAAAATGGGCTTGCATCAAATAGTATTCCTTTCCACGCACCGTTAGCGATGCACGTACGGATGATTTGGAACCGTGCGCGTGTAGATGGATGCTGTATTATCACTTCATCACGCTAGTGCGTGCTTGGTCTTTAGAAGCAAGGGAAGGTTGTTCAGAAGCCAGCCTCTACACTCTTTCCACGTTAACGGCTACGAGTTATACGCAACCCTTCGAATCTTCGGATTTATTCTCTGTAACGTTCAAGTATGCGGAGAAAGGTTGCATGCTTTATAATAATAACAATAATAATTTATTTCGTTGCAATTAAATTTAGTTGTACAGAAGTAAAACTCTGTGTTAAATTGGTAACATTTCCAAACACAAAAGTTATAATAAGTGTTTACAAGTTAAAATGCAATAAAAAATAAAACAAATACACTCACTGTCATTTCTCTTCCCTTTGTTTATAATCGGAATATTGAAATGAGTGTTGGCGAATTACATCACATCAATTACATTGTAAAACTTACATTACATAAATTACATTACCTACATTATTCTGTATGAAGTAACGTATCTTCATATCACGCCGTTGTTTACATAGTAGATTATTTCATCAAGTTTACAAAGGGGCTTGACAATCTAAAATATAACATACATATTTATTGCCATTGTGTAGTAGAACAATCTCTCCTTAAACCTAGCAAGATATATCTCTATCCAAAAGAAACTCATTTACTGAGTAATATGTAACATTTGCAGGTGAGAATACAGTCCCGGTTAGTGGGAGACCTGAGTTCGGTTCCCATTCGTGTCGATACGTTTCAGTTCTATTTATCCTCGAGTTTCTATAGTCCTGTTAATCCGCCATCGTACTCGAAATCACTCGCTACCATCCTCAGAATATCCTTAACATTTTTGGCCAGTCGTTTTGTTCATAGTGCTCACGAGAAAAATCCTCATAAGCGAGGAAGGACTTCTGATTCTTTCTGGAACGTCAAACATATGTACCGGACGTTAATAATTGATTATAACATCGAAATATCTTATATACAAAGTATGTAGATAGTTTGTATGTGTGTACGTTCGCCTTAAACTCAAGACCAGATGTCGCACAACTTTCAAGCTTTGAAGTTTGTTAAACGTCTTCTCCAGACAGATGATTGGCTACTTTTTATTCTCCTTTCTCCGGTTCGACTCTAGTCGTTTAAGACTGTTTCCATAAGAAATGCATGTATAGCTCACTTTTATCCGTTGCAGGATTTATTTCATTTGCAAAATCAAATCAAAAAGAATAATCGCATGAAATCGAGAAAAGCACCAAAAGAAGGGAAATTAAATGAAAACTCTTATTTTGGCCGTGAAACATTGCTTTCGATTCGAAATTGCGAGAATTTTGATGAAATAGACGAACATTTTGTGAAATTTTGCGGTTGTAAACAACCGGTCCCCCTGACGACCAAGCTAATTGTTGAAGTTTAATGTTCTGCAGGCTCTATTTCTATTGCAAAATTTTAAAAAAATCATCGTACGGACTTGAGACAATTTCCGCAAGAAAGAAATTTTATAGATTCATATTATTATGGTCAATTATAGATATCGGCTTCGAATTATGACCACTACAAGTATTGGGGCTTCCATTGAAAGTTTCGCTTTTGATAATTTGTCTTGTTGAACTTATTTAAGATGATAGATGTTAGTTTCTCTTTTGTACAATTAGGACTACTATATTTAATCCCACCTCTTATTCCCCGTTGAGAACCAACAGGCACTTCAGTTGTAAACTATAAGAATGCCGAAGATTGCGTTATTGAATTTCCACTGAAACCAAAGCAGTTATTGTGCGAACTTTTAATTACGATTATTTTCAACAAACACAAGTGAAAAGTACAGTTGTTACATCAGTTTAGATCTGATCGCATAATTTCGTAATAATTTTTTCTTCAACCATCCGATGACTTAATGAAACTGCTGTGAACTAAATTTGTGTGCGATAAAAATAACCATGTATTCAAAACTTTGAGGCCAGTAATTAGAATGTCATTCGCAGAGACTAAAAATAGTCATCACTCATAATGATACTTTTGATGCCAGAGTTAGCTCACCGAACTGCGGTGTTGAAACTTGTGGATTCGAAGCCACACGGTTAATGATCGAACGTTACGAACGTGTCCTTCATTTTTATTTCTTATAAATCTCTTGTGATCTCCTACGGTAACGATTTTTTTTAATTCCATCTACCTGATTTCATCCCTTCAGCCCCTTAACCAAAATCTTAAAGATATAAATTTTTTATACGGGCGAATGTTTCTCTTTGATGGTAACATTTACATCTGAAATATAAGCAACGTTATTGCTTAACTCTTATAGGTGTTCTAATTGGTACCTTGATTGTACAAATTATGCTACTCAAACATAGGTGCCATTTTGATATTAGATTCCTTGGTTGCAAGTAGAATAGATCACCACTTTGCTACGATTTTTGCTTCCTATCAGTTTAGCTGGGCAGTCGTTACCTAAGATATAAACTCATTGCATTTTTCCTTGGCCTCTTTTGTTTCGAAAGAAGCAATTTATCAGAAATGATGGTGGTTACGAATAATTAATTTTTTTGCGACTTCAGATGGGGCAATTTGTACTTATTTTTCTCTGATCCGATACAATTTTACGCTCAAGTTTTTCTCTGGCGGTCTGCTTAAGTTGACAACAGCAGGTGAACAATGAGTAAATGCTGTTTGCGATGTATCGAAATATTCGGGAAATTATAAATTTGAAAATAAATCCGAGTGAATAATTTAGCGATTTTCCCCAATATAATTGCAGCGTTTGCAGTATCCGTTGGGAAATCAGCAAGTAAAAAAAAAAAAAAATGTTTGCAATTCATTCGAAGAAAAGTATTTAAAGTTTTTGCCAGTATACGCTATCAATTACCACAGTTTTTCACGACGAATTTTGATTTCACTTGAGTTGAATTTAGTATTTTATTTCAGCGATATCCAAATTTCTTTTCATCCTAGTTTCGTACAGAGTTTGCCTTAATGAAAACCCCAACGTCTGGTTCTTCTTAATGTGATCGCTCCCAATGAAGCATTTGCTTTCCATGAACTCCGTTCGGATTCAAATAATTTATTTTCAGTTGGATACGATGAAACTTCACACCTCGGAAAGACTCTTTAAATTACTTTCCAATTTCATGAGTAATACCCCATAAAGGGGAAAGAAAATCACATTTATATTTTGATTAATCTACCAAAGGAAATTTGGTGTAAGAATGATTTAAAATCACTCATCAAAATGGTGAAGTTTGTTTTAGCTAATGAGTGATATTTTATGATTTCCCGAAGTTGATAATGTCGAATTTGATGAAGTCGAATTTCAGAGTTGGGAAGAAAAATATTTTCTTAAGGTTCTCAAATTATTTCAGAAATATATTAAAACAATTTAGAGATTTCTCTTGCTTTTATTATCAGTTGATGCTTTTACTAGTGGACACAAAAGGGTAATTATCCCCGCATCTGATAATATGAGCTCGTAGGAAGTATCGAGGAGAGATGGCAAGGGATGTTCGTAGACATTGTCACTCCCACGCCGTCCTTTTGCTTTTTTGCCGGATCCGCTATCTCTTAATGCAGATAGCTTGATGCTCCATGTCCATATCCATGGCATTCATATCCATGCTCATCACGTCGCTGGGTGAATAACTATAGATGTTGGCCCTCACCAGGAATCAAACCTGGGATCCCTTTCACCGAAGGTGAATGCGCTGTCCACATGGATACCCGGGGGCATACTCTATATAAGTACTGTAATTTTATTTTAAAGCACACAGATTTTGCATTTATAGAAATATATGCTCTAATATTGGAGCCATCCCGGTGTCAGAGATACAATTACAATGTTTACTGCTGGTCTGTTAGTGATTTTAACAGTGCTTCGACAGGTGATGCCATTTCGCACGTGGACCCCCACCAGGAATCAAACCTGGTACCGATTTCACCGAATGAAAACTCGCTACCTACTTGGCAACCCGGGAGCCCTTGCTGGTCTCTTATAATTTTTTCCAAGACAGCCTTCTTTTTCATAGCGAGCTTATTTTCATCCAACTTAGAATTTTAGGGTTTAAAGTGATAATCATGAGGAGGAATTTTGTCGGTTCCTCGCTTGAAAGGAATCGTAACGATCCGCTTAATATAGATTACATATCTTTATATATATATAAAGATGTATCGCCGAGGTAGAGAACCCAACAAAGTTGGCGGTGGGCTGTTGGTGGTGAGAAACCTGTTCTGTTACGAAAATTACTCGGGCATAGCAGTCGCGCATTGAGGCAAAGCGGCGTCTTATTTTTATTGATATTGCTTTTCCATTAAAATAATTGATATGATTATTGAAATATTTGGAATATTTGATAGGAGTATCATCATATTCGCAATATTTTATTACCATTGCATGGTATTACGAATTTAATGGCATGTCCTGTTTAAGAGGATTTAAGTTGCTATTTATTTTAGTTTCATTATCACAATTTATCATCGTCATAAAAATGACTACCACATAAAGCGTCATTTTCGTTAAATGGAATTTAACGCTAAATTTTTCTTCTAATCTCTCTTTCTGAATTTTCAATCATATTGGAAATAAAATTTAGAGTGCGCGCTGAAGAAAATCCATTACGTTCCGCATCACGCCGAACGGGAGTTTTCTCGAGAGGGAGGAGAAGAAGTAATACCAAAAGTATTTCAGTTTAATAAACTATTATAAAAATGGCGGTTGTAGATGTATGATCATGACACTTTCATAAAAATTCCTTTTCTGCATTTGAAAATGACATGCTGAATAATGGCTTTGGTTCTCCTTGGTTTCGTTTGTAATAACTCCTGTTTGTATTGAGGCTCTTTATGACATTCTTAATTTCTCCTAACCGATCGTGGGTTATTTCAGTTATTTATTTAATTTACTTTGTGACTATTTCTTCGTGTATGGAATAATTTGTAAGTTTCTTATTAATTGCCCTATATCCCTGATATCATAATACTGGGAAGCCTTCTAATGTATAATTTATTCTCCTGAATTTATTGGTGAGAAATTAAAAATGAAATAAAATTAATGCAAGTCATTAACAGTTGAGTGGGACGAATTAGTCGGATTCTTTGAATTCGGAATTTCTTTTATACATTCCTCAATTACATCAATTTTTAAAAAGCAATAAATAAATAGCAATACATCTGAAATTATTCCTTTCACGTATTTCGACGGTAGGGGTATCACCGAGTGAATTAAAATAATATAATGAAAGCAATTTTCTTTCTCTGAGGTGTAATTATAAGAAATTTATTATTTAGGGAGCTGTTCAGGTATCATTCCAAACTTTTTTTCACGTACGTCTTTTTTGTAGATTAATAACCTTACCTTCCCATTACTATAATTTATATTATCCATTACTAACACCGGAAACCATGCTTTGAAGTCTGTTACCTTTTTAGTGGCATGGCTCGATCATTGGGTTTAAGTTATTCTTTCTCTAATTAAAAATCAAAATGAATCTTTATCGCGATATTTTCCCTCGATAGATTTATTTATTTTTAATCATGTACATGAGATTTTACGAGGATATTAATCAATTAAAACCTTAAGATTACTTTCCTGTACTTTTACAGCAATTCCTTTATTCTTTTATGTGATTATTAACACTAAGGAAAGATAAATTAGTCTCATATATGTACGTGTGGAATGATTCCTCAATTTAGGAATACCGTTGGAAATAATGCGGATATTTCCGTTAGCACTACAATTGTACTAGTAGAAATATTATAGTTTGATATATTCATAGAGATGGTGGGCAACGTCGAGGGATACATTGGAGAGAGACTATTGCAAACAAAATTGAAAATCAGCCGAAAATCCAAACGAGACGAAACTGCTGTAAAAAAGCCACTTCAATTTGAGTATTTGATTTAGAAATGGAATTTCAGGTCCCAAAGTCATTAATTTTTTACTTCACACCTCACCGACACCTTTTAGCGGGGCTCAATCAGTAGCCTCTGTGTATTGTGAATTGGAAACGCTCAGGAAAAGCAAATGGCAAGCGAATGATCCCAAGGTTGAGAAGGATAGGCTGTCGCCGGGGAAATCGACGAGGTGAGATGGAGGATGAAAGATTAAATTATTCGAAACAAAAACGCCTGTTGTTCAGTGTCCACCTCGCATTAATTTGCCCACCAAAAAAATCAAACGGAGAGGATTTAAATGTAAATTGTTAACCGAGGGGTAATTAATAATGCCTGACAATCCTTCCTCGGGTCCGGCTCGCATTTAAATATTAAAAACTTTTTTCTCTTCCCTCGTTTAATTCTAATCGCCAAAATTAAAATGGAATTCTCAGCGGCGAGTATCTGCGTCCCGAGCCATCCATCTCCCGTTTGGGAGGCACATTTATTTCGGCCCTAAATACATAGCTGCGCTTGCGACCCATTTCTTTCCCCGCAAACAAGTTTCTTTCGGGAAAGCGGAAGGGAATTCTATTTATCATTTCAAACAGAAACGAATGAAGAATAATGGTAAATTATAAGAACAAAAACGGCGGCCGGTGAAAAATCGAGAGCGGTTGCGTAGGATAAGAGCGGTTCACCCGCTAAGGTCATCGCTCGCCGTCTCCTTACCTCTTATTCCCACGAAACGCAAAAAATGTCCGAGATTGCCTTCCTATTTCTTCCATCTCCGAGTCCATTTTTCCTAAGCTCTCTTCTTCTTCAGTCTCTCTTCTTCCGTACGAAATCTCTTTCTTTTTCTCTCGAAGTATACCTCATTCTCCTGCTCTCGTTCTTTGTATGCTTCTCAAGATCTCCATGTCTCTTCCAGTTCATGATGTGGCGTAAGAGATCTCTCCATTCTTACGTCTTTCGCTTACAAAAAGGTCTCTCTACAACGGTGGATTTCCCCTCGCACCATTTGTAAAATATTCAGCCAGATGGCCAGTTTGAGCCTTATCTCCAGCTCATCATCCATCAGCTACCAGTAGCTATGAAGAGGGAACGAGGCTTTCTAGGCAAGTTTAGGAGTGTTGCAATTTGTCTTTGCAAATCTCATTGAGCCAGAATGTTATAATTGGAAGAGGTCCACCTCGCTGCAGCACTATGACCCTTTGAATACATTATATCTTAGTATTTGTGAAGGACTGACCGTGATTTACATTTTACAACCCTAACCGCTGTTAGCTTCTCTAATACTTCGCGAGAAAAACGACCAGAAGTAACTATCCGTCCTGGCAATCACATCCCTGAATCACTTCTTAGTTTTCTCTTGGAACTCGCACACATTGCTAACTGGAATAACAATATCTCGTCGACGAGATCTGTAGTGATAAACCTTTCGAAAAGCTTACGTCGGTAATCAAGTCTTCTATCCCTAACCGAAGTCCACCCGAGGGATTCTATCATAGCCGAAACACTACTGTCTAATCTAAAATTTCCTTTAACAAACCTAGCCACTCTACGTTGAGCCATCTTAAGATCAGAGAGTAATCCTACTTCGTGAGGATCCCAACATGCACAGCAATACTCGAGGAGAGGGTGAGTTAGGGAAAAGTACGCTATTTCTTTTACCTTCGATGAACATTCCCTCATAATCCTACTGGCTAACCTTTTCATCCCATTCACATTTCCTACCACGCTTCGAATATGCTCTTTGAAGGAAAAACTGCTACTGAGGGTAACTCTTTATATTTATGATGCCTATCGAACTCCAAAGGATGTTCTGAAATACGATACGGTGCGCGGGTAACGTTGGTAGAACGCGTAAAAGACATAGCTACACACTTCTTTACATTCAAGTCGAGCTACCAATCACTGCACCAGCCTTAAAGAACGCTTAAATCGTTCTGTAAACAACCGGTGTCATCCTGTGGAACGACCTCTCTGTAAATAACTGTATCATCGGCGAATAGTCTAACCTTACACTTAACACTTTCCACTAAATCGTTAACGTAAATTAGGAACGAAATCGGTCCTAATACACTTCCCTACGGAACACCGATGTGACGCAAACCTCATCGTTCCCTCCAACGCGACACGCTGCGATCTGTTTCCGGGAAATCATTTTATCCATCCAACAACTTTCCCGTCAATCTCGTAATCCATCAACTTTTGCAATAGTTTTACATGGTATACTCTATCAAAAGTTTTTCTGAGATCTAGAAAAACGGTGTCAGTTCTAATACCCTTGTCAGCCGCTATTACCTCACCGCTTTAACTATGTGGTTGATAAAAAACTGGGTCTCGCATAACCTACCTCTACGGAAACCGTGTTGGCACTGACTATTGCCCCCTTATCACCTAGGAAAGGCATTATTGAACACGCTAAAATATGCTCAATTGTTTTACAAAAAATGACGTTAAAAATACTCGTCGGTAGAATGAATGCCGTTATTCACCATCATTTTTCGGTAGATCGGTAGATTTCATATTATCTCAGTCACAAGCTACACTGAGACATAAGTTAAAAAAATTACATCTTCATCCAGCTTCCATCCATTATTCCATCTCGCACCAAGAGACAAAGGAAAAATATTTCATTCCGAAAGGAGTGATTGCAGGAATTCTCCATCTACTATGCCTTTTAAAATGGTCTCCAGCAAATTGTTTCACTTCATTTTGTCCAACTAATGTTTCTCTTCTTTTTATCTTTTTCTCTTTCTTCTTCATTGTTTTAGCCATCGAAGTCGTAGATTAAGCCATTCCGAATATAAGGTTTCATTTAAGAGCTATTTCCTCATTGCCGAGTTTGTACTCCTTTCTCTAAATTCTGTGCTTGCTAACTCATGCTTTATTAGCTTTTCTTCCTTCCATAGGTGGTTATCTTTCCTCAAAACTCTTAAAATACGTATGTCAATCTCATGCTTCACTTGGACGGAAGCAATCGAAGCAGAAATTAGTAGCTTTAAATTACTCTCGCGCACGAACCTTTATAATAGTGTTACTACGTTATTTAATTTTACAGGTAATAAGAACAGGATTTTTTTTAACTTAATGAATTGCGTATAAAGGCGTTACTTATCAATGCTCATCTTATACCTCTACTCGATATCCTAGTCACTAGAATCGTTCATAGAAATACATGTTGGAGTGATCGAGTTTATATTATTTGTACAGTGAAAACTGCCTTTTGGGGAATCTCATGGAGCCGGACATCCTCACTGGACAGCAGAAGGATACCTAAGTGTATCTTTCTGCAATGGCTTTCCACGAAGTCACGCCTGCTAATATCGATTTTATTCACTGGACAGGTTTGTGTTATGGTAATTTTAAGGTTTGAATCACGTTTATGCGAATACCAATACCACAGGTCAGGACCAAGAAATTTTTGCAATGGACAACTATCCGCTGTTTACGGGTTCCGTTATACTCGGTTTTCACTGTACTTAAATGAATAGTGTTTTGAAGAATTCGTTCAAGTTTTCTGTTTCCTTTCGGGTAACCTAATACAACGATCGACTGAAGAATTTCTCGGCATTTCTTATCAGATGCATAGATATGATTTTCAAGGAAATAATAACAGTTCTCAACATCGCTTCCATCCGCTATCGTAGCATCTTTATCTCGAGGTATATCTTTGACAACTCCTGTGTCTAGCCAGGTATATTTCACTTTCTTTCAAGAGATCATTCCAAGTCTCGAGGGTCATCTCGGAAAGTATCTCCAATTCCCTTCTTTCCTCTTCTTTCGTCCTTCTGCTACCACGGCTCCCTCCATATCCTTCTTCTTGTTAATTTCTAATTCATATTCATCTTCATCTATACAAGTACCCTGCAAGTCGCCTTATGGCACGTGGCAGGGGGTGCACGCACCCTGAATCCTCTCTCCTAATCGATATCCTTGATTATTTTGCTTGAGTATTGTTGCACTGGGTGGAATCCGCAAGAGAAGGGATTAATCTTGGAGCCATAGCGCGTACAACGCAGAGCGACGTTTCGTTTAGGGAGACTATAGTTTCGATAGCAATGTAGTACAAAGGAGATGGATGGGAACCCCTCAAAGATAGAATGGCCGAGTGTAGGCAGAAGCTGTTCCAGAAATTTTAAAGTGCTGATTTACTTGACGAAGTACGCAATATCGTGATTTTCCGTTCTCAGCGATCGCGGTTTTCGAGACCAGACATCAAAGAGGGTTTAGGGAGAACGGGTAGCTGTTAATGGTCGCTTTTTCCAGATAGTATTAGGAATACCAATCAGGTAGTTAATTAGGGAATTCACTGTTTATTCACCCCTGCCACTGTGGCGGCTTGCGGGGAACTAATATAAATATACTTTATCGTACCATTCGCGGAAAAATGAGTTCTTAGAGCGACTCTAAGAACTAATTCAAACACTTCTCTGATCTTCCTCATACCATAGCGGCATATGTGACAGGGACTACGTAATATTGACGTTCTTATCATTTTACACTATTTTCACCTTTCATACACCTTTACCTCTTACTTCTACCTCTTAATTTTTTTATACCTCCTTTTCATTCTCTGGATTGGGAAGTTTTTAAGTCAGGAAGGTCTATTGAAGAAGTACGATCAATGGTAGAAGCCGTCACTATGTGGAATTCCATCTGATAGAAATGAAAAACTAAAAATTCTACCATATATTTCCCTAACATGAGCGGTTTCAACTAGTACATAGTCATCATCAGGGTTTACTGTTTTTCACTCCTAGCTATTGAAGAAAGCAGCAGCGGTAGATGCGCAGTAATAATTTTGTCACCCTCCTCTTTCCCCTTTCAGATTTGTTGGAAGGAAGGAAATAAGGTTCAAGATAGTGCTAGAATTGAAGATCGTTCAAATCAGGGATGCCAAGGACCTGCCGTTTGGTAGGAAACCTAAGAAGGAGATTCTCTGCGGTTTTCCTCAGCATATTTTACCGCATCCCCTTCATTGCTGTCCTTTCCTCTCTTTTTGTACTCTTTGCTCCCATCATCTCCGTTTCATTTTTCACTCCTGCCTTTCACTTACAGTTTCGTCTCAATGGGTTCCCCTCCCTCTTTTTCCACCAGCTCAGTCTTTCTTCCATCCTACACGTGTTCCTTTTCTCACTCCTTTTCAATCACTTCGTATCTCGTTCCTTTCCGTTCAATTTCCCTTTAGTTTCCACCACTTCTTCGACATCGCCGCTTCGCTTTTCCTTGCTTCCTTTTTTTCTTCGCAAGACAGTCGCTCTTACGGTTTTTCCGTGCGGTTCGTCTCTCGAGATTCCAGCGGAGTGTTTTCCCCATTCTTCACGCTTCCATTTAAGGATACAGCCCTTCCCCTTGGGCGGGAATTGGTAGGGGGCTGAGGGATGGAATTCGAAAGGGCGGGGTAGTTAAATAATTAAGAGAACTCGACTTGGAGTCGAATTCGGAAGGCCATGAGAATCAGGAATGTTTGCAGGCGTGGGTGGGTTTCATTTAACTTGCTTGAGCGATTCGTTGCGGTAGTTTTTGCGTCCGCAAGTTCTTTATTCGGAAGTTATTTAGTTTTTGGTCTGACTTTCAGAGCCGCGCTATCCTATGGGTGCAAGGGGTGCGTGGCACCCGGGCGGCGGCATCTAAAGGGCGGCAACAGAAGCGTAGCTAACCATTATTATTATCACAACTTTATTTGTTACCTCCTGTATGCTACACACGACTTATCTGGGATACATTATGATGTGAAATGAAAGATTGGCAAACATTTAGAGGAAAGAATTACTGATAACTCAAATCGAACAATTATAATTACTTATGTAAATTACTCAAATAATAAGTATTTATGTTGTTCTATTGTAACAATTCAGAACCGACTGCTCGGTTCTGAATTCGAGGACTCGGTTCGGTTACCATATTATTCGATAGATAACCGAATATACCAGTTTATTTTTAACAAATTCGCTATATGTACCCCAAAAGTAGCTAGTCGTCGTTAAACTCATAAAAAGGTACCTATGGCTAAAAATAGTTTAAAGAGAAAATAACGTAAATTCGCTTCTATAAACAGAATATCAGTTCAATTAACACTCAAATAAAATGTATAAAATGAAAGTCGTTTATCAACTAAACGCAATACTATTTTGTTTTTAAGCTAAGTCAAATATATAAGATAAGAGTACGTTGATGAGGTTGTAGTTAACAGAATATGCTCTGAATATAGAAGACGAGAAGTCGCTTAAACTGAGAAAAATGTCGCTGAAAGCAGGACAGATTCACTAGATCTAGTGACTAAATCGCTAAATTGGCAATTGTGTAGATGGTCCGCACGTTATCTTTACAAAAAAGGTCTAAGGTCGTAAAAAATGTAAATGTCGGTACATTGCAGAAAGGTATTAGAGGCTAAACATTTGTAATTATAGTACTAGGTTTAAATCCTAGCTCATTATTTATTAAACATAAATGTTGATCAATTCTTAAGAATAACTCCTGTGCCCTCTAGTCGCGGCCAGTAGTTCCTAACTCTACCACTAGTTAGCATCAGTTGCGTTTTCTACGCGCCAAAAAGAATGCTAAAAACGTTTGGACGGCACGTTATACAAGTGCGCAGTATTCACTGAAAAATATGGTAAATTAACTTACGTCCTATTCCATTGCTCCAATGTCATTTTCGGTCAGAGAGAGGAGACAGGAAACGCGAGAATGAAGAAAAATAGAAGTGAAAGCAAACTTCTGAGAAACGCTCTAACATTTGTTAAGGAGTGAAGAGATACAAATAGGATTTTAAGGTCAACATTCAGAAAGCATTGAGACACATCTTATTTTCATAACATTCAGTTCACTTTCTTTTATGACGATGAAATATATTTTCAAGGGTATATATGTTTACGATCAAAAGACTTACGATAATCTTCTAAGAACTTGTCTAAGAACTTGAATCAACTATGTCGTAAAATCAAAAATTTTTCAGCAGGCATAAATTATATTTCCAAATTATTAATGGTGCTACTCGCTCAAGTCATTTGCAGAAGTAATGCAACTCTGCTGGAGATCAATTCTCTTGCCGAGGATGTGCGAAAAAACGCGTAATGGTTCGTCCCTCATAAAATACCTCAGCTCAGATCAATGATTTCAGCGCAATTCAAATTCATGTAATCGCTTCTGGAAGGACGTTCGGAGCGGGTTTTATCAGTCCTCCTTTTCACCAAATCAGCAACGCAACTTATACTTGACCCAATTTTTTTAGTCTGAAAATTTCCCGGAGTTAACGCTGAAAACATCTCTCGGCGTTGGAATTCTCAAATATAAAAATGTTCAACTCTAACTTAGGAATCCCCAAAGAGAGGGAACCGGTTAGTATTCTTCAAATAAACACAATCCCCCCAGTAGCTGTGCTATTGTATACAGCGAACCTCTCTCCCAAATCCATTTCCCTTTGCTTGTGGATCTTCAGTTCCTGCTTGAGTTCCCTTGTCTCCTAAGATAGGCTTTGTTCCTGATCTCCATCGGAAGTATAACCTTCTTGTTCACACAAAATTGCGTTGGTTATGTTCCCATACTATGTAATTATTACCAGGGATCTAAGAGAGAAAGTCTCAAGGAATTTACTTTTGGATATGAAGAGGAGGATAAGTAACAGAATGGATCTATTTAAGGTGGAATTTTTTGGGTGCTTGTAACACTTATCAGAAACGGATATGTGCATACATACTCGAATATATATACAGAACTGTCTGAGTTGGCTGATTTTCCGTAATATCATATTTATCTTCTAGTAGTACGTTATCAATGATACACATACTATGAACGCGTTGGGTTTTTGGTGTATTCTTTGAGTCAAACTTTTATTCACTAGTGAAATCCTTGTTTTAAGTAATTATTGTACAATTACTCTCAAAGTCATCTTTGGGTTTACAGTTTGCAACTCGCACGACTGATTACTTAGGAATAAAAAATTTGTATTCATTACGAGTTTCTTTTAATACATATGATGACCATAAATACATAATTTAAGACAGTGATCAACTTCATATATCAGCTATCAACGGTCTATTTATTATAATTTATCCCTGGTTACTACCATTAATTTCCATATCTCGATATATTACCATATTTCGCTCTTTTTTAATCTTATATTTGCTGCGGTAAAGTTAGGAATAATTGAGTTCATGTACAGCCGATGAGATTGAAAAAGTCAATTTTTCAAGTCACAGGAAACGAATTCTGTAAATAGGTTTTCTTCTATGATCCTAAAGAAGAGTATCTTAGAGGTATTTAAAATGTTTTCATAACACATCAATCAACGGTTTGACGAAATTTCTTTGTTTCTCCAAATTTAAGATAACTTTTTTATATACTTATAAAACGTGAAACAGATCTTTTTTGAAAGATTAGATGCAGAGCAGACATGCCAGAAAGAATAATTATTATGAAGCTTCTCGGGGAGAGAATATATATTCTCCGGATTCTACGAATCATTCTTTCTTCACTTGAATAACAAACCCAGTCTATCTGTAATTATAATATCACAAAAGCTACAAACGATATTAAATGCGCTGTAGGATTTATGTTGGTAATTGCCTTTCTGGGACTTTTCTTTATTGTTTTCAGCATTGTGTTAGAGAGGTCTTCTCTGGAACATTCTTATTGTTGAAATTATAACCAGTAATATGAAATATTTTGAGATGTGTGGAGGAATGGTTTAAAAAGAGTGAAAATTATGTAAGTTTAATCGGAATATTTTGTTTCTTGTTTCGTTCTTAGTGCCAAATTTAGAAATATTTCCAGATTCTTCCCAAGACAAAAAATTCTTTTGAAAAATGTGAAACGCACACTGGTCGTCCGCCTAAACAGTTTGTTTTCCGCTAAGTGAGTGCAAAATATAGATGTAAGATTCTATGCAAGATTATTCACTCCAGCTCGCTTTCATTCCAAACTGTTTTAGATAAAATTTTACGATAAACGTGTGTTATTACAAGTCTTTTCATCTTTTAAGTAAGACTCATCTTAACAGACACCACTGAGATAATCTCAACTTTGAAATCATAAAAATAGGTTAGAACTTCCGCAACTATTCATTCTTACTCTTTTCGTCCTGTCTTCCGTGGTCAGGATTATAAATAACTTAGTTCCCAAGATAGGCGATGACTTTTCAAAAAATACGTACGATTACATGGGTTAATTAGGAAAATCATCAAATAATAATCAACTCGTATATTTTCTCTCGTAGAAGTTTTTCAGTGAGTTTCCCATCGTAGGAATCCATATGATTTTCCCCGTGTGCAATTCCTATAAACAATTCCTCGCGAACAGTTGCTCGCAGGACGATTGCTCGCAAACAATTCCTCGCGGTGAATAACAATTGCTCGCAGAAAAATTCCTCGTGGGGGACAATTACTCGCCGCGGACTATTCATCATCAGCAAAGTTGCTCTCTCCACACTAGATATAACTACCAGAATATCATGGAATTTATTTATGCAGAATTTATTATATATATAGCACTCGCAAAGATATAGTTTACCACCTCTTCAGAAGAGAGCGTCAAAAACCTTTACGTTCGAAGATATATTTCCGCAGCAAACTTTCATAAATGAAACATAATAATACGGGATGGGAAATGCCTACGATGAGAAAATCATCGTAGGCATTTCCTTGGCCAGGTCTTTTAACCACTCATTCAGTTCACCCTCTCTCTTTAGTTTCCGTAATAGTTATCTCACACCTTTCAAAAATGTACGCTTCCGAAACGTAACCTCTTTGGTCCCTCGCGGTCAGTCTCCGTTTCGAAATCCTAACGCGAAAGCTTCGACGCTATTATTCCCAAATGTGTTTGCCTTAACGGACCATTTTACTGTCTTTCGCCGTTTTGGAATCAAGGCAATGCCGCAGGTGAGCAGACCCGCGGAGAAATCCGACGGAAAAGGCTTTCCTTTGCTTAAAGGCGCTCTTGTTTACTTTTAATCTTTCTTAGAAGGCAGTGTTTTGGCTTCCTCCGAGCAGTGCTCTGGGCCATTGTTCTGTTATTACATCGTCGAGCGAAGATCTCAGCCGCCGCTATATTTCCGGTTGCAGAATGACACCACATAAATCTTACTCTGCGTCAGATTCCGCTCAAACCTTCCAGATCAGGCACGATGGCAGGAGATGGTTTTATATGTACGCGTTTGTTAGGGTAGATGAAAATATTTAAACTTCAATATTGAATACATGGCGCTAGCGAAGTCAATATTGCTGAATATGGAGGCGTGATATTATCTGACAAGGATGGAAACGGGAAGGGGAAAAACCGAGCCACTGTGTTGCATTTCACGCTGACACGCGAAAAGGAGGTTGTAATTAAATGTGCTGAAAATCCGTATGCGATTTCCTTTTGCGGTGGAGGAGAATGTATGGGGAAGAAAACGGCAAAATATTTCGCAAAGGGGGAAGCATTCGAGAAATCCTCTATAAAGGACGGAGCGGTTTCTCTGTAACCCAGATTTTTGCTTTTGAACGTCTGATTTAAATGGAAGCGTTTCTTTTAACCTGATTAATCGTTCTGTACTAAATTACGCTCTTAAGAATCCGGGATTTTTAGAGCATACAAGTATTTCCGGTTTCCCAGCTGTCTTTCAATTTCTTTTTTTCTGTTAGGTGGTAAAAGTATGACTCAGTTGGTGGATATGTCACAGAAAACTTGGTAATTTGAAAAAAAATTGATAGCTTCGAAACTATTCCGAGCGAGATTCGAGCTTTCGGAAATTATCACTGTAGCGTCCTTGATTTATTTCAACAGTACGGAAATCTTCAATAGCTTTGAAGGTAATTTATATTACGAAAAATAAATATCGACCAAGTTAATTTTTTGAGGCTTAATAAGTTGCATGGATTAAGGAAAGGCGTAGATATTTTCTACGGTAATTCCGTGTGGCTGAATCCAAAGGAACAACAGGTGTGAAACTTTCCACTTTCCGGACAGTTATTCTGCCCGGAAAGTGGAAGACCTGGGTTCGAGTCCCAGTCATGTCGATATTTTTCACACCTGTTATTCCACTTCATAAATTGTTGTCTCAGGATGTGATTACAATTCCATACTTAAAATATTCCCTATTTCTAGTGGGCATAACATGTTTTGCAGGAAGTTAGTCATAGCTACCATTGTTTCAATTCGGGGAAAGAGCTGAATATATCCTTGTAACAAGAATTGTGCCCTCATTCCACTGAATTTTCGGTACTCCTTCTCTTGCCCAATGTTGCCATTTCGACGTGATTGGGATGTTGAGCTGAATTATCAATGTCAAGCATCGTTATTATTAACTTAGAGTAGGTCTGTTTTTCGAATATTATTTTGAATATTTTAGAAGTTTTACAAATTGGTGGCTAAAAATAGGTGTCGGAGTATGTATCGTCTCTATTGTAAATTAGCCGTTATCAACGTATCCTATTTTTAATCTCCATTCTCCTACTTATGGTTGAAGAGGCCTTAGCATTATGCAAAAGAACGGGTGTCGGAGCTTTCACCACTAGAAGCGCAGCCGCTGATTTGGTCCTATGGTGATTTTCCCCATGCCTATTTGGTTTGCGACTTTTAGGTCCGAGGCAATTCGATGCTACAACGGTTTAGTAATTACCTGCGATAAATTGGTTGTTGGGCAAGGCTGAGATTTAACATAATTATTTGTCGTTCTAATTGATGTAAGGAATGCAGTAGTCTTGGTAATATTTAACGTTTTGTCGAACGAAATTAGAAGTATGAACTTCTGGAATCGGAGCGTGTTATAGAGAAGAAAAACAGATATCCGGACGTAAAAATATGATAAATTTAATATTTATGTTTAATTTTAAGTCTTCTATACGCAGAGAATACGCATCTCGAGCTAAATGAGTGGTTTTTCAGAGGTGAATATCGACTAGAAGAAATCGAAATAGATGACTGATGTAAACGGTAAATTATAAAGAGAGACTGCAAATAAGCATAGAAATTGATATTAACAAATTTATAATGGAGAAAAGAAATTGATCACACCCAAATCCTTTGGAGAAGAGATGTAGGGTCTGCAGTTTCAGGATACTTATGTTTGCTTTTAATCGCTTGGCAGTTACTTACATTAAGATTACTCTAAGAAACAAATGGAAAGTTAACTATTTGTAAGGAGGAGACAAATACCATTGATTTTATGTTCTTATTTTTTCCGCGAATTAAAAGACGTGCTCCGTTAAGATTTCAAGATTTACAAAGTATTTCACCGCAGGAATTTTTTAGAAAACCCTACTTTTGAGGAATTTTTAGCGGTCAAGTTGCAGTAATTTTGTTCGGATTCCCTTTTTCGATGGTTCGGCTGTTTCTGTTGACCCTTTATCCAATATCATATTTTAAGCTTTTTATTTTACAGCGACACTACCGATTCCACATTTTGCGTTATTTATATTCTACATGGTGTCATACATAATGGTATCATGTATCGCGCTTTATTGTTTGATACAATAAACAAATAAAATTAATAATACTTGATTACGTGAGATATTTCGAAAACACATAAAATATTGCTAATAAATTTCGATCGTTTAGGAAAATTACCGAAGACCGTTCAAATAAAACGTGATGTCAAATTCAACTCTCTCGTTCGACAGACTTTTTCTGAAAATTCCTCAATCAGGTCAAAATCTCTATCTTAACTGAGTAGCGAAACCTGAGAAATGCGAAACGGATGCAGCTAGTATTTTACATTTTCGACACGGATGGAAGGAAACGTCCGCGAATAGATCCATTAGCGTGGCAAAATGCCGTCAGAGCATCGCGGGATCGGTTTTTCACTATTTAAAAGGGACGCATTCGCTTCCAGTAGGGGATCATGTCTCATGTTGATGGGATTGGGAATGCCTGGTTGAAGGGATAGAGAGAGGAAAGAATGCGAAGGAAAAGAAGGGGATACATGGATGAGGATGGCACTGATAGACGGGGGAGGCTTTTAAATCGTCGCGGAATGTTTCAATCTTCTTCGAGAGAAGTGGCCTATGGAAAGCAGAGAGGGGCAATCTTGCCATCTGCTGGTGCAGACAGCGAGGCCATCAACTTCAAAAAATCCACCATAAGGCGCGCGGATGAGTCGCGCATCCGCAGTAGAAAAAAGTGGCAGTATGTGATGGCGTTCTGTAAGTTCTTAAGCTGTGCGATTCTAGGAAAGCTAAGCGAATGTTTGCCGCGTGACCAAATCCTCTCATCCGAACTTAGCAGCATTTCCGGATGCCAGAAGGAAGTACTAGGCGTCCTGTATGACGTACAATGGTACCTAAGATTCTAGTTATGGTTGGTTGATTTTAGGTTGGGCTTAGACGTGTAGGCTTAGTTTTTCATGTTTTAATTGTTTGATGAGAGATCACCCCTTCGATATTAAAATAACACAGTCTAATTTTGATGTCTGCTTTTACAAAATATGAATGCGGACGAAATAATTAACGTACGAATCTGAGGGACTTAGTAAATACGTTGGATCGCCGCAGTAAAGAAGGCTAAAGAACATCACGTTAAGCTAACAGGGCTATTTTCACATTGAAATTCACAGAACGTAATATACCGTCCATCGAGATAGTTATCTTTATATGCAGAAATTCGTGCACACTTAAAACCCTGACGGCTTCCTGTATTTCTCCTTTAACATCGACCAACAGAAATCTTTTCTCATCCATTTCTCTTTCTCTAAATTATTTCGACCGCATTTTTCTGATATTTTCTTCTGCATGCAGGTCTTTGTTCTGTCTCATTTTTGAAGGTTTATACGTGCTGAATGGCCTATTTTCGTGCTACCAAGTCTTTGATCTGCTTCTTCATAATCCACCCTCAACATTTAGGCATGTCCTTCTCCTAAAGTTATATATATATAATACGTACACAATAATTCCATTATTTACCTTTAGAAGGTTGCTTATCCTCAGATGTGTTATCTCCATTTTTTCCTCTCCCGCTACTTCAGAGCCACCAGATCGATGTCTTGCGGATTGACTTATTGCATCTCCACCAATAACATATGGTATCCGGGAATTCCAGGGATCGCTCAACATATGGAAACCCAATACCGTTATGATAGATGCAGTACCCGATGCAATCGGGTCTCTTCTAATGTATCGATTTCAAAATTTTTTCCTTTTGCTCCAAGAGAATAAAGAATGTAACTTGACCGTCATACATTCGAATAATCATGAGCCATTCTCCTTCTCTCCTGCAGGTGGAGAAAAAGTTGGAAATTATGTAGTCAGCGCATACATGATACATGAGTTGATAAATGCCTTTATACTCTTAGGTATTTCTCTCATTTCATCATTCACTAATGCTAGAACCAAGTTTTGCATAATTTATTATTCAAGATTACAGATCGAATTTTGAGCCAGACCCAAGGATGAATACGCTCTGTGGACTTATAAATTATCTCATAGAGAATGGTTTATAATTTCCCCTTCTAAAAGCAGATTTTTTATTTTGAATATTCCTCGTTTCCTGTCTGACTAGCTACGTATTACACTGCACTCTGTGAGAAAGTTTTGGTTTATTGTTTTTAAGGTTTTACATAAAAACATTTCCTTATCCGATTTTATTTCGAGATTCCGATTCGATGATTTCGTGCTAAATTTTTTAAGATATCTAAATTTTCGTTAGCAGAAAAGAAATTAGTTGTCATCCAATTTGAGAATAAAACTCAATATAAAATCGGCAAATCAGAATTCGTAAGCTTCATAATCCTCCACGATTTTTATTGAATCATTGGGATCGATCATATGACAGGCATCAAGTTTATCGTAAAATAGTAGATCAATGGAGGTGTCTGGTAAATTTCCAAAATCGATGCAGGTTCAATTCAAGTTTTTTCTCAAAGAATTTTATTAATGAATTTACCTTTGCAATGGGACATAGGAATTCACGATCTTTGAAAATCTATTGTAATTTCTTTAACTTTGGCGTTACCGAGAGTTGGTTGAAGGTCGACGTTTTACCGTCTGATTCATTGATCTCTTCTCGTCAACGATACACATGCCATTGTTCGAAGAAGTTGATGATTTCCTTGATCCCGCAAAGATGGATGCATTGGCGTTTACTTTCAGATAGCGATCGAGGAGTTAATGTTTACGCCTTTTCCTTCGGTTTGAGGCATTAGAAACCACGAACCCGCGTATTAACACAATCAATAACCTTACATGTTGGGTTTACTTCTCAACAAGTCAGACCTCTTCCTTCTACGTTGACATTTCATGGGACAGAATGCCACGCAGATCCCCTCCATTAGGTAGCAAATAACTTCATGTCTAAGCTGTTCTTCAGCCACAAAGGCTTTTACTTGCTTCTGCATTTGAGAGATAGCTTATGAGCAGCGCTGGAGATAGCTTCAATAGTTTCAACTCTCGGAAAAGTATATAGATAGCTTTGCACGCTAGGGGGAGCGCTTACAATAATTCTTAAGGAAAATAGGAGAAGAAAAAGTCTGAGAGGAGCGGGATTTGGGCCCGGATTGCCCGGTTGCCGGACAGCTGCTCTGCCTACGAGTTTTCTCAAACGGTATGGTGAATGTTCTGGCATGAATATTACTATTGAAACCTTGCAGATAGACCACAAACCAGGTGGCAAGGTCTATACAAGTTTATATTTATTATATTAAGTTACCTTATATTACGTTACTCTAAGGCGAAGTATTCAATATTATACATGCAAAATTTACAGAGGTATCAATACAAATTTTTTACATATCACTGAAAATTAAATTTATATCCCTTCATTCATCAATTTCGCTAAAAATTCAAAGATCACACTAATTTACATCCCAAATGATAACTTAATTGGTTAGAGTAGTCACCCGTAATTGGAAGATACGAGAATCCGTCCTGTATGACTTTTTTCATAGTTGTTACACTATTGCAATACCATTAATGTCATCTATATATTTTTTGTTGAAGGATACATTTCAGTTTAACATTGACATTTTATTTTATGCACACTTTTTTTATCATCTAGTATTATCAGACTTCCATATGGTAGATGCATCGAAGGAATTCTTTTATATTTGTAGCACCGCGGAGTTTTTTTTTAATAAATTCCATCTAACGAGTTTAGAATCTCCCCTTCGAGAAGCCCAACATGTATAGAATCTTTTATGTAAAGGAAATAATCGGCATTCGAGTTTCTATCTCAATTTAACAACGCCTTTGAACTCTTAATAATTAATAGAGAAGAATCATTGTCAATAAATTCCCGTGGATATGAATATATATGACGATGGAACTGGATGACAGTTCGGCGATAAATTTCCGTGGCTATGAATTTTCATTACGCCTATGATTTTTCATGAAGGAGTTCAACCTGTCGAGGGGTCTTCGCTGACGAGTCGTTGTCATTAAGATCCTCATACTGTGAGCGTTCGTGTATGCGGCTATACTCGGGGGCAGAGTCGGCGGAGCGGATGGGCTAGCGCACGAGGAAGATTAGGGGGAAATAATGAACAGACTAATTCGATCTTACTTAGGGAGGAGCTTTCGCGAGCGAATATCAATCACTCCGGAGGGAATAGAGAGGAGATTGAGCATCCAGTAAATGGTGAACGGGAGGGGAGTGTGCGAAGACGGCAAGGTATAGAAAGGTCTCTCCCTCACGGTGTAAAGGTATAGGAGTTTCTGCTTAATGGATTGGAAAGGGGTTCCTATTGGGGGAGGAATCGCAACACAATCGACTTTCCATTCTTCCCCTTTTCTTTTTTATATTTTCCGCGTGCGTTACACACCTCTATGGGACTGTGACAAAGAGGGATGATAAATGGGAAACGTATCCTATTTCACAGTGCGTGGGATTTGAAATGGAGCCCTCGGAGAGGGATGCAACTGCGCGGGAAGTAAATGGTTCTCATTCGAAAACAAAGGGAGGTGTGATTGATTGCGTTGGAGATCGATTGAATCGGATAATTTGCGGAGCGATTTTCCCTACCTGTTGTAATTATGCGAGAATTCCAATTGAAAAGGATGGGGATGGCTCCAGCTGAGGAATGGATTTGCACGTAGAATACTATCATGTTTAAAAATGTTTATACCAGAGAGAAGATTTTGCGATCAACTTTTGTCTTTCATTTTATACAAGAAAATGGAAGTTTAGTGAAATATAAATATTGTTTACAAATTGTGTAGGGTTTCTGAAGAGACATTTATTTTATAACTCCAGTTCTCAATAATAATATTTTAATATTTTCGAAATTCGAAATTTTATTCTTTCCTTTCGTTTCGTTCCTCATAAATTTCCGTTTTATTGTTTATTGAGCTGCCAAGTTGAAGTTAACTCATAAGTGCTTCATAGAGCAAAATAACAAGAACAGCTCTTCTTCAGTTATTAAGATATTGAATGTTATGTAACAGTCGTCATTTGCTTAGTTCAGTTACATAGTGGTTTAATAGAAAAATTAAAAAGGCAACAGTTATAAGTAGCTGGATCGTTAGAGCCACCTTTCTATTCACTTTACAGAGCATCCATAAACTGAGGTTCCTTTCTTCCTGCCAACACAAGGTTGAATTTTATGGCATAAATATTGAGGGATAAATAATATTACAAATGAAAATTTTTTAAGTAATCTGCCTCAGTGGGAATTACACGCTACACAAATCGAATGCCGTGATAATTTCATCCTTTGTGTAGTATAAGGTTTTCCAGCATCTATTATTATTACTAATTAGTTAAGACATGGTTAACGATTTGAATACCACGCTCTCCTAGCAAAATTGTTTAATCGAATATTAAACTTCACTTAAACTTTAAAGCTGAGAAACTCCCATATTTGTCAATTGTAAAATGGGGGAGAATTTTTGACTAAACTTTTTCTTTTAGGTGAGAAATGATTTTGATTAAAATTACTTGAAATATCAGATGATGCCAGTTATTGTTTGAAACTTTTAGTGGAAACTGCAAACAGAATCATTTTTACCATTGATTTATTTGAAAGTTTTGGTTGAATCGAAGACGGAATCAAGATATGAACGGCTTACAATGATTCCGGATTAAACTCACGAAAATGATAAATTTCTAAAGATAATATAACAGACTAGTTGATATTAAGTTTGAATCGGAATAATAATGGTTGGAATTTGGAGATACCATATCGATTTCAAACGATTAAAAACCGTCGGAAAAGAAATCCGAATCGTAGACGAAAAATAGCTGATGTAACGCATTCAGATGCGTCCATCTCGTAAACGGTTTTCAGTTGTGAAGCTCGGAAAGAGAAAGAGACTGATGATGATATACATGCATAATAGGGATGGGATAGGTAATTAGAAGAGGGCAGCAAAAAGAGTTGAAAGAGATAGGAGGCATCCGATGGATTGCTCAGCCTAATGGTTTTCGGTGGGAGAACCAAAGAAGTTCGAAGGGAGACGAGCTCACGAGAGTAAATGGGGAGATGAGCAATATTAAATGGATAGATAATAGCCCTTATTAGGAGAAAAAAAAACGCCTGTTCATTACCTTACAGTCCAAACATTTTCGGTTGCAAAACTTCATCGAA
The DNA here is from genome assembly GCA_000376725.2 of Ladona fulva. Classification (NCBI taxonomy): domain Eukaryota; kingdom Metazoa; phylum Arthropoda; class Insecta; order Odonata; family Libellulidae; genus Ladona; species Ladona fulva. Next base: position 2,631,373 of record KZ308122.1, on the reverse strand, counting down.
TGGTCTACCGTTTGAGTACAATTTGTACGAATTTAACCTCGGAGAAGAAATCGAGCTGACACACTTACACGGCGACCGAAGTCGAGCAGTAAAAACATTCACTTTTATTACCTCCGGTGACCGGAAGAAAAAAGCGCCCACTGTTTTATGTACTCGAAATTAAAGTCCGCGCACAAGCGCTCTTACTCGATGTATCGCGATTTATTGATTTAAAACACCTAACCAACGTATCTACGGTTGGAAATATCGTGTCGTTTGGGCTGAGGAAAAAATTCCTCCGCAAACAGAGCGTGTACTTCCTAGGAAATGAGATGATTTTAAAAAGCGAATAGTGATGAGGTGAAAACTTATGGTTTAGATGGGTACATGGCGGAAGCGAGAGCCACGTGGCGCGGAAAACCCGCGAAAATCTACGACGCGGGAAAAAAGTTGGGTAAATGTCCGTGAGCTGGTAACGAATCGAGACCCATCGTCCGCGACGCTTCATTAATTCTCAGCTGGGGATATCCACCGAACAGATCTAACACGTGCTCTTTATGCGAAAGCGCCCTTGGGTGCTTCTTTTTTACCTCTCGATCCTCTTTTTCCCTCTCTCTCAATCGATGCGCTTTGTCCGCCGTAAAGAGGGCCGACGGGAGGAATGGGATTCTTCCTCGTGACGCAATTAACCGGCGATCGGTGTGGATGAGAAGAGTTGGATTGAAATGGTGCCAGTACCGCGGAGTGTGGGATTGAGAAATGGCTCAAGGAGATGATACGGGGTGATTGGAGGCGAGCGATGAGGGGGATTAGCGTTGGCTATCGGTCCACCTTTCTTAATTACGGCCCACAGACAGCGGGAGAAGAAATTGGTTTCTTTCCAGATAAGCCGTTCGGTGCGTTTTTTCCCGTGGCCTAATATTTTCGGGTTTAGCAGATCATAATCGGGCTGGATTACTCGTCATGGCCGAAAGAAACAGTTTAATGAGTAATTAAGCTCGAGGGAAAGTGTGTACATTTTAGCACCATTGGCTGCGGAGGGATGTTTATTTTTTTGTGTGGATATTTGCCTATCGCTCCCTGGATGTACGTAGATGTTTGTGTTCAGCTAAATATGGTGAATTTCTCAAAACATTAATCAATATGAATGCAAGATGGTTTTGGCGAGTCGAAGATAAGTTTTTGATAGTTTTTGTTTAAAAACAAAAGTGCAGCGAGAGAAATTCAGAAATGAAATGTGTAAGAAAAACTAACTTATTTATTTAATTTTTAATAGTGTTGATGCCTGTTTGGAATGAAACAGTACAATAAGTTGTATTTTTTATTACACTAAGAAGTTTACCCCCTGAAACGTTTAGCTTATTCGTTCTATTACCTCAAGATATCACCATCTAATTCTTGTAATTGCAATTTAATTCGAGAAAAAGTTTTTGCTTCCCTATGGAGTTAATCAATCATTTCTGAGACGTTTCCGGATTTTGCGCATCTTTTTGATTTAATAGCTATTTCTTGCTATAGTGGAAACAGGCTTCAGCGTTATTATTATTTAAATTATCATTGAAATTATTTGCGTTAATATATTGAAAATGTTTAATTTTATTCGGTTGTAGTCATTGAATGTTCGCTTAGCTATGAATTTGGTGGTTTGATGTAATACTCTACATACATAATTAAGATTACGTATCCTCTAGAGGTTTTTGAGCCAAAACTGTCTGTAACAATTAACATTTGCGGTCAAGAGGGGACGTAGTCATTATAACCACGTGCATTCCTGGGAACATTTCTATGGCTTGATTCTGTAGAACCTGAGAGAGAATATTATGAAATTTGCCGAATTTACTAGATAGATTCCTTTGTCTAGCACAGTGTAAAAAGTAAAATCTACTTAAGATAAAAGGATAAATTATATCTTCTTCTTGTCACCAGTCGCACGAAATTCTTCCCTATGATAAGAAACGAATTTTCATGCATTTGAATTTAAAAAGGTGTCAGATTAATCCATTGCAGGACAGAAAGTTGCTGTCAAACGAGAGAGACTTTCTATTATTTTTAGTTCGAAAGGTATCTGATATCAGCACAATATCTCACACAGAATTTTATCCAGTTTTTAGGATGAAATTGGCGTAGCTAGAATCGGGGTGAATTCTATAAGAACAAATAGGTCATACATTTTCAAGTTAAAGAGGTATAAGAAAAACTGTAATTTCCTCGTTATTTTACTCTAGACCAGGGGACTCCAAACGACGTACTGTTCTCCGGCCGACAGCCAGGGCCGCGATTTGAGTGGAGACAATACACCGGATTCTCTCATGATGAGATCTGTAAATTTCATATTTAGACTTTGCCGATCCCGTTTGTTTTACTTAAATGTTTCGCTTTATTGCATATAGTAACTTCTTCTCTTGTTCCTTTTTAAGCACGATTTAAACAATTTGCAGAAAATAAATGCTCCTATAGATTTCCTACACTTTCAATGCATTTAAGTGGCCCACCTCTCGAGAAGTTTGGACATCCCTGTTTTGGATGGACCTTCAGAGAGTGGTGTAACCGGTCGTTTCGTTAAAACTAAATGAGAGTTACAGTTTTTCTTTACCTCTTCATAATATCGCACCATAAAGTCCGGCCTATGGATGAACGATTGCCTTTTTTACTCGATCGATTATATCATTCGGCGTCTTCTCTTACGAAGTAGCCAATCGCTCCGAAGATAGACATTATATAATTCGTGTAAACTGCAAGCATTCTTCGGAAATTCGTGTTAAGTTGGTAGAGACTGTATCTCCGACTCTCCCAAAGTCTTGAAGAAGAGCGGCGTTGAGGACCATCCATCAATAACCATCAACGTAACAGGAAAACTACCGGGAACCGCAAAAGAGTTGCGAATTTAACGTAAAAAGGAACCGTTTACACCCGGAGCGAAATGTTAAGTAACTCGAGAAAGGGATGATGGGCAGAAACAAAAGAAGTGAGAGAAATTGTAATGTCAGCTTGGAAAGTTGAGTGGCTGTGTACAGTGTCTGGCTATGAATGAGCACATGTCATGGGTTCCCCGTCTCACGGGTCAACATCTGTCTGCCGTTCGTTTGGTTAGCACGAGGCGGTACAACATTCTTAGCCAAGGGAGGAAATATAATGGAACGATGGCGCGGATAACAATGGTTGCGAGCCGAACGGAACGTTTAAAGAGTTTTGCGATTTGTCTCTGGCACTAATGGATAGCTGAAACATAGCCTCAGAGGGGCGAATTTCCGCTATTAGAACGCGAGAGATGAGATTTAATTTCTCCCCTCTGAGGTGTACGCTGTACATATAAGCTAGATAAACAAAGTAAAAGTTTGCTTATGAGCTGCAAAAGACGTATCCGAGATCTTTTGAGACGAATGTCAGATGCCACTGCCCAGAAAGGAGTGTTTGTCGTGTTTCAATTCCCACAATTTCAATCATAGAAAGCCGAGGTAGTAAAATAAGCAATTTCAGTTGGTAAACTTCCGTATCAAATACTAATTTTTCGTTCAATTTGTAGAATCCCAAATAATTCTTCTATTAGAATATAATTTTCTGATTTAATGATTTTCTGATTACCGACGAAAGCTATTTCGAAAAATTCATCGGTCCAAAATTTTTAGGCGAAGTAAAAGATATTGTCATTGCGATAGACAACGAGCGCGATCTTCGAGATCAAGCATTATACGGTAAGGAAATAATCAATAAAACATATAGTCAATTCCGCATAGCATCAGATAAGCTAATAGGGTAGATTAGGTAAGGTCTTAATACACCCCCTGCCATACGCCACTGGCGGCTTGCGGGGAACAAATCTAAAATCTAAATCTAATTACTCTGCCTTTTGCATAGCAGCTGGATCAGAGCCCAGTTTATCCCTTATGTTTTGAAATACATATTAATTCGCGCATTAAGGTTTTATTCACCGATATACTCTCACGCTTTGCTCTTTTAATATAATTTCTCGTTAACAGAAGAAAGAGGTCAGGCTCTTCAGCTCAAGTGAAGGAGAATTTTAATACAGAACCCCCGAATCTTCTTGCGTAGTAGATTTGTGTGCCAATTCTGGAGATCGATATATTCGTTGGCAATGTCTGATATAAGACAAATATAAAGTTGATACTACACGACGCGACATAATAGCCACGAAAAGTTGACAAGCGTTATCGAACTATTCTTCTAAAGAATGCGAATAAAGGAGATTAAATTTGCGGTTAAACTTGCAGAGAACACGTTCGCGGAAGACATTACAGACATTATTCGTCCACCGTTTCATATGCCGATTAGATACTGAAATTACGGAAATATATGCAAGACCTTTAGAAAAAAAAAATTGTTGGACGATACGCGAAAGTAACATATTGAAAGAATAGACTTATGGTGATTGCTCCCCCTGCCACAAAGGGTACATTTTTGTTGTAAATGTAGAAATATCGCACTGCTTTTTGCTCTCATAACAAATTGAAAACAATGGTTTTAAAAATTCCATATATATTAATATAAAGACTAACTCCATGGAATCGACTTACAGGTCTGTAAGGATAGAGGCATCAGTACTTGCATATCCATATTTGGTTCTTCAAAAGGTTTAAAGGATGGTAATTTCTGTAATTTAAAAATAACTTGCCCAGCGGTAATGACAGTGGCCATAGGCGTTTCTTATCTCAGAATGTCTGTAACTTGGGTGATTTAGCTTGGCATAAACGCTAGCTTCGCGACTGGAAATCGGCTAAGTGGCCAATTCGCCAATGCTCCGTAAACTGCTCTCCATGATATGATCATCTAATCGTATCGCTTCAATCGTGAAACATACATTGCTCCTTATGAGGGTATTCATGTATTTTTTCGCGTAATTACAGCTCTCTTTAAAGCGAATTTCACTTAAAGCGAAGGTTTTTTGGAGAAATGGTAATTATTTGACTTTATCCGTGGAAAGAATAAAATTTTGTACGTAATAATTTCATCAAACGTCTTGGTAATTGAAATCTCAAAGAAGTTCTAGGATTTTATATCCTAAGGAAGAGCCAAGGAAGGGTATTCGCTCACGTGTAATTAGCTATAACTTATTAACTTTAAGTTAAAGACGACTAACCACGTCTTAAATATCGAAAGGAGATATGTATTCTTTATAATTTGGCATCGAATCATGAATTTCCGAACTTGGAGGCTTCATTAAATTGGTGGCTATCAAGTATGAAGAGTAGTCGTTACGGAAGCTTCGTCGAAAGATCTTCATTTACATCATCCTCTGCGGTCGGTTGGCCCATCAAATCGAAGTAATCTCAAGTGTATGTGATGAAGAGAAATCACCACGTAAACATTTAAGATCCATTGGAGTAATCAGATTTCACTTTATTACTGGAATTTAAGGGACTCTCGTTGTAAATTTAGGCTGAAATAAAATATAATTTTTATGGCTATTTTTTAAAAAATAACTTCGATTCCACCCTGAACTAATTTAGATTATAGATATTTTCCGTTTGGAATGATTTCTTGCATGAACTCTTATTTGTTCAAAATTTCTCCGAACTTCCATATGTCGGTGTAGAGTCACGCTTAAGCGTTCAGTTTCACATTCGCAATTTTTGCAAGGTAGTTTTATCGAGAAAGCATATGCATTCCAGATGCCTCGATTTATTCTGCGTGACCAATGGTCTTTCGCTGTGAAAGGAGAAATTGAGTATGGCGCAGCGAATGTATGGGCAATCCATCAAGATTGCAGTCACCCATTCCTCCACGCCCTTTCTCTTCCTCAAAATTCATCTTCCTTTCTCCTCTCTCTTCGTATTTGTCCTACACATTAATCAGCGTGCGCAAAGAGACAGAAAATGGCAGAGAGAAGAAACTCGAATAGGAGAATTATGAAGATTTTCTTCTATTTCATGTTTATCCCTCGCAATGGACGTGATGCCGTTGCATTATGGGAGGGAGGGATCCATTCGCATGCATTTATTGTCCCGGTGAGTCGCGCGCACGTAAAATTTTTACGGCTTTCTTTTTAACATTCGGTCGTAATAAATGACGCAAGACGAATGGTCGAATCCGAGGCATATTCGCTTGACGGACGTGTTCCTCATTGTTTCGCAATTTGGTTAATTTCGTCTCAGCATCCATTCTTCCTCTAAAAATGGATGCGCGATTCTCGATTCAAAGTCTTTTAGCTGATGCCGTGAGTAGCAGAAGCAATGGCATTCGCATCCTTTTCTTATGGAGAGAATTTCCGTTTTTTATTGTTTTCAAAGAACTTCGGTGTATTCATCCACTTCTGTTTGAAAAACGTAGACAGATGATATTGAAGAATAGGGGTTTACTCCTTATTTAATTGAGAATAATAGAAGGTTCAGATATGGTTTCGAAGCGTAAGATTATCTGACGAAAATACCAACTAATGAAGGTTTATCGGCATAAAATCTAGAAGTGAAATGATACATATATACTGATGATACCATTTTCATGAAAAAAGAGGAATAATCATATGGTCCTTTATATATATTTAAAAAGATAAAATTTTTAAGGGTATAGATTGTAGGCAAAATCCAGACCTTTTATTGTATATAAATCCCTGATGTTTTAAGTTATAATGATGTAAGCACGAAAATTCCAATTGACGGCAGAATTAATTTCGTGGAATTACTAACATATATCAAGTGAATTTTATGAGTCACTTGTGGCGAGAAGGAACTCAATTTGAAATCATAATTCCAAGAAAATAAAGCGGCTCATCTCGTTGTAAGAAATCGCTACTAGTATCATATTTTTTTTTTAATGTAAAAGTAAGTAATATCTATCTTATATAGGATAGAAATGTGCTTTAGTCTTAATAACTATTGTAAACGCATTAAACTTGATTTACTCGTGCGCATCGTTGAATGATGAATAGCCGTAAGTTATTATCGATCAATTACAAAGTGCTGAATTTTGATTGTTGTCTACAGATTAACTCTGATCCTATAAGTGTAGCCGCAGTAAAATCAAAAAGCAATTCAACTAAAGCATATGTTTAATGGTTAGATCGGAAAATAAAATGGCTTTATTAGTATTCATTTCCTGTTCCTTTTTTATTTTGGTGAATGGGATATTGATCACTTTTTGGTGGTTGATGCTGTAAAATGTGTCTTTCGCTTACAATTGTATCCAGGCAAGGATTTATAATTAGACACAATAGACGCTAGCCAATGGCCATTCCATATGGAGGGCATCAATAACACTATGCTTGTGAGCTCCCGGTAACGTAGTACAAAATTTTCTTGTTTTCCTCTTCAAGAAAGAATTTTATATTTGTTGAGCAACTCTGCATAATATGTTTAAAGAATATATTATATTTTTTTTCACTATATAGTGTAAATTTTATCCATCATTCTTTATAATTTATAGAAATACCACCTATTGTAATTCATAACATCTGTACTTATTTTTGCCGTAGTAAAGCAGCTGAGTTTTCTATTAGATAATTCCTAGTGGGGACCTACATCTTAACCTTGCGGTTAGGACCTCTGATGGTTGAAATCCGCCCCTGGATGTATCCGTCGAAAATGAAAAACAAAATATACAGAGAAATGGATCATGGTAATTAGCAATATTGATCCTAGTCACTCCTTATCAAATTCTATGAAAAGTGTTATTCAAACGCCCAATGTGCTGCTCTAACATGAACTTTTTCCACTATTACCTATCTCGATTGTCAGTGAGGAAGTAAGAGCAAAGTACCTCATTCCTCATCTTTCACATCAGCCTCATTCCCCTTCAAATCTTTATATACCTAATGTTGGAGGGATTGTAATTCTAACCGCCTACGGGCCGATGAATTTCCTGACAGTAAATTTTCAAATCTGGAAGCAATGGGTATGACCTATAGAATTTTTGGACCACAGGGAAGAAATTTCAACCAGAGGATAAAATCCTCGCTAGTAAAATTTCTGTCATGTCGGAGAATTGAAATTTAACTCCAAAAACCTTCCGAATGTAAATCACTCGTAGGAAGAAAATATGACGCAAGGAAAAGCGGAATTGCGTCACGGTAGAAGTACGTGATTCATGTGAAAAGTTAAAAAGAATGATGAGGAAATAAAGATTCGGGAGGGTTTAAGCGGCTTTAACAGGTGTATGGAAGAAGTTGCGGACAAGTTACCGGTAGGTTTACTTTCTTTCGTCTTAATTTCTTAGAATATAAAATGGTGGCGAATCTTTAAGTGTGTTTACATAAGAATTCATTATGTATTTAACGTGAAAATGTAAGGCGCTAGGGAAATAACGGGGATATAGAATGGAGGTTTGATTGAAAGAATTTAATGTAAAGAAGAGTTACATCGACGATAATAATATGTAACGTTGGAGTAAAAACGGGTATTAGGGCTATTGAGACCTTGGTTTTCTTTTCGCAACGTACCTTGGCTTGTTTTCTTGTATCTGCCATTATTTTTGGAGCAGGAGAAAACTTGCCGCAGGCTAGAGAGAAAAAGAGAGAGAGACCTCTATCTTTTCCCTTGACCAAAGCCGTAATATCGTCACTTTTGTCGCTCTCGCGTTCATTGGTCGGCGAATTCAATAAGGCAGTATTCTGTGGTATGAGCAGCGATATTCCGATTCTTTTGTTATTCTATGATCAAGAAATATGTAATAAAGTGTCCTTATCATATTATATTGTAAGACCTGTTTTACATTGAGACATAAGAATTTATTTTGCGTATTTGCAGAGAAACCTGAAGGTCATTTTAATATCAGTCGATTATCGATTATATCTCCAAACTTAGATATACTTTCTTATGGTTCAAATCGTTCAGAAGATGTTTATGCGAAAGCTTTAATATACGAAGCTGAGGACAGCTTATCAAAATTTGTAGATCTGTAGACTCATTATTTCAACTATATTCTCTACTTTGAACTTGCTCGCAGAGAAAATATTCCCATAAAAATGTTTTCGAGTGGAAATTATTCTTTGCTTGTCATACAAATTCAACTTTATCTTGCACGTTTTAAACGCGAATGATCGTTATGTAAATACGTCTTTGTTTCGAGTGAAATCGACACTAAACTGTACCGTTTTATATCAAACCTATTCCTTAGGAATTGAATAATACTGTAGACAGTTAACACTGAAATATAATAATTAATACTGAAATATGCAATACTTTTTCTAAAAATTACCAACTTCCTATAAGTACCAAAATAAAATAATTTAAATTATACGGATATGTGAATAAATAAGGAGAAAAAGAAAGTTCTTTGTAATAAAAAGAATGATAATAGTAGAAAACCCTCGTATTAAAGGGGAGCATAAGATTAGGCAGAAAAATAATAAATGTTGGGTCACACAATTAATTAGAGAGGCAAAAATTGAGAAAATATTAAATACTCCCAAAGCAAGGCGGTAATGGTCTCATACTACTGCGCAAAGTAAAACGGATCAGAACAGTAATGAAAGTGTTATTAAAGAGAAAAAACTGATATTTATATTGACAACAATATCTATCTATATTAAGTGCATCCTCTGCGCGAGAGGTAAAATTTGATTAGCTTGAGCAAATTAAAGTTCAGTTTAAATAGGATATGAAAAAGAAATACAAATAGAGTTACAAACCAAAAGGAAATAAATATAAAATCAAAGTTTCCTAATACAAGTAAAGTTTCTTGAAGGTCTGTTAATCTGTTTCCTTTCCCTTTTTTCTAATTTTTATGTTTTCGTTAGGCGCGAACCGCTGGCAAAACGGCTCTTGGAGTGTTTTGGACCTCTGAACATTGAATGAATGCTTTTTTAGTTAAAATGTAGCTAATTTTTACAGCCATATAGGCATGTGAACCCTTCTTAGAGTGAATCATCGTATTTTGTGTTATATGTTGCTCAAGCATTATTAAAATATCGTTGAATCAGTTATACCGTTTTTCATGTTTATTTATTCATCTACACCTTGTGTCAAAATTTATCTGATTCACGTAAAGCTTCTTTAAAATTATAAAATATTTTATCTCTAGTAGATTTCCTTTTATGACGATATTTCGGAACCAATGTTATGATGAGAGGAATAATTTTTATACTTTTTTGGTACTGTATGGAAGAAAATGTACTTTTATTTTATTGCAGCCCATTTGTAAGTCATATTCATGGCTATGATAATATGGAAGCTGCTGTGATATGAGTGAAACTGACTAATGGTATTCTCTCTGGTTACACGTCATATGATTCTGTGAAATGACTTATTCATTACGTCATTGTGCTGCGCCAACGTGAATTTCTTCTACTGATAGAATTCTGACTCAGTAAGGTTTGCAAAGGCAAACTGTATCACTTTTCAACTTGCTTGGTAAGGCTTTTTTACTTTCCTTAGGCTTTTGGTAACCCATGGCGAAAGGGTTGAGGATCAAACTGGCAACATTACGGTCAGTTGGATGGGCGAATCACGGAGGATTGTGTCTCACTTTTTATCCTGACGAGATCTTGAAAATTCATGCACATGATGTAGAACACATGGGACTTTACAGTTTTAACATTTGTTGCGTAATATCCGCAAGGCGATATCGTGTATTTGCCGCGCAAGCGCATTCCTTTTCTACGGACGGAAGTGAGTAGCGGACCTAATTGGGGAGCGCTTCTTTAAAACCTTTCATACGGTAAAACCGTAAAATTTACATTCATGTTCGCGATGCAGATTCAAAATGATAACTCATGCCTATATCGGGACGACTTCAGAGGAGATGTCCGCGAGGGAAATTATAGGACTATAAAGATAACATCAGGCATAACTCATACTCCCAAATTATTGACTCGACTCCCACCTATGATCACCAAGCCGTAAAGCAGTCGAATCCAACCCCGTGGAAGCTGCCATCGTCTCTGATAGAAAATTCCGCACGTCCTGAAAGTCAACTATAAGTTTATCGATCCGTGGAAAAGAGCAGTTCACAGCCTCGTTAATTGATTTTCGACTTCGGCATCTTTCAACATCTAGCCTTCCTCCGAATCACGTATTTACTGTCATGATAAATTGTACCATACCAAAAAGACTTCCTTCGAAGGATAATTGTTATCGAACGGTTCGCGTGGAAGTAAATGTTATTAGGACGTGAATTATGGCAACGCGAATCAATCATGGTCATCTATGAAAGTAATTGCGAGGCAACAAAGTGGTATGACGGGACGGACGAGAATTCTGTCGGAAAGAGGCTTTAAGGGCAAGAGAAGGTCCGTCTTCCTGACACTGCTCTTACCTTCTTTTCCTTCTCTATGCCGTGTTCATCATTTTCTCGTCTCCTTTTTCTCTCTCCTTCAATTTTAACTAACATTACTATATAGGAAGTCTTATTTAAGTCATTAAACGAATAAGATTTAATTATAATCAATCATAATATTATGTGATAGTTTTACCTTTATAGGCTCACCAAGGAAAATCAAGGCATCGAAATATAAAGTGTGCAAAGAATTCTTGAAAATTCGGATAAAGAAGCAAAAACATAATGTAGAACGTGAGAGGAATATTACGTAATAATACGTACAATAGTTAAATACTAATTCGTTATATTATATGTTAAATTTAGCGTCGAAATAATCCACTCAACTGATTTTCGAGTCTTTTCTGATTTTATGTTATAAGTATTATTCAATGGTGGAAAATATCTCGACCTGCTATTACTATCACTGAAATATATAAATTTTCAATATTAAATTAAGAAATAGCACTCGGCAGCGTTGTATAGCAATCGTGAGCATAAAGGTTTGATGCGCTAAAGCGTTGAAATTACTTTCGCAGGAACGTGCGTACAGTTAACTCCTAAAAATTAGAATCTAATAAGACGGTCTCTACTTTTTGGTTGGTCTCCATCATGAAAAATATCGGAAAAAGAACCCTTGTACCATAGCACAATATTTTATTCCACGACCATAGACCATTTCAAACAAGTATATTACTTGATGATGACCAAACGGGACGAAACCGTGGTCATAGAATAAAATGTTGTGGTAAAGGTAAAGGTTGTTACAATAAGAGCGCAAGATTTTAATTTAAGTTTAAATTTTAAACTTTCACCGTTTTGATAGCAATGTTTTATCAAGAAGGACGCGTTGTTGTATCTTGTAGCGCTCCAAGTACACTACACGATACATTAACACGTCCCTATTGTTAAATATTAGTATGAAAATGGTCAAAGTTTAAAATTTTAATTTAAATTCAAATCTTGCGCTGTTATTGTAACACTCTATATAAGTGTTCTTTTTACGTTATTCTTTATAACCCAAAAAATTAATTTGAAAACAAAAATATCCCTGTGTCTCATTTTTGCGAACAATATTTTACAGGTATTATTCCAATCGAAAGATATATCTCTTTGCACACCCTTCATGAGTCTTAATTCTACAATTTTCCCTTAGGCTCCGTGGCATAAAGGATTTTAGTAATTTACTTTCCCTTCAAATTGCTCTAAATTATCAACAATCTTTCTACCATCATTATTCACCATTGCTTTTAATCTGTCTAGTTTCGCTCTTTCGATAGTGCGTCGCCGTCTTCGCCACTCTCACTTTCTTCCGAAGCCTGTCTTTCGTTCCCCTACCATTCACTCCCCCCCTTACCGTCTCCCGCATCTCCCACTCCTCTTTCAGCCCAACCTCTTCCTCTCTTTGCCGATGCGACTCCTAACAAAGACTCCTTTTCGTTTTCACTCAACAGTCTTATTCTCCCTCCCAAGCACTCCTTTCGTTTCCTTTTCACTGCCTTTTCCTCTCTCCTTTATTTTGGTTTCACTTTCGCCGATTTCAAGTCCTTTCAACCCTTTCCTGCATTTTACTCCAATGGCTATTCATTCCTGCTTTTTGTTCGTCCCTCCTTCATCCTTCTCATTTCTGTATTATCTCATTCTTTAAATCATTGAATAGTCTCTTTCTCTGAATATGGCAATGCTTTGCTATAGCATTCCCGTTTCTCCTTTGCGGCTTTGTTTCACATTTAAAATATCTAGATCCCGAGTTTTCTGTTTTCTCCTCCGAACATTTTCCAGGACTTCCTTTTATGTCCCTGATGTGCCTATAAAACAGCGCTATCTACCATTACATTCATCTTCCTATTCCCTATGACTGTTTCCTAACTTTCTTCAGCGTCTTACATGCGATCAATTCCCTTCGTGCTGTCTTGTCTCTTTCTCGTTTTTGACCCAAATGTTTCCTTCGTTGCTTTTCCATCGTCAGCGACTTCTCCTGTTACTATACACATGTAATTTACTTTATTTTTAATTACGAACCCAGCGTTATTTTATTCACTTAGATTATAAAGCACCTCTAGCTGTGTCGCATCTGAATTTTAACTGCCTCTCTTGTCAGTACCTCCCCTTGGGCCATAAACCTTTTGGGGCAGCCTTTGGCCATATTATACCATCTTTCAGGGTCTTCAGTCCGTTAAGCCCTTCTCTTGTTTTAGACCACGGGCAAACAAACTTCTGCCCGCAGACCAGTATGGCCCATGTGAGGATTTATCTGACCCGCAAAGAAGAATTTGAGATCAGAAATGATTTTTATTCACAGTTGTTCGCTGATGAAGTGATTTCTCTATCATTGCCTAAAATATGGTTACGCACGCAAAACATTTTAAGTATGTATGATTTTGACCGTTTAGAATGTTTAATTTTTATTATTATTTTCTCTATTTCGGGCGTTCATTTCATTCTCGTCTACCTTGGTACCTATAGTTTATACCGCGATTCAGCATGGTTTTCTCTTCTTTTTCTATTATAAAATTACGTCAAACAGTTTCATATATTTATTTTTCACCGTTTTCCTTTGCTGCGATGCCAGTCACGAGAATTTTGCTTGCATCCTTCCGTGAGTTCACCCTTACCACATATTCCCTTTTTGCAAGGGCAAATTTTTCTCCTCTTCACCTATCCCCAGTGCCCTTCTCTTCGTAACAGCCAAGCCTCCCTGCAGAATCCCTCTCCATCCTGGGCAATCATCTACTACTCCGTTATCAACCCAACCCGTAATCACTCCACCCCCGCAGTACCACCCTCTTACTCGCCTGACCCTCCTCTCATACTCTACTCAATCACGAAGTCCTCTTTTCCCTTTCCTTTCACGCATAATATTCCTCTCCCCCGTCTCCAATCGGTATCCCTGTTCTCTACCCCCCCCTCTCCCTCCCCCTTCTCTCTCCCACTCCCCCCACCTTTTTTTCTCTCTCATGCCCTTTCTCACTCCATTTCCCACCCATTTCTTCGCATCTCTCCCTCATCCTACCCTATTTCACCCACTCCTCTCCCCCCTCCCCTTTTCCAAGCTCCTTCCATCCCTTCCTCACGTTGGAAGTGTGGCTAGTGCCTCTACGGCCGTCGTCCGAACGGGATCTACTCTCTCACGAATTCTCAGCCCGCAGCCTCCGAGTGAGCAAAGCGTTTTTGTGGCTCATCGCGAAGAAGAGAGAGAAGCAAAAGAGAGAAGTGTAGGAAAGGGAGAACGGATAGTGAGGTATAGGAGGGAGAGGGAGACACGTGCCGATGCGTGTGGACCTTTCCCGAGAAAGGATTTCATCCGTGTGCGGAATACGATCTTGGAAGTGTAAAAATCCCCCTTTCCTTCGAACCCAGCGAAATTATAGAGAGCGACTGCACGTAGTCGGAGTGTGTGAATACACCCGCTGTCCCCCATAAAATTTCATACTCATCCCGTCCCGACGGAACGCATTGCGGGGTGTGGATTTTTATTCTCTTTTTGCTACCCTTACCCGTGAGAAATATTCCCGAGTGTAAGCCGTCCCGTTTAAAGACGCGGTACCATTCATTTCAAAGTGCATATAACGACATATTGGTCTAGTTTAACCTGTCGTTCACGATGGCCGACGTTCTTGGCATCGAGAACGGTTCAATATTTTCCCGAAGTGGGAAGGAGGCGGAGGCCAATCGGCCCCCGGTCGGGGGCGGAGGGGGCGGGACCCACAAGGATAAGGATCCTAAGATACCGAAAAGTGACAGCCCTCCTCCGTCCCCGAGGGAGAAGACGCCGCCCCCGGTGGCAGACGAGCCTCCTCGTCCCATTACACCGCCTCCCCCGCCCCCGTGTCCAACTGAGGAAACCCACCCCCCGCCCCCTGTGTACGCCAGCTTGGCTGCAATGTCCACGATGGAGGAGGAGAGCGTGAGGGAGCGGGTTAGGTCCGCGCTCCTTAAGGAATGTTCCGCGCTCCTGAAAAGCGCGGCTCTTAACGCCCCCGGAGCTCCCGGGCAGACGCCTGGGGGTCCCGCGGATCCCGCCGCCAATTCGGGAAGCAGTCGGCTCTCCAAAGAGACCTTCCGGAGGGTTTTCATGCAAAGGGTGAGTCTTAGGCCCCTTAAAGGCCGACAAGTAGTTAAGTTCGTTAGCCGGAGTTCAATGGTCTCGATGAATGAATTGCAGGTCCCTGTGAAGCCACGGATGATGATGTGAACGGATCAGTTTAAGGAAAGATCGAGAGTATTCATTCGAAATACCTATGTTTCAGTAATTGAAGTTTGGTATGTTTACTCTCATACATCCTCCACGGAAGTTTATATTTTTTTATTCGGCGAAGTACTCGGTTGAATTTATAAATGTCAACAACTGCAATTAAACAAAAATATTCAAGTTTTGCGATAATTAAATGTGTTTTTTGTTATTCTCGAATTCAAATTTAGAGTTAAAGTTATTCGATTACTGAATTGTTATTATCGAGCACTCTCAAAAAGCTTTATCAATTTCAAAAACAATTAATAGTAAGAATGCACTTTTACATGTTCCACGAGGGTAAAAAAACTTCAATATCCTTTGTATCGTTTAAAGAATCAATCCACGGAGCTTATGGACGCAACTAATTGAACCTATTAATGACCGCATCGAATCCTCGATCCTTATTTCTATTTATTAAAATTATCGAGTCAGGCATTTTGCTATCGAATTTTCCTTCTGGATTCCCAATCTTCGAATAGATAAGCAACGGGATTTATTCGCAAAACATCTAATCCATTCAGTTCACAGTAACCTCTTGTACTCTTGCAAAGTCGGCCGCATGCATATTTGTTTCTCTTTTTTTTCGGCTTTCCGTTTAGTCTCAACTCTCCGTTTGATCCGGAGGGATTTCGTAACATGTTCCGCGAGTCGTTTCCGCAGAGGTCGACCGTAGGCATCGTCTCACGTCGCGTTTGTCGTTTGTCTCCTCAGACTATAAAGAAAGCGAATCCCCGCTCGAGCGCTGTGCCGAGAGAGGAGCGATTGTCATTCAGTAGAAGTCATGCCGCTCGCGACTGCTATGGATAAACAAAGGAAATCGTATTCTTATAGCGATTCCAAACTGTTTTTATACATCCCTCACTGCCCGAGGAAATAGTTTATTTTCGCTTATGCGTTACGCTACTTGTTTTTTCAGCTGTCTCATGGCGGCAGAATGCGTATTTTCATTTAGTTCGAATGTTGGTTTTATCTGAGAGTACCTTTTTCATTCAAATCGAGGATTTTTTGCGTGAAATCTGCGGTGAACGTAGCTTATGCTGCAACACTCGGTATCATCGTTCTTCCTGGTTTATTTACAAAGATGAGGATATACAGGAAAGGTAGCCTTGAAAAGTTGTCATTTTCGGCTGTTTTCTCTATTGCGCTTCCCATCATTGTGAAGGTAAAGCAAATATATATCTAAATTGCCCAA
The DNA here is from genome assembly GCA_000376725.2 of Ladona fulva. Classification (NCBI taxonomy): domain Eukaryota; kingdom Metazoa; phylum Arthropoda; class Insecta; order Odonata; family Libellulidae; genus Ladona; species Ladona fulva. The sequence continues at coordinate 2,614,763 of KZ308122.1, read as the reverse complement.
TATCTTTGCGACCTTTCTCATTTCTGGCACGCTTTCTATTCAGAAAGACCAAACTTTTGGAGTCGGATTCGACTTTTCCAATACTTATAGTATTTTTTCTCAGATTTTTTTTGAAGGTAAACATTTTGATGTCACCAATTCGATCGCGGCCTTACATAATCGTATTTCGTTGTTCTCTGTATTCAATTAAAGCCGTCTTAACTATTTTTAGTAAAAAGTCCGATTTTCTATCTCCACTATATGTGTTGACCGCCTTTCGCTGTGTCAATTGGATAAATTCCATGCATGATGTGATGAGACGTGAAAGACGCTCTTCAAAATTTATTACTCGTGTAACGTGCTATTTATTATTCATGGCAAAATCGTTAAACATGTCTTTTGATGACAAATATTAGCGACGAAAGAGCGGAAACTCAGTAGTGAACGAAAAAAGTCAAAAAATTAATCAGCGTGTACGAATTAGTTCGGGAATGCGTGAGTACCTGGCTGCGATAAAATGAATATCATCCGTATAATTCTAATCGTATGAGACGGAAGACTTATGTTGAGATTAACAAAGATAAACTGACTTTGAGATCAGTGATTCAAGCCTCGAGCAATTTTTCCGTTCGAGTTCCCCGGTGAATTTTTTCTCCAGCGCTCAAGACCGTTTTCTGTTGCAATTAGAGATAATTTCATGCAGAGGCACGCTAAACCAAAAAATGCGGTGGATCAGAAAAGTACTCCATTCTTTGTCGAAGGCGTTTCTTGCGTCGGAAAATCAATCTATGCATAATGGCGAACGTTTTTGCTTCACTCGTCCCTGGATGTTTTAAAATCTCGGGCAGAACATTAATCTGGGCACAAAGGGCTCACTAAGTTGTCACATACGCTTTCAAATCACCCAGCCATGAATGCGATCCCGTGATTGTCTTTTTTATTGGTAGGAACGCTGCTCGGTTGAAATTCCGTTTTCAGAGACGCTCGAATCGCGCTGTTCTGAATCCTATATAATTGCTGCCAGTCTCTTTCTTTTTTAACTCGGCTAATGCATTCTCTTCGCGGCATTAATTTAAAGTCGCATGTGGCGTATTGGCTCTTAATTGAGGCTTTAAATAAATGAAGTATCGACGATGGAAATTCCGATCGGTACAAAGTGATTTTTTTGCCCGATCGGAAATATTTTTACTGACCTCTTTCTCGAGCGATTATGAAGGAAAAATCGGCCTTACTTTTTCATTGAGAAACTTCGGAATGTTCGTTTAGAGTTAGGCTCTAGACCGAGAGTTTCGTTCTCTAACGTCCACTTAATTCAATTCTATCATAAGTTTAGAATACTTTTTTAAGAATCAACCCTTTCCGCACCATTTCTTGTACGAATCGCTTAACTTCATAGCTGTAATCAGTTTGCGATGATTAATTATCCGAAGATTGATTTTTATGGGATGAAAGTTTTACGCTTATACTTTTCGACTTTAGGAATTTCTTTCGTCCTCTATAATTTTACAATCCGAAATTGCCAGATGAACTCTACACGGATTGGCATGTGGTAAATTCAATTATTTCCAGGATATTGAATGTAGTGTTGTCAGGCGCGGGGTGTTCATAGCTCTCCTAAGGCAAGTAGGAGGTCTCAAGCCCATAAAATCCTTAGTTAAATAAATTTCCTATTTATTTACATTTACTATTAAATGCAATTCGTCGGAGTGTTTGTTTTAACGCTGGGGATTCATGATTCGGTACTTTCCTATCAGGTTGGGATATTTCCTTCATACATCTTGCTGTAGAAATTAAAATTAAATGTTTCTTTGATCGGCAAATCAAAAAGTGAATTTTTCATATATATTTAGATTTCAAATCATGGTAAGGTACCATTCTTGGAGGTTAAGATGTCAAGCTTACGTAAATCAGCTATCGGCAAAGGGAACAACGTTTATTTGCTTACCTAAAAATACCAATGTCGTGCTGATCTTCGGTTTAAATTTTCTAAGCCAACTGTATCTCTTTAGTAAATGTAATGTTTGTTTTCGTTCCGGAAAAGTAATTTGTGGCCGCACTATACAATTTCCTTGCCTTCTAAAATTCTCATTCCTCTTACAATGCAGTGGCTCTTCAAGTTCCACTTTCCTCCTACTTATCCATGTTTTAACGTTTCCGTAAATGGGTAGCTTTTTCCCGAGGGCGACGCAAAAAAATGACTCACAGATTTTAAAGTGAAAATAATTTAGCCACTTAGATTTTGATTAAGGCTTTTGTAGGAGTCGCTCATCTGAAAATCATTATGTTCGACAAAAAATCATACTTACGGGATACTTTGCATCGCCCCTGAGCGATTCCAGTGTCCATCCGGTTAAAAAGCGCTTTTTCTTGGGCTGTCTTTCTCAACAAGCGTATCGAAGTTAAGCCCAGAATGATTTTTGCTTTTGTCAGAGATCGAAAATTTCACAGGAAATGACTTTTTGCTCATACCAATGTTGCAGTGTTGTATTTGTGAATCAGTGAAGAAAGACTGACTTTCTCTTCCACTGTAAGATTTTAGATATTTCATTGTTGTTGAAAGCGCTTCGACAGCTGAGGTGATCCCGTACATTTGGGTTCCTACCAGGAATCGAACCCGGGACCGCTGACCATAGGCGAATGCGCTACCCTCTTACCATCCGGTAGCCCTTGTACGATTATTTTAAGTTGATCTTGAAATATTGTATGGTGAATACACATTACGTGTTGAAAAAGCTAAATGTCGCAACTTTTTTACGTATTCCAAGAGAAAGTTTAGATCCATTATCAACTTAATTTCAGTCATAATCAGTAGTTGAATTAAACCCTCTAGTAAAAGTCCGTTACGCTCGTCGGTAAGCTATGAAACTCACCGAGGACACATAGAGGCTCACAATCATTTAAGTTGAATTTGTATTTCTTCTGACTGTTCTTAGGTGGACGTTCGAAGAAATAATTAAATCGTACTACATGTTACGTTCTCAGGGAAAAGTGCATGTTTATTCGAGCAATTGCATGACTGATTTCTGAAAGAGTCATTCATTTTCAGTAATCATATAGGTATTAAATCCTTTTTGAAAATTAATAATCTCTGTTAAATGCTCTCATTTTGTTTTATAATAGATATATCAAATTTAAATGAACCCATCATGAGAAATTTTGAGTTAGTTTTTAGTTCTTATGGTGGGTAGTATTTTTAATGCTGAAAGAAATGTATCCATTTCTGTGGGAAAAATCTCTTATTTCTCCAAAAATCTCTGGGAGTTTCTCAATAAAGTGCATTTTAATCAAGCTGATTGCGAGAAATTCTTGCGGGCCTCTGACCATGCTGTCAACTTGGTGAGAAGCAATCCGGTTGGAACCCATAAAACTTGTCCTGTAATTATGTAATTAATGTAATTCACTGAGAAATTACCCAATCGGTTTGGGCAATTTAACTTTAATTATCCGAATATTTGACAATTTTCTATTTAACACACTCTTTTAAAATAAATTATTATGTTTCTGAAAATCCAGTCGGTCTCGCAAAAGGCAAACAAATGAATTTTCCTCTTAGCACATTCCCTAAACATGTAGCACGTTCCCATAACGCACTCCGCCAAACTGGTAATGGAACCCTCGAAACTGAAAATACCTCGCTCCGAAAAATTAGTCACTATCACATGCATAAATTGACAGTGACTAAAGTCCACCGATCGCCGCGTAAGCGCTTGTCACATTTGAATAATCACCTAGACAATCTTCGCCACCATGCCTCTCTCCCTTTGCAACGCCGCTGACATTTGCTTTGACGGAATGCGCTCGAGGAGAAGTGGGAAAGGCGCAGTGACAGGTGTTGGAAGGGGGCACGTGCTCTGAGGTCGTCTCAAAAACCCAATGAGGCTGTTTTCTCGAATTGGTCCAAGGCTCAAGAGTTCCTTCCATACGGAATTGCTTTGGGACTTTTTGAGCAATCTCCCCCCGGAGCCCGCGTTTGGAAACCGGTGCTCCGCTGACGTCACCAAAAGGCACCCGAAAACGTTATCCAGCGGCAGTATATCGTCGAGGCACCTGTGCCGATTCTCCTTTTAAAATATTTTTCGACCGGCATTTCGTTTGCCTCGGTTTAATTTCTCGCTTTCCCCCCGACATTTTTCCGTCGGGGCTTCCGCGTGCGGAAAGCCCTTTTCACGTGTGCTATCGAAATCGGGAGTGTTTTACGCATCGCAGACGGCCGTTAAAAATTCTGGCAGGTTTCCACGGTTGTAACTTTTGGTACCTCCGTTGATGGGTGTCTGCGTGCCCAGCGCGGATTTTTTTTGAAAAAGAAAGAACGCGTACGGACTTTATGTGTTATCGCCGTTGGAAAAGGGACTGCGGTCGAAAGAGTTGTTCGAAAGTTTTGTTTATGAAACGTTTCGGTAGCCATGGAGTGCATGAATCAAGTTTTCGTGTCGGGAATGTGAATAGTAATACGTGGAAATTATTGCTCTCGATCGTTACGAAGTCTCATCTAGGACAAGGCCATCCGAGAGAGTTTTATTTAAAAATGAAACAATAAAGTACCTGGTGGGATGGGTGGTAAATCCATTCTGAATTTGACGTAACGGGGAGAGATCTATGGAGCGGGTAATGATAGGCTTTGACGGCGTAAAGATCGGCGATGGAATTTAAATATAAAAGCGCGATTCACATTAAAGTAGACACTTAACACTGATTTATAGCGTAATTTGGCTGAAGTTTATTATTGTCTCGGAGACTGTAATGAATTCTCTGGAGAATTAGGTATGATTTTAATAAAATGAATGATAAACGTGATTCCCAAGGAAAAATGGACAAAAAAGTCAAGCATGACCGGGATTCGATCCCGTACCCTCCACCAATCTAAGTTCGAGTTTCGGTCCTATCAGACTTTTTCATGTCCCATTTCCCTTGGACATTTTATAGGTGCACCCCCTTTACGTGCTAAGTTACCTTTCACCCTTTACTTTGTAATAAACGTTTTTTTTTTAATTTCCCGAAAACTTTCGGAGTGATCGCTGTATTGAAGTAATGGAATTGTTTTTAATTGATTTTTGTAATTTACCTATCGAGAAAGTTCTATTTAAGTATTTTCCTACGGGTCTTTTCTTTCTGCTGAGCATTCTTCTTCCACTGAGGATGAAAGCATTGCTATTGAAAGGTGCATTAGGTGATTCCTGAAAGGTCGGTCAATTCATTGAGTTTTTACCCGTATTAAAAGGCGCGAACCGCCGATGGAAGGGCTTTTGGAATGTTTTTAACTTCTAAATCTTCTACTTACTTTGACATGGTTCGTGCGGTTCACCTCAAACTGTAGAGTAGAAAATAAAATAAAAATTGTTGTTTAAGTTCTCCTCAAGAATTAAACCTGTTTCATGACAATAAGTAAGAAGTAAGACTTCACTAATCTATTAGGTCAACTCGTAATTATGTTTTACTCATAATAATATTCTGATAAGTAGACTAATACCATAATTCAGTGCAGTTTTGGAACATAATAATAATGTCCTTATTTGGGGGATATTGAGACTAAAAGTCTTCTCTTCCATTCAACCCATAATCAATTATATATAAAATATGCATATCATATAACCAATTTAGGGTAGTTACGAATAATCACGCTCTTAATACAATAATGTCAGTAGCAAATACAATTAGGAAAATTGTTATGAAATACAATATTTGAGGCGTAACACATAATAAAACGACAAAAAGCTGCAGTAAAACAAATGATGATACGTGGTTAACCGCTGAAATTGCTAATTTTTTCTAGATGTCGGATATGAATGGAATCTAGTTTAGGAAAATAGGGTCCATCATGTGTGATTTACGTAAATGAAGGTAGCGGATCAGCGCTTGAGGAAACTATTTATAAACGAAATGTTTCTTAATTATGGCAAAACTATAATGCTGAAATTCAAGTCACAATAATAAGCAAAGAGAGATGATTTTGAAGTTTATTTGTCAGACATACCTCTTGAAATCGTTAAACACATTTGCTCATCCGAGCGTAACAATTCTGCCGTTAGTCGATTTCGTAATATTCGCTCCACGTAGAAGTATTTTCGTCAGTTTCTTAGAAGATAATTATTCATCGCCCTGCGGTAAACCCGTACTTTGGAAGAAAGTTACGAAACTTATGTTGATAGAAGGAAAAAGGGAAAACGACTTCGAGACAAATTATTATTTCCTTTATCGGAGCAAGTAATTTCATTGTGGGGAGACCTTCACTCTGTGGGTCAGTCAGGCGTACGTATCTCATGGGACTCCCCCCTCTCCCCGCTCCCCGTTCCGCCTCCCCCATACTATACATTCTCCATCCATTCACTCTCCTTTGCCCCTTCTCCACACAGTTTCTTCCTCTGCTGCGGGTAATGACATATATCATAACTAATCCTTGATAGTTAAGTAACCGCTACACTCTGATTGTCACTCTTACCTCACTGATGTATTCAGTTCATCGCTAACACTTATTTTTAAATCATTTCTGCTGCTATTTAAAATCTAAATTTCTTATCACGATGCTATTGAAAAGTACACATTTTCCTGACTGTAAAATTTGGTTTTCTTTCACTCTTCGGAATTGATGATACGTCAATGAAAGCTGAGTGCAGATAATTTATCTTTGGTCAGCTTGTCATTTAGAACTAAAAAAAATCTGTTAATCTAAATCGGCCTCGACTTTAGTGTAGTTTTCCATCGTGAAAAAAATAAGAGAGACTTTTACCTCTATCACGGAAAGTTTATTCTACGACTAAGGTTTCGACCCCTTGGGTCATCATCAGGTGATTTGTGAAATGCTAGGAAAGATCACTCTGAGAAACTATTTTGCTTTTCTATGAGTACTGTAAAGAATATGGATAGTATTAGGAAGTCTGTTAATTAAATTTACATTCTTAAAATTGAATAGTTGAAGACTTGGAACTTCGTTGAAATTGATCGGCATTACCAAATGCTTCTCAGAATCCGCCTTTTCTCCCTTGGAATTAAAGGATTTGAAAATAAGTTCAAAGTTAATACAATTAGAGGAGGTACAGTGTTGAACGATATGCCTTTCTAACTCATACTTCGTTGGCGATTTTGATTGAGAAGGTGAAAATAGAAAATATAGGAGAAAACAAGTAACTTAAATATTTTTCTCTCACGACTAGCTGTATGAGGAGTAATAAAGGAAATGTATATTTATTCTTACAATTTAGGCGGTTTCCTACTTCTTCACCAGCCTAATTCTCTTAATTTATTTCTGTTACGCTTTTCCCCTCATCTTCCGAGCGTCTGTTACTGTGCCATTGATCGCCTTAGTGCTCTTCGAGGCAGATTTATTCACCTTTCCAGATTCGGAGGCAGCGTTTATCGCATTTGATAAACTCAGCTCCCTCCATTTACCCGTTTGTTTGAAAATAGAGGTAGCCCTTGAAACTTTAAAAGTAGGTTATAAAGCAAGATATATCGTCGAAAGCAGTAGTATATTCGCTGACACCCCGAAAAGATACCGGAGCCATGTACTCCGTTGAAATGTTTATCGGGACGCATCTAAGAGTTTTTCTCTATTCGTGAATTGATTAAACCAAAAAGGAAAGGATAGTAGCTCGGTGGAGCGATCTGAATGAAAACTTGCTTGTGCATAAATTTCGGGTTTGCCTTCCCAACTATTTCCCGTGGGAAGGCAGACCTCGTTGGTGGATTTTTCGATCGGAAACCAATCCATATAGGCTCGAAAGTGGTTGGAATAGAATGTCCAAAACTTGTATCAGATGCCGACAACAAGTAACATTTAAATGGCGAGACTTCTCGTTTGACACGGTCGTTGCGGCAGATAGTCCGTCGCTCCATTTTCATAGGGACGTGCATTTAGTGGTAAGAGCGTCATGGAAGGAACATCGGAGTGGCCGTAAATTTAAGAGATGGGATACAAAGGTGAGAAATCCATAAATTTAGCCGCTGAAGAGGAAATGGAAGTTTATGTCTTTAAAATACCCCGCGATAAATTTTCACGTGTAAATAAATCGATGGAAGTCGACGAAAGTGTAATGCTCCGCCTTGGAATCTCGAGACATCCTTTTTCCATTAAACTGTAATATTTTATTGCGCTCGAAGCGTTAATATTTTATAACGCGATAAATAAACTGAATTTGAGGACGAGATGTTCTTTTCTTTATAACGACCCAGGCATCTATAATTAGAACAGGGGAGGATTTAAACTTAGATTTTTAGACTTCTTTTAATTTGAAAATAGCGTTTTAATGTAAAAATATAAATGTTTTCACTTAATATACCATTGTAATTAAGAAAATGATATGGGGCTGGCCATTTGCAACATAGGACCAGTTATAAAATTGCCAGGAGAATTTTCGCTCTTAATGTTGCTCTGTTACGAAATTAAATAAGGGACGATTACGCTTGCAACCTTCTCTAAGAAACTCCTCCATTAGTTTACCTGAAATTGTTTGGAAATAGATTTCTTTTCGGCTACATTACGGATATCATTTGCTCCAAATAACACGGTCGCGGAACCGAAATCACGCGTTGTAAAGTTGAAAAATAGGATTTAGATGAGATTTTTTAGTAAAAGCCTTCCTCTTTTCAATCGACCAGCAGTAATCCTCAGAACGCTGGTTCTTTAAAGTCTCCGCCGATAATCATACTCGTTGCAAACCCCTAATTACCACCTCGCGTCCGGCATCCGCTGCACTTAAAAGTTTTATAACAGTCCTATTCAACCTGACGGATTTTTTCCTCCCGATACTAACGGCATCCATCCCGGAGGAAAAAGCGCAAATGGTCCAGACCGAAGGAAAAAAATACATCCTCTTTTTTTTCCAAACCCCACTCTACTTACAGCGAGGGATATTTGCCGGTTTGGGTTACATATTCTTATGACTAATGACCACCGATTCTTTTTCGTGCAGGGAGAGGTTGAAAAAAATAGGCTCGTCCGCGTGCCTCCCCTTACATCGTCGTCCACTCTCCATGCTCTGAAAGAGACTAGCGGGTGGTTCTCTCACTCTGTTTTCTCTCTCGAATCTACTCGCAGGTGCTGCGATTAAAGGAGCGATGTAGAAGGGGATAGAGTGTGGGAGTGAGCCACGGGAGAGGGGAGGGAGCTGCGGGGGATGGGAGAGAATGGGGAAAGAGAAAGACTCCGGGCAGAACGCGTTTTCAGTTGCCGGAGTTCTCTTTCTCTCTCTTTCTCTCCCCATCTCTCCCTCCCTCTCTCTTTGAGAGAGAGAAAACGAGAGATACACTCCTGTGAGAAGGCGGGTCGAGGTTGACTAACGGACGGGAATAGGGCGTGGTCTGGGTAAAAAGTTGGCCCCCGAGGGTAAGTGGGGGAGGGGATGCGGGTTAAAGAAGGGGGAGACTGTGGGCGAGATGAATGCGAGGTGGTGGAGTGGGTGGAACGAGTGAAAGAGTGGGGGAACGGGAGGCTGAATGCGTTGCGACAATCGGCATGGCAATTGGCTCATTGGGTCCGGGTTGTTTTTCTCCCTCTCTCTCCCAACAATGGGACATTGTCTCACGTGTGCGGCTTTCGCCCTGTCCCAAATAACTCGGAAGATGATTCTTAGGAGACATCCGTCTCTAAAATCCTCCTCTCTTTCGGGCGCCGCTCTTGTCGCTTTCTTGACACGTGCCATATCCGAAATATTGCTCCGGTAAAGGTGGGCCGAATTGTGGCAGGAAGGAGGTGGATCTTTTAAAAATAGCATGTTCTTTTTGATTCGGACTTCAGCATCTTTCATTCCGGTTTCTGCGATAAATTTTCTGGCTGAACTTCGTGTAACTAGAAAGAATCGGTTTTAATGGCTCCGGGTCTTCTTCTAAATAATCTTCTGACCTACGAAAAGATTTTAGCTGATGATAGTTGTATTTTACGACATGCGTTCATCAATGCTTGTCTAGTGACATACGATAGTACGTTTCTTTATCACTGAGTTATTTGCTGTCATTTTTTAACGACCACTTAAGAGTTTGCTAGGCTCTAGATATAATCAGAAAACCTGAGTTACCCGCATTTATTCATCATCATTGCATATTCATCGGAAAAATAAACTCACTTGCAAGTACAATCGTATAGCTACGTTCATAGGCATTGGACATTGTCAATATTATTATTAATTTCGTACATGTTGGCTAATAGTACCATTGCAATGTTATTGCTGAAATTTGCATCATGCTACACTAAAACAGCGGTACACAATTACAGTACTGGAATCTTCTTTCTACAGAAAGACACTATTACAACTCAGATATATCTCTTACAAATAATTCATTTTATGTAAAAACTAAATTTTACTTGTCAGTAGAAATTTACAAGCATCAACAATCGCTTCTTCCTTTAAATCCCTCATATTCATACAGATTTTCGAGCTCCTGGTAGGTCTTCGCGGCCACCGTAGCGGACTTAAGGCCAGTTTCCACCTTGCATCACCCTTGCATTAGGCAAAATATGTAACCAGGGGAATTATAACTTTCGGTGAATTTACTTACACTAGAATGAAACTTAGAAAGATTTTCCGTAGTTAAGAAATCGGAAGAGCTGGAATTCGTACCCAGGACTTTTTGCCATAGGTCTGATTGAAATCGTCTAAAAATTGGCCATGTTTAGACGACATCACTTCGCCTCTGAGGATGGGTGCATAGTATCCGTATCAGGCATTATCTTGAAGTTCTGCCCCTCGAGGAGTTGTTGGAGGTTCTGTCCTCACGCTTGCGGTTTGGAGCTACACACCCGTTGAATCCACTTTGTCGGGCGACTTTTTGCGTTGTTGGATACTGTCGTTTTGAACTTAATATTTAAAAATTGGCCAAATGAAACAAAACAGGTTTCTTCAAATCCTGAGTTTGTTTCTCCTTAATTATATGGAAAAATGGTTGACTGGAGATTCTGTAGCGGCAGAAGACTAAATTTAATTACTAATCCAAGGAAATATTTTCGTTTTATTCAAGCATATAAATACTGGTATTTCATTCCATAACACGTAGATTCTTGATGACTTGGTCTGTTCAAAGGAGGTCATACAGTAAATGAAGATAAAATAGACCAAAACTTAACTTTTATCATGCTTTTTCACATATACAGTATTCGTTAGGGATATATCCGAACAGATAAAAAGGGATTGGCAGTCGAATACAGTTCATTCAGTTTTTCAAATCAGTTCATATGAATGGAAATAATAAAACTGTCACTTCTTCAGACGGGTGATCTTCATTTCCTTAAATCAATCCGTTCTCCAAAATAAGCCTATGCAGATAAGGGACTATCCCGTGACCAGTCAAACAAAACGCGAATAGACAGGTATCAGTGACGGAGTGCTGATTTTTTTCAGAGACGTTCGTTGCGAATCAGTTCGTCCGATGGCCTTTCAAAGGTGACGCGTCAATGAATCGCTATAATGTGGGTTGGCCGGAGATGAAAGAGTGAAATCCGCCTACCGCGTCATTTCATGATTGGCAATACGAATATGATATAACTTCATAATTCGAAAACACCTGAGAAAGCCTAAGGGAATAACGTAAATATGTTACCTATAAAACCACGCCGTCAACGTTGATCTTTGCGAGAAGTTTTTAATTTGGCGATATCATGAACCGGTCGAGTGCACATCGTCAGCAACACTTAATGTTCTAGAAGATTCCGATGAAAGTCACTTATTGGGCCAAGGCTCAAACATCTGCAGAATGTTGTGAAAAATGATGTTGGTTGAACTTTTGTTGTTTCATTTTAATTTTTTAGCCTACTTCCCCAAGGATGCTGAATTAAAGTCGGAATATATGTCTTATAAGATTGCCTTCCAGTGAACGTATGTGGTTTGTTCGTCTTAGATAATGTTAGTTAGTTGTTATGTAAAAGTAAAATTTATGGACAATATCTTTTGTTAAATAATTACCGAATCGTGTGTTAAAAAACAGAAATTTGAAAATGTCCTTTTCTTCTTTATTGAACATATCCATTATATGGTAAATTTTTATCTTCTTAATCTGATTTAATGTAAGTAAATGAGCAAGCACCCTTGGCTCTTAAGTAAAATTATGATGGGGTGATATTTATAGCCATTTTAGTTCTTTTAATTGCTATTTACTTAATGACAAATGTAATAATGACTGAAAATTTTGGTGACATCTTTTTAAAAGCCATTTCAGAATATTCTAAAAAACATTCAAAACGAATTACTGACAATGACGATTGAACAAGTGCAATATTTGTTTGCTTATCAAAAATATTATTTTTGTCGATAAATTAAACACGAATATGTTTAGACAATGATTTTTCTCGCAAACTGCCATATAAATTGGCAATATTCCAGCTTTTCTGCTAGATATAAAACTTCGTTGAGCATACTCCTCATATATGCTCTTTAAACCCATTAACGTCACTTTTCGAATGCCATTTATCAAATCCAGTTGTTTCATTTTTCGGAAGGTAACCTTATTTGGGCGTTCAAGTCTCAAGTAAGGTAGGTTATGGCTTCAGTAGTTCTCTCTTTTGTAATTAACCTCGTATTCCGAGGCTCCATTAGGTTCGATTTTGTCGCTTTCCGATCCTGTTCGTGTTATTTTCAAGACCTCTCAATATGCCAAATGCCATTACCAAATACAAACAAGCTATTTTTTCTTGTTGTCAGCATTAACTTCGTTCGAAATCGGCGAGGTTTGGAAGAATGGACCCTTTCATTCCTCTCTTGGAAACTGGTAAAGCCTGTTTTTGGTCCTGAGGATTCTTTGCCATCGAAGGTCTTCGGCCGCTCATTCCCCGCATCTAAGTTCAATTCACCCCTCTTCATCCCCCCTTGACTCACGTTTAATACCTCTTCGCTTCCTCATCTTTTTTCTTGTTCGGTCCAATTTTGTATCCTCCGCCACTCCCTTCCTGTCTTCACTCCCCAAATGAAATCGACGGCCCTCCCGATAACAAAGACACTCTCCCCGTCATCTTCATCTTCTTCGCGATCTGGCGATCCCTTATCGGAAGCCGGCATCCGCTCTCTTAACTCCATTTCCATAATAATCTCGTAAAAAACAATTCCCATCCGCCGGACATCTTTCGCCTCTCACACCTCACCAAGGAAAAGAACGCAATATTCCCGGAGCTTCATAATTAAAGCGTCCTCTGACGTATTCCGAGAGGCTTCTTAAGTTCCCTCGACATCTCTCTCAGCTGCTAATGACATTTCGTCTTCATAAATAAAGAAGGCATCGCGGTTTATAGTCGTTTTTTAGGTAATTATTCTGCTAACGGGGAAGCCCAACAAGGGAGAACGATGTTTTCACTCCCTTTATTTTTACTAACTTTAGAGAGGAGAGTTTATTTTTGGATCACTCATTATGCATCTAATTATTCTCGGTGATATCATCGGTTGGGTTTCTCTTTCACGCTAAACGGCTCGCTTAAAATGGAATAAGATCTGATCGGGTGAGGTGTGTTTCATCGGAATCTCTTTAATTATCAATTGGAGTATTTATTTGTGGAAAAAATGGATTTGGTGTAGAAAGACTTGGTTCTTTCTGAGGATGGCTGCCGGGTTCACGGCCGAAACGTCGGTGGTAGTTACCAATTTAACCCGGCTGACAACCCGTGAAAAATTTATACATAGATGGATTTGGTCTTTGTTAGGAATGGAATTTGGGCACAGAATTCGCATAGAGCCTATTCCTTTAACATAGCGACGTTAAAGGAACCTTTAATTAAACTTAGTTTTCGGCAAATACCAACAGTTTTTAGCTTTCAAAAGTTGGTCAGTATATTTGGATGCATTTAGTACTTGACCTTAAAATTACTAGCTTAATCAATAATAAAAATCTAGGTATACATTGGGTCTCCGCAAAACGTCTACACTATTTATTCAGCAAGTTTTCCCCTTCATTGGATTTTTTTATTTTTAAAAACAAATTATATCTATTTTTTCAACCTAAAAGCAATCATTTCTCTAAATATAAGTATATTTGGTCTGTTAATATTTTTGGTTTACTTGTGTCACTTTTCATGTTTACAAGACATTAAATTACGAAACTATCTCTTCGGCATAGGAGTAAAGTTTGACCACATACCATAAGTTGCACAATATGTCTACTTCAATATGTCTTCTGAATGACAGAAGTTTATTATAAGAAGGAATGAAAAATTTTACCACGACTTCGTTGCGTGGGTGAGTAATTCACCGGAGTATATGCTTTCGTCATTCCCTGGCCCTCTCAGGAGTTCATTCTTAGTCCATAAATATAACCTTGACGTGCCATTTTTCATTTTTTACACATTTCTTTGTGTCTGAGAGGAAATATAATTCAGACTAGTTCTACATGTCTATCTCCAGAGCAAGCTCAGCCACAGGAGACAGTCGAGCATTTTGAATAATTTGATACTAATTTCAAGAGTGAGAATTTTCTTCTGTCCTTAACCCTTCAACTCGACCGCTTATTCTCTGCCGCTCCTTAATAAGAAGCGGGCGTGGGAGGCAATCAGCGTTTTCACGGGTCAGATTGGTCTTTATTCGGTTTCGTCGAGACCAGCGTCAAGGTGATTTATGAAGAGGCACGGTTCCGCTGATAGCCGTAGCAGGTGTTGTCGGTTTGAGGCATTCATTAAAGGGAAAAGGCCGAGGCAATCCTAGAAATGGCAGAGTGTGCATTGTCGAAGACATTTCAGTGATGCAAGAAACACTTGTTTTTATTTAACTGGTTTCCTGTAGACCTCAAATCTCTATTTTTTACTTCTTCAGAGGTATTTCCATCCGACTGAGAACATTTATAATGGATTTTATGAACGATTAATAGAGGCGTTAAAGTTTTATTATTCTTACAGCTTATTCATTCAATATTTCAGTGGGAGTTTAATTAATTCAATGCCACATATACCGAGTCGAGAACCTTAATTTACAAATTCGATGTGTATATAAATATGATGAATATGATGTTGGTTCTCGGGTTTATCAAAAATATTTAAGAAATTCTTGAAAAAATATTATATTTTCGATTCGTTAATTTTCAGGTCGCCAAAATTTCATTCATCAGTTTTATTGGAATGTCACAATTTTTGCTATGATATTTTGTGAGTTATTTATTATATCTTAAAGCTGCAACATGCATTAAAATATAGAGACTACAATTAATCACAACGAGGTAAGGTAATTTATTAGCGTCTCTGTAGCATCGATGAGTAAAATGTTCTACATTTTCGACGTTCCCAATCATTTCATAAAAAAATAAGTTTTTAAGTTTTCTTAGTGTGCCTAAGTTTAACTTTGCTTTTAATCGTGGCAAGACACAAATGGACTAACCTTCTAGGTCTTCACAACGGAATTCTTTTAAGGGTCAATAAAGTTCAGATGCACCTCTGCCCGAATTTAATTAAATAAGGTAATTTCCTTGTACCCATCATTACTTGTCATCTAATTTCGTGCAAGCTCTTGTCCTTAATGTATTCGATTTCCGGTCGTAGAAATTCATTTATTCTATTCCAACGTTCCTTTTATCTCTTCCCACAAAATGGCTTAGAATGAATATGGTGAATTTATCAAGGAGAATTAAGCGCTTCCGTCCATTAAATTTTTTTTTGTCCCGTATTCTGTCCGTTTCCGTAACGGTTCAATAAATTCAAACCGGTTAACATTAATGAAAAAGTAGCGAGTGTTGTAGTGGAAGGGATTAAGGAAATTCGAAGAGGGGCGATTTCCCCAAAATCGTGAGCGGCTACTTAGCGGTAAGGACTCAATGAGAGTAATTAATTTGGCAGTCGTCGTGACGTGACCATTTTGAAGGCATCGCAAGCAAAAAGAGAAGCTGGGTTTGCGAATAGGAAGCGAGATTTTAACACCACCTTCCTTTTCGTCGTAGAAGCGTTGCCGCTTACACTCGAAGCGTAAACTTTGGTCAATGAGTTATTAGTGTCTCTGTTTTTTGCTATGCAATCAAGAATCGAAACGCGTCAGATGAAATTTCTCTCTTTATTCATGAGTCATTATTCGGTGTACAAATCTACCACTTCTTACTTCCGTTTCTCATTTGTTAACCTTGCTCTTTAAAGGCTACGAAATTAATCTATCGCTCCAAGAATTTTTCTGACTCACTCTTTTCGATGCCCTCTTTCTACAGTGGCACTCCTCTCTATTTCTCATTTTTAGTACAATCACCATTAGAATCCTCTTATTTCGACGAACATTGATTTCTCGGTAATGCCACCACTGATTGCAAAATTTTTCTTGTTGTTTTGGAGCGAAATGATTGTTCCTGACCCCGATAAAAGGTGTTAATGAGTCTTTTTAATTCCACATTCCTCTGCATTACTCAGTGCGCACGTCGTATCAAATCGGTTTTGTACTACTTTCAGATGAACTCTACCCTCTTTAATGGATTAACAATGAGCGTTTCTACCGCAACTTATGCAATTAAATTTAAATTAAGGATCTCGTATATTGTTCTTATGGGAGAATACTGTTTCAATCTAGATGACTTCAATGGGATATCCCTACTATAATTATTAACAAGCTGATATCAAAGACATATACCAAATAAGAACATATTATTACATCAATTACAGCTGTATAAATTTAGGCCTTTAAAAATGTTGACGTCTTGTTTATTTTGCGCAGCTCCCTCTGAAGGAAAAATTAATTAGTAACGAGGAATGGATAGTTCCTTTGAGAGTAGTTTAGGCGGAAACGAAGTCGAGTATTGGCACGGAGAAATGGCTATCAAGATCATTAATTCCTTAAGTCAAAAATGCAGGCTTATTTTTATCACAGAAGATGACATAGCATTATAAACGATAAATAACATTTTTATATCGCTATTATTTCAAATTTCGCTACATTTATAATTTTACTCGAGCTCACACCTGAAATTGTTCCTCAAATAATGTAGAAAGCCTCTGGGTTATCACTGTATGGGATACATAGCTCGAGAACTGGCTCATCTTTGAAAGATTTCTACGAAAAAAAGAGAAATTGGAGAGTACATGCATTCATACTGTGAAGGTCGTTCTTCCCCTTTTAGATAAGGAGTCACCTATGCGTTTGTTTGCGACATGAAGAATAAATATAAGGTCATGAATGGAGTGGTTTAGCTGCATAAAGGCGCTCTTTAGGGTCAAAGATGTGAAGAGATCCTACAAAGATGTGTTTTGAAAGTAGTCAGCTCTTTTGTATCTATATACCAAAGAGTAAAATCTTGTTTCCTTATCTCTCTTTGGGATCCCTTCAGGTGTAATTGATAAGAAATGAAATCGTTGACGTAAATTTTATTTAAAAATACTTCGTATTTGGAAAAGTAGGTTCAACGATTTTCTAAGTTATCACATTTATTTTTATTAATTTTACACTTGAAAGTAAACCTGAAGTCAGATGGAAATTTATGATGGTGGAAATGGTAGAGAATTGCATACTACCTAAATTAAAAAAGCAACTCATGTTAATATCAACTAACTGGATTACTCAAGCATATCTCATCTTCGTTTATATGTTACTAATGTAGTCAAAATCTATGAAAATGCCATAATCCGTTTTGCACCATCGTCACTAAATTTTACCATCTATTGCCCAAACAGCTCTCCACGAAAGAGTAACTCCGCAACTCACAGCTATACATTGCAGTTATGAGATTTTATTGCCATATCTGAATTATGTTTCGTAGTAGCGATTCGTCGCGTCAAACGAACAAATTTAATGTATATTAAATTTAATGTAATGTACTAATGTAAGTTAAGGAGTGATATTTTCCACATATCTATAGCTACATCAATTTTCTCAATTAATTGGCTCACGGTTTCTTTGTTTATATTTATGGAAAATATACCCCTTAATCACCCAGATATCCTTATCGATTTGATATTACGGATATTGGGGCTTGCAGATGATCACTTACAGTTAACTCCAGAGGTATCGGTTCTTAGAATTGATCATTTTGTAGCTGATGGGTAGGGTGTGGTCAATCCCCGTGCGTAGGAGGAAGATTAACCGTGCTTCGCGGCAGTGTTATTTCCTGGTCTTCGCTGGAACAAATGCACCTATCGAATCTCAAATCGAAAAACTTTTCCTGCGATGATCTGTTTCCAAGTTGCTATTTTTTCAGAGCAACCGTAGAAATCTCTCTTCAGCCATTCATCTGCTCCGCGTTCTTCAACCTTCAGAGTGCTCGCAAAGAGTAATAACCGTTTACGGGAGATACAGACTCCCCTCTGGGAGTAGGGAAGAGTAAAGAAAAGATGTAGGAAATGCCATTCACTCGTCCACTCACTCATTCACGAGATGCGGGTGAAGAGATATAACTGGTCCCGGCGCCGAACAGCTTTTTTAAGGACGAACAACAAAGTGACGTACGGGTTCGCGTCACTCCGCGTAATTGGTGGGGCGGAGCGCGCGACTTAAGTGCGCCTTGGCACTCGTCTCTATCGGTTCGCAGGGTAAAAGCAAGGGTTCCGAGTTGAGATGTGTGAAAGAAGGCTGTCGGATCGTGATCAAAGGATGCGGAAGCTAACGTCCTCCCATCTCTTAACACTCGAAGCTTGTCGTCCCTCCCATGTTTAAATAAATTTGCATAAGATTTAAATTAAATTTTAAGGATGGCGCGTGCATAAAAGCTGAAGCTCTTTTTGACTTAAGGAAAGGATTTCCGGTAATGTGACCTTAATGGAGGAATGTATTAGAAAGTGAATCAATGTGCAAATAACCGTTGAATGTTTTTAGAGGAGTATTTCAGAGTGATTATAATTTTAAATTCTACTTTAGAAACTCCATAGCAGCAAAAAGTCGTGAACTGTTATCATCTATACCTCCTAGTAATTGCACTTACTTTGGAAATAAATTATTCTTATTAATCTTAAAATTATTTGATTCGAAAGTGTCGCCCTTTCAATTTCTCTAGCCTGCAAATGTCTCAATGACTATGAGTTCATAGATTGGAAAAACTTAGGGAAGTTCTTTTGCTATTTTATTAAAATTACGTTGCTTCTTCGTAGTGAGGCACTTGCTTATAAATAAGATTGTTAAAAATTTCTTAATATTGAAAGAAACAGAATCCATCACTACAATCACAATCAAATGATCACTTAAAAGCTAATCCGATCAAAACCTTTTGAATAAAGGATATTTAGTTCAATTAATTTCTGATTGAGCAAGGAGAAGAAGTTTTACATTTTCCACAGATTTTATTTGAACGACGGTGTCAGCGATTGCTCGCAATCATCAGGTGAAACAAGAGGTTTTCTAAAGATAGACCATGTTTTACCTCTGATGATAGCGATTAGACCGCGTAACAGGTTGATCATATACATATTATTCTCCATATTTCTTTCGAGTTTCACAATATTACGCCTGGCTCGGTGAATGCTATCAATTCCTCCTTATTTATCATATAGAAGAGTAACCATACCGGATTAACTCGGAAAAGCGATGTTCATTCAACAAAAATCTGTACTTCCACTAGCACAGAATGTTTCGAGTAGGAATCGAATCTGTATATAGCACAATTGGTGAATTGTGATGTGATAATTGACTTAATGATGAAAAATCGTTGATCTGAGAATATCGGAAGGATTATTCATCTTTAATACATAAAAGTGTAATCTACTATAATACATTTTGTAGAAATAAATTAACATACGATGTTAGCTAAAATCCGAAAGTTTCTCACGTTATTGAATGTTAAAAATCACTCCTGCCGTTTCCTCCCTATTATAGACGAAGATAGATACACGCTAAGTGCAGATGTTATTGCTGTCGCAGAAATCGCCGTATTCCGATATCAAATCATTCTCACTCTCTGACATTCCCTCGATCGTTTGAGTTATTGTGTTGCGATATTTGGATGAGTCGGCGATGCTGACTACAGCGAAATCAACTAGAAAGAAGTTTGAAGAGCTCCCACAGTAACTCGATTGTTAGTTTCCATTATGTTATCCGTCCCTCAATAAAGTACAAGCCTCAGCCTCTGGCCATCACGTCATAGGTCTTCTCCTTGGTTGTTTTCTAGCGTATTCATCGCTCATGGGAAAGGAAAGACTCGTCTTCTACTTCTTTGTCATTTGCTGGCTTCATAAGTCTATTAATAAGCGCAACTAGTCTATCAAGAATTATTTTTAATGCAATTTTTTTACGGAGATCGTTAGCGCTCCTAGAAAATAATGTTCAGTCATAAACTTCAACGTGCTATCTTCGGGTTCTCATTTTCTACTTTGTGTAGTATTTTTTACTATGTTTGTACTGCGAAATAGATTGAGGATCCACATTTGATCTTCATGTCAACTCTCCTGTTTCAGTATTTTATTTTAATTGATGCTTACGTTCACCATTTTCCTAGCATTCCTGAATTATGATCGTTAAATCGAGTGAGAAAAGTTAGTTTGATATTGTTTCTTAATCGTATATCACCATTCCATCAAGGAAGAGGAATATTTTTGATGTGTTACACGCACTGCATTGAGTAACAAATTGACATTACTTCAATGCTACCGAGATGCCTTCAATCCAGGAGTCAAATCTAGCATTTTAATATATTTCTTTCGTTCTTCATGTTTATGCTATAGATCCTTGGAATGAGCGCAAAACTGAACATGAAAATAGAACTAACTCTGAAATTCTATCCTATCTGGCCGGACTTCGTGGACAGACATTCTAAAGGAATAAGTAAAACTTTGAAATATCCGCAAGATGTCATCACAAAATCTTGTGCACACGAGATTTTTCTCGTATTACAAAGTTTTACTTATTCCTTAACTCTGAAATTATTACTGAAAGTTATAGGTTAGTAGTTTTCAGCTTATAACATGTATAATGATGTAGGACAAAATTAATATGATGGATCAATTGCTGACAATCCACATATTTCAGTTTTCATATTATTGCTTAATTTAGAATACCTCGTTGAAGAAAAAACATGGCATATCAAGTATTTGAAGTCCACCGCCATTTTTTCTCCATAAAATCACGATCATGTATTCATTTTAATGTAATTTTACAGCGCATTAACGAACTAAAGCATTCTTCCGTCACTGAGAGGCGCTTGCTCGCGTGAGATGACAACGCAACAAAGCGATTACATGCACACGTTTATCCAAGAGTGCTATCCCTCGCACCTTTATAGATAAACTATTTAAGGCGATTTTCGACGCATTCCATTCTTCTGAGAGGCAGGGATGCGTGAATTTTTTTCCTCCAAAACTGTGATGTCACTGCTTAGATATCATTGGGAAGGGAATATTTTCTAACGAATTCAAAGGAGAAATGCTTTAATCAATTTCAAATGTAAGGAAAAATATATAGCTATTGAGTTCATTTTATTATTACAGAGATATCACGTCTTATTGATTGTTTCAGCTTAATTATCAGTAATAGTTGTTATATTTGTGAGTGTTGTTGGAGATGCTGCCAGAATCGGTATCATCACTTCGTACACCTTGTAAGGAAAATGGGCTTTCAGCGTTCTCTGAGCCCTCCTAGCGAACATAAAAGTTTGCGAAAGTGAAAGTCCGTTTTTGAAATCTATAACACACTGCTTTAAGTTTATTTATTTAGTAGTTGTAGTTTTGTGATCGTATGCACCTTAATGGGCCCCCACCAGGAGAAAAGTAACTTCAACTTCATTAAGCATAAAATTTGCTTCATAGCCAGAAAAAATGAATTTTACGCTATTAGCCTAAATATTGGGAAATATGTGAAAGTTGTGTACTACCAATATTCACTCTGTCTCAAAAAAATGTTATTGTAATTATTTCCAAGGAGAAACGCATATGAAAAAGTTTGAAAGGACCGGGACTCGAACCGGGATCCTCATTTCTCCTGGTGACTGCTGTAGCCAATTGAGTTACCTCTCACTTTTTTCTTATGTTCATCTTAAGGGGGATCCTCCTTTACATCACTTTGTGTGGCCTGTGCCTCTATGAGGTCGTGGACGATGCTGCTTAGACGAATCACTCGCCCTTGTCCACAAAGTCTTCGAACGGCATTACTAATCTATTTAGCAAGATAGCTCAAATAGATAGAGCAGTCACTCGGAAAAGGGAAGATCAGGGTTCGAAGCCCTGTCCTGTCAGACAATTTTAATGTCCGTTTCTCCTTGGGAATCTTTCTAGGCGTTGACCTTAATGTGTAAAGATACCTTTCATCCCCTACTTTGTTTTAATTAGATAACGAAAAAGATGACCGACTTTTTCTTGTCTGGCTTCGTAACATTACAAATACATCCCCTATCAAAAAAATCTTCCATATCCTCAAAGAAGTTAACTATTGTGCTGGTAACATAAGCATGCATAAAATGCAAAGAAAATTCGCACATTTAAGGTGGAAATTAGTAGTGTATAGTATTTGCTGGGGAATGTATTTACAAAATTTTATTTTTGTCCTAATATTTGCTATACATCATTAGGCGTCAAAAGCATACTCAAATGTTAAAATGCGAAACCCTGGTTCTTAATCACTTGGCTGGATGTAGGTAAACAAATAACATCTGTACCAAATTCTTCTATAAATATAGATTTCGTTTCTCTTCCTCGGTGACTCGTTGAAAATATTTACAATTTATCGCTCTGGGATATTTTTGTTTCTTACCGTTAGTAATTTCGCGCAAAATTTTCCTCGAGTATAGCAGGAGTGGGAACACGATAATTCTCCCAAACGAAACTAAACATACGAGGAAAGCTGTTTCGTTGAAAAGTGAGCGTCCTTCTATTTTCTGGGTCAGCAGAATTACAATTATTGGTTAATGTATATTCCGGGTTCATATCTTTCCTTCGGTGTTCTGTTCTGCTGTCAAATAAATCAAGTTGACTTTGAATTATGCCGGTTTTGAACGAGATAAGGTACGAAGGAGATTTGTTAAAGGAAGCGTCACTTTACTTAGCAAAATTCCGTTACAAAGAGTTAGAAAAAGTCATTTCATTTCTCATGAAGCCGAATTGCTTAAGTGTACGTCGAGAGAGTAATTGCGTGGAGGTGGAATATTTTGGGGTAAAGATATCATGACTTTGCGATTGATTGAAAAGATTGAACTAAAAAATACTTTAATACACCTATACAAAGACATGATCACCCCACTGAACGACCATCTAAGATATCTTACGTGTTTATATTCAAATTTTACGAGAAGATTACGGTGTTCAAGTAACCTGATCTCTTCTTAAACATTTTTACTAATTCAGCTATAGATATTTGATGATTCCCTAATCGCCAAGTTGATGAAAACATTTCAACTGTTATTAGAGGTCTCTTTCGCGAATGCACTTTTCTCTTTTGTTTGCCGTAAGAAGGTATATCATTATTTTTCAGCTAAAATGAAAACCAAAGGAGTCTTTTGATTGATTGATTGAATGATTTCTAAAACTACCAGAAGAATGGTATGGCAATTGAATGCACCATCAAATGATGCAAATAATATCATAAAGAGCAGAACTTTTATTCCCTGATACTTGAGTGCGGCACAACGAGCGGTAAATAGAATAGGCAACAAAATTTAAAGTTGTTTAAATTTAAACGTTTTTAAAGTTTCAAAGATTGGTAGCAAAGACTGCATCTTTTGTACTTTAACTGTTAAGATTCTATTCCTCTTGAACTATCTATAATGAGTTAAGTTACGCGATATGTGATAATAACCTGCCTTCTCTATCCTTAAATGATGTCGTTTTAAGAAGACATAACAGAATAGTATTCCATGTTTAATTTTCAATTTGAAGTGATTATTTTTCTTCAGTTCACTTCAAGTGTTAATAACCAAATTGTAGAATATTCCGCTAAAATTATCATTTGTCTATATTCCCTATTCGAAATCGTCGTTGGATTTTAACAATGATTAATTAAAATAATTCAGTCAGAAAATAGATGTTCCGTAACATTCACTATTTTACTTCGTATCATGGGATTATTTAGGAATAGTTTAAATTTAATTTTCAAATTGTAAATGATTAGATTAAAAAAAGGCTATAGACAACATAGAAAAATGTTTATACTGTTATGCAGGAGTAAGATAAAAAGGAACGAGATAAAAAGATGATTTGTTCTCGGATGAATAGTCGACTAAGAGTGAAAGGAAGACCGAGTTGATCCGAGTCCAGAGGTTTTTTCCTCCTTAGAAAGGGATCGCTATGGTCTTCATCTCGTTTCAGACAGTTGGCCTTTCGGTAAAGGGCCACAAAATCGAGAAAACCTTTCAAAATGAGGAAAAAGAGAAAGTGTAATTTCTGCGATCTCTTTCATTCGAGTCAATGCCGATGTATTAAGAAAAAGCGGCAAGTCCTTAAAAGAGTCCCGAGTTTCATAATCAGTGGTTCTTCATCTTCTTTCAGATAAATATGGACTTGGAAATGTGGACAGGCGTACTAGAAAAAGGACAACTGGATTTCTCGGTTTACAAGCATAAATGTCACGTTTTTCGCATTAACGTTTTTTTCATGTGCGAGAACAATGCGTGTATAATCCTTTCTAATTTTTAGTATTTTTCAGCTATTCTCCATATTGCTGAAATAAATGAAAGTAGTTACTCAGCATTCATGAAGTTAATCGACGGAGTATATATAAAATAAAACTGCTGTTATATCTTGGCGAAAGGAATATTTTTTTCTTGAACGATTCTGAAGATATTATTACTTAGAAATAATTCATTTAAAAATATTTTAAAATACCGTTCTTGCTACCCTGTCAAATACTTCGAGGTTGTGAAACGTCATTGAGGGATATCATTTCCAAATCCAAATGCGATTTGTTCCGCTCTGTTTCACAGAAAAATATAAACGTAGTAGTTGCCAATTCATTTTTCAAATTATTTTAATGCTTATTGATTTATTTTATGGAAAGGTTAATATAAATATTCAGGTTAATTGATAAAGATTCCGTCTTAGATATGTTATGACCGGCATTGATCAGAAGTAACCTCCATTCTTGACACCCAAGATTGATGAAAAGTTTTAGTGATCAGGCTAATTAATACGGAAAATTAATTAGGTTTGTCGATTAATGCATCTATTTCACCTTCAAAGGATTTCTCATCATTAATTAAAAGAGATTAATTTACTTAATATACATTTAAGCTTAAGCTCTAAAAGGTAACATAATTCATGAGTGAAGTTTTATATTTCACTTAATTTGGATCTAGTATTTTTGCTTTAGAGATCCCTTATTCAGTTTCCGCACAATATTAACATACGGTAGGGAGATGTATGAAAATAAAGAAGAGATAAATCTCATGCGAAGCAAAACCTCAGCATCATCCAAAACAGTAGCTCTATACCCTGTGCCAAATCGCTTTCCTCATCTCGCACCTTTTGTCTTCGCCGACGGACGAAAGCAGTTTCCGCCGCTCTCTCACTCGTAAATAACCTCACAAAATATCTTTTCATCGCAGCCTCAAAAGAAAGAAGGGCATTTCTCCTTCCTTTGGCATCCTTCCTCAGCCTAGCGTCTTCCACTCCATTAAATACGAACAATTATAACATCGATGGACACGTCAGTGGACGCTGAAGATTGCGCGGCGTATTGAGTTACCTCTAGAAAGGAGGAGAAACACGGAGCGCACCTAGGATCAGAAAGTTTCCTTTTGTCACTCAACAGCGTTTAATATAACAGTGATACAGCACAACCTATTGCCTAAGTCACAGCGGAGGTGGCGGCCGAGAGAAGATGCCGTAATCGGCACGTCAATCGGAAACTTCTTCGCCGGTTAGCATCTCGGACACAATGGAACTCGAGAGCACCCTCGCCACGCCCTCACAACGGCTGAGGCGATGCTAAAAAATAGCTCTAGTCTCTAGAGAGGATTTTCATCCGTGGTTTTTATCGTACGCGGTTGCGAACTCAAGTCCTTTTACTAACCACTTGCGGAATACGTTTCTAATCGTTTTTGCCAACGATCTATTAGTAGCATAAACGCTGTGAAAAAGTACGAGATTGCTGATCTTTCAGCATCTACTTTAAGATTCCATAGTGAAATGAAATTAAAATGAGGCCAACAATGTTAGAATCCACGAATTATATTTTAAATGTTTTCTTTATTAGAACATTACGTTTATTTATTCCATATAGCCCTGAAAGACATCCAATATTGGGCAATTATAGCGAAAGTCATTAGCAAGGGACGAAATGAAACACATGCCCTAACTCATTAAAAACCTAACGATTCTACGGGTATGGAATATGGGACCATGGTGTCGTAAGTTCCGCGTGCTGAGAAATCTGATTGATTGGTATCTTAAAAGATACCTCACTATTATATTGAAAGTATCTCCTCCAAATTCAGTATTAATTTCGGTTCATTCAGATTTTGATGAGGCTGAAAGGGGTTTGTGGGTATTAAGATGGAATTATATATCCATCGAATTTCTTCTACTTAGAACATATCCGTTGTAAAATATGTAATAAATATATTTCAGAGAAAGATACTCTTGCTATAGGTCTCGTGGACATAATTCCATGCTAACATTCATATTAAAGCATCTTTAATGTTTGAAAGGTGGGTGGAATTAATTTTAAGGAACATTTGATATCAAATACTTATTGAATCCGTGATTTATTAAAAGGCTGTTCAAATTTTCAGAATGGAATGTTCATTTGATTCACAGTATTGGAATTATTCGTAAAGTCGTTAAAACCTTCGAGGAGGGACATCTTCCTTTAGCAGGAATTTAGAGTAACTTAAAATTTTCTACCTAGGACTGTACACTATCCAGCTTAGCACAAGCTTCGACAAAAAACTGAGACTCTTATTTTGGGATAAAATTCGAAAAGCCCATAAATCACCGGTATCAATGCATGCAACCACACATACATTCAGATAGGACAAATTGATTTCCTCGCTGTGGGAGAACTGCGGGGGCTCAGCCGTGACAACAATGAGCCCTTGGCTTCACCAAGCGGGGTTTGTCCCACTGGGGGTGATTCACAAGAACTCAATCCCCACTAGACTGCCGTAATCCTTTCCATGAAAGCCTCAGAATCCGCCACCACCACGCCATTCTGACGAGGCAGCCTACATTTCGCGGCGTAACCTTCCTCCTCCACGCCCTACATAACGCTCGACCTCCGGACACCTACCTCTTTCGATGCCTTCCAAACGCTCTCCATCCATCCAATCTCTCCCGCTGCAGCCATGGCTACGCCCTCCATCGAACGGGCTCTCATCTCGGGGCCCCTCGCTCAACCACGCCCCCCCCTCGGCCACCACGCCTTCCACCCTTTCTCTTCATCCCCTTCGGAATGCCCTCCCCCACCCCCTTCTGCAATCCGCGCTATTCCTACGCTGCTCCATTTCTATTGAATGCATGTCCTCACTCCTCAAATATCACTCCCCGCTCTCCTTCTTACGTCACCTCAACCTGGTTTTCAAGTGACCATTTTACGCCGTCGAGTGACAGCACTATAGATTTTTCAGGTGCTGCTGGAGGAGATTGCGGTCTTGTGGTCGGTGTCGGTGTTGATGATGACTTTACCATTTTCGTATTTTTTTAAATAATTTCAGGAAAAAATTTTGGAATCCGAAATTTATTCCATCCTTGTTTGCTCTGAGGTATCTCAGATCTTTAATCGTATATCTCATATCTATGATATGCTCTAACGAGTTTGTTTTCAATAAAGATGGGGTGGAGTGTACTAACTATTCGCTCGGATAATTTGTTGGATATATAGTAATACATTGAAATTAAAGAGCTTGATTTACTTGTTAGAATTGATAACACCGCAGGAAACGTAGATACGAACCTCTCGGTTTCAAAATTAACGTCGTTACAGGTTGAATTAAATCCGTAACCAAGAGATTGAAGCAACAAATATAAGGTTAGGTGATTAAAATTACCAAGAATACTCAGGGGAATCTTAGAAGTATATTTTTGTGGAATCACTAATTTCAGTTAATGAAATCTAATTATGATAAATAATTAATGATGGACTTCCATGAATGCTTTAATTTGCTGAAATGAGATGAAATAATTGGTGGAAAGAGGATAGGGTTACACTTTTAGGGAAGAAATTAGACTAAGAGCTGATATACAGTAAGTACTTATTTACCTTTGGAATATTCTTCCCATTGACTATGAAACGTCCGGTTTGATTGGAACTCGAACCAGGATCTCCCGGACAGACGTTCTAACCTAACCTAGCCAACACGGAACATGGAACTCTTTATCCATTCAGAGGCTTTAATTGGATAAGGTGAATTTCGGAGGTTCCATCAAAGATAACACCAATCCTAAACTCATAAGGAACAATCACCGTATCACCTTACCATCATTATTTGTTCTTTTTCACACTGCAACTCTAATAAGAGTTTATTTTCACTCTGAAATTGTGCATTAACTGATACCTGTGACAGAAAGAACCTGCATTGTATATTGAATTTTCCATGTCATTCAAGGTTTTTACGTCTTTAGACTAAAAGTCTTTGGTATGCAACAATTATGTAATGTTGGTAAGGAAGGTCTGTCATGATTGATACATATCCATTTGCGACGCACGTTGTTTTCCTTGGCGTATTTTGGAGCTCAACCAATCTTTCAAAGAACTTGCTCGTACATACATTTTCTTAAGAATTCCACAAACGCTGTTTCCTTTACAGCCTAGCGAATGAAAGTTAAGAGGTTGGACCGCCATTCTCTCTTTCAAATTGCTCTTAAACATTCATTTTCAGGGATTTAATAGCTTAAGTGTTGCCATAAAAGTTGATTTCTTTCATAATTCTTTGCAAGGTTATTTCAGGCTGAAGGAAACAAACTCCACTCCCAAACCTTAGAGACAAGATTAATCCTTCAACCGATATAAAAAAGATAATTACGGATGCGTAATGAAAATTTGGTTACGACTTGGTTTATCGCATATCATTTTATTCTTATATTTACGTTTTTACTGCCTAATTTAAAGCAAACGTAATGTGTCGTACGAATCATTTTATCACAAAGAAAATAGTAATCGCAGATGGAATTATATTTTAAGTTTCAATAGTATGAAAAATTACCCAAACGTTCTTACATCGCGTTGTTCATTAGTCAGAGCGAATCTTTTCATTAGATTACGAGGATTACCTTAAGGTACTGTGTGCTTTATCTCGTATGTGTTTTTCAGTTAGATATTTTCACCGAAGAATTTAGTACCACTAATGATATTTAGAAAGTCTTCGGTGATTTTAAAAAATCCTGAATATAAAAGATTTCCCAAATGTATTAGTCTGAAATTCCATTTACCATCCACCTTTATACATTTCCGTCTATTTAACTAAATTCCAATTAGTGATCACGAGAAGACAAAATCAGCCGTGGAGTAGCCTTCCGTTATTACTTCCTCAATAAATTTCCTCGCCTCTATACTTGTCTCATTTTACAAGTTTTTAGCAGTCTGTTTACGTAATTTCTAATGAAACTACATCTCCGTAAATGGTATATAAACGGATATTCACTAGTTATTTGACACCACTCTATATATAATTTAAATAAATAATTTCTAAACCGTTGCTTTAATATCGAGGCTAAGCGTATTTATGGAAAAGCAGGTACGCCGCGCCGCCGATTTATTCAGTACTATTCGAAAGTGATCGGTCTCACCTCTAACTCATATGTAGAGTACTCTTCCTTTTTTATTAGCAGACTTCAGGCTACTTTCATCATGGCCTTAGAAATCAAACTCTCTTCTCATTCTATATTGTTGACATTCGCTTAATGTTTTGATTCTTATCATTCTTCGTCTATCTTCATCTCTTTGCGCCATTTCTACTATTGAAAAACTAACAGTAGAAATCAACGTAAACAGCTGGAGTGCCTAACGTTTGATTTTTTATCTTTTATTGTTAAAAGAATTCAGAGTACGTGACTAATATCGTACCCAAAAAAACCTCAGCTCACGAAAATAATTTTTAACAATTACTGCGACTTTGAACCATTTTGATTCTCAACCGATGACGTGTGCACCACAAAATGCGCTCACGACTTTGCCGTAACGTATTGCAGGCGCAAAATCTCAGTAATTACGAGCTATTTTTCTTCGAAAGGGACGAGCAAACGGAAAGAATCTGTAGGAAGATTGCTCGCGATTTGTGGTTGAAACGAGCTCATTCCAGGGATCGACGGTCGAAATTGAATTAAGGTCGTTAGCATGATAGCGTGTCTTCCTCAGGGTTGGAATTTGTGCAAAAATGATGTAAAATTTTGCTTGCGAACGCTAGTCCGAAAGGCCATAGCTGATGTTGCGTGACATTTGCTGTCCTTTTACCTTTCCGGAGATAGCATGCGAGAGTGGATGGACGTACTTCATCACGCGAGGGAAGGTCCATATGGTGAGCAAATCGAGTTTCCTACGGGTCCTAACCTTTTGTATTCGATGCCTTCATCAAAGGCACTCAATTAAAACGCGGTGCGCAATCAAGAATCCCGCGGTCTTCAAACAACGTTAGACAATAAAAAGCACGCGGTGGAAAGGCCTTTAATAGTCGCGCCGCTGATGGGACCATTTGAAACGAAAGCAGATCTACGTTTCGACTTCATCAACAAATGGCAGCATCAATTTTAAGCAGAGACTCTATCGACGGCATCGCGCCATTGTTATGAAGTCGTAGCATTCCTCGGAACAACGGCGCCACCATAGACAAAGAGAGAAAATACGCGAGGATCTAGAGCAGAGAATGAGAGGAGATTTAGTTCGGAATCTGCCTCCCTCTCCCCCACATAATATTGAGCGAAGTTCATCGTTCAAGAGCTCTCGAGGAATCCCGCTAATCTCCCGTTTAAAAAATTATTCCCATCCATCACTTAAAGTTGGAGATTCATCGAGCCGTACCTCCTACCTGATCGAGTATAAATATTGGGAATGAAATATTCGCTTCCGACTTTTAAAAGGCCTCCGGCTATTTTTCAAACTCCTCTCGGATGCACCGCCTGCGGCAGCGCAACGGAGGTTTTAATATATCGGTTCGATACATCACCCTCAATGTGAATGTACCGCCTACCGCCTCGAACATCCGCCTCCGGCTAAAGGGAGGGTTGGGGGAGGATACTCCCGCGGCCTTTTTGCATCAGCCACCTCCGCGATGCCCCAGGAGATGGGAAGTGGAGGAATCCAACGCCCTAGCCGAGGGGCAGATCATCACGGATTCTCGCTTAAACATTTGCCCACCTCTGTGAGCGGGAACCGAATATCCAATATTCCGGCTTGCAGCCTCATTCTGTTCCCTCAGGGGATGGCATCCTACACAACCCTTTCACTCTGCCATAATGAGGGTTTGGGTCATAGGGTCGAAGCATGCTGAGTAGGAACAGTAGGAGCAATGTCATGGTGCATATGTCGGAGGAGAGTGAAGTAACGAGAGCTGAAAGCAGCCAAGGAACCGTGCAAAGGTGATTTGAGTAACCCAGGACCTACGGGCGTTGAAATCTCCTGCCGTTTCCTGGATTAATATTTGTCCTAGTCGGTTGGGTTTCGTGCATAGTGCTTGCAAAATGAAACGAAGAGAATGTTTTACACCGTTGATACATGTTTTTATTTGATCTTCGTTCGTTCTATACTATCTCAGAATATGCAATGGAAACAAAGATCTACGTTGGATGGTAGAGGCCTTAATATAGTGGTATTCTATATTAAAAAAATAAGAAAGTATTGAAACACAATTTATTTATATAGTTTGTGGTTCAGTATATATAAATAAATTGTGTTTCAATACTTTTTTATGTTTTTGAAACAAAGATCCTTTTATCGTTCAAGGTCAAATTAATCATTCTGTTTCCAAAACTTTAAAGGTAATCCTTGATGTAAAATGACATTACATTTTATGTAACCTCGGTCCGATGGTATCATCGTCTTATACTTTGGTTGAGTTTGAATTATTATCTATTACTAAAGTTTTAAAAAACCAGGAGGCCTAATCTTCATGATATCAGAAAAAGATTAATGTTAATATTTAGTAGAAATATCGTTTTTAATTAACATATTTCGGATTTAGGACTTACAATGTTGTTTGTTTTTGTCATGATATGTTATGTATTGTAGTAATTCCGGGAATTAATTTAGCATTTCTGCTAACCACAAACTTATTCTTATGGAAAATGAAGGAGAACATGTACATTTGTGAGCAATGAAAGAAAAGTTACCATGAAGTAGCAGCAATAAAGTCAATTAAATAGGGTATAAATTCATTTTATAAAAAGGTAAAGATGCATGAGTCTGAATTTTTGCATTTTTTGGTGTTTCGTTTAGATGCCCGAATACGAACGTCAAAATTTACGTCAAAATTTTCCAACATCTTATTTTAAGGAGATATTTATGTGACTACCCTTCTGTTACTATGGACCAAATAGATGACTCCACCCTTTGCGTGTATCGTCTTACACGATTTATCTTTGAGATGTTAGGACCATAAACCCTCGGGAATATCCACCCATTGTAATATTTTTGGGTGTTTCCTGGTCATTTATCCTCCACGCTGTTCGCTCAGGTTAAGTCAATATGTTTCAACAATACCAAATACAATTCAGCCGAAGGAAATATTTCAATCAATTCTTTTCAATGTACTTCAATGTTACGGAACGTTACATACGAATTTTTTACACGTTACATGAGCATATAAGGTATGATTTCGTACGATCAATGTTACGGAACGTTACATACGAATTTTTTACACGTTACATGAGCATATAAAGTATGATTTCGTACGATTAACTTTCTGATTTACTTGGTTAGCTACACATTTATATTATTTCCTACGACTATTTTACATATGAAATGTATGACGCGGTTACTGATATTGTACTTCAAAGTAAGTAACGATTTGGACTTTAGTGGGACATCGAATGGTTATGGAACTGACTTTAATTGATAAAGGATATATAAATAAAATAAACAATAAAAATAAAATAGGAAAGTATTCGAGATATTTTATAGGCTTATTTTCTTTCGATGTGGAAAATTTACCAGGAGTAAAACCTAATACTGAGTCATTCAACTTATGAATTAATTCTAATATTTTATTCCACGAGAGGTGATGTAAAATTTACCTATTAGGGACTCAGTATTTTCGATGAGGGATAAGTGATTCTTATACGAGTACATAACAACGCAGTAGATTGCTTATGTCTTGTTTCTTTAGGATCGTTGGGATCAAAGATAGATCTGGGTACTACTGCGGAGAATAAGTCCCGAGGCTAATTAAGCATAAATGCACCATTATAAAATTATAAAATTAATACAAAGTGTACAAATTATTGTTCTTAGCACCAAACGCTTTCCTTTTAACCGCTGTAATAATTTAACAGTAGATTTTCTAACTAGATGAGGTAGACCCTAAGATATTCTTAGTTTTCTTACTTTCGGTAGCTGAGGATCTATACTATTCACTCAAATCCCTAAAAGGGCTGGGCAGACAGAAATGCAGTCCACGAGCGCTCTTCACTAGCTAGGAGGCGAAGCAACCCGTTCCAGAGGAATTCAACCCTGTCCATCTCATAAATCCCTTTACTCTTGACATATTTCTCTTCTTGCACGCGAAGTTTCTTTACGCGCATTCTTCAAAATTAGAATATTATACGACAGGGGGAATGGAACTTCCGCTCGGGACCGAAGCGCTCTTCTCCCGCGCTGAGTCAGCAGAGAGCGACCGATAAATTCCCAAAGTTTTATCCTCTCCTCTGGTGATAAAATAACGAGATCCGGTTCCATCGCAATGCGTCCATATTGAAAAGCGGCCGAGGCTGCGAAGGAGACATGGGGAGCGGCCTGCTTCTGCACCCGCAGAGGCATTCATCCATATTCATCCTCCTGCAGCACACTTTTCTCAAACTGCAGCTCTGTCTTTTCAGTCGTTGTTTATTTTATTCCGAGGCTGAGCCGTTGGGTTCGAACGTGGGCTTAACTTATGAAGTTCAGATTTGCATTCATCTGTTGTTGCATGGAAACAAAAGCATAGTCGATGAGAATTTTTTAATCGTTCAATTTTATTCATGCATGTCATGGAATATGTGATAGCCGAGGTTTTCCTGTTTGATTGACATTCGTGCATTGATAATTATAATACTTACTTGAATGAACGATTATTGCAATATCTTGAATAATAACATGTAAAATGAAATGGACGGAAGTCTTAAGTGAATTGATGAATATCTAAGTGGAAAAACATAAAATATGAATCTAGTTAAGAAGCTTGAGGTGTATGAAACAAATTTACCACATACTGTAAATCTATCTTGCAAGAGAATTGCAATTTTTATTTCTGTATGTGAGTGCTTAATTCTCATCAACTAATTTTTACTCGATTTTTTATTCCTAAAACATTTTATGGTTGGTAATTTATTTATACCATTTAAAGTTTTTGGATTCCACGCATTGATCCTCGTATCTTTTGTTTCAGTCTTGTTCAAGGCTGTGATGATATGAAAGCTACTGAGGTATGAGTCATGCTGAATAATAGTATTAATTAAGGATTCCTCTTATGCAATGTTACGAATTGTGTTACTAGTAGAGTAATTGCGCTTCACTAACGTGGGCTTGTTCTCCTTATAGCATTCTGGCTCAATAAGGAAAGCAAGGGCAAAATACCTCACTCCTCATCTTGCCTAGTAAGCTTCATTTCTCTTTCCTAGCTATTCGTAGTTGACGGTAGAGGGTATGAGGTGACCAGCCTTCGGGCTGAATACTTTACAGACAGATCCGATCGTCATATCTTTCTTTAATCGCCTTCTCTTCTGGAAAATTTTCGGCTGGTTTGCTATTATCTTAAATCCCTTCTCACCATTTTAAAAAATACACTCATATTTTATCCGAATGCGTCTATCGCTTATACTGTATTCCGAATGAATTAAACGAGAAATCGAATTTCCTTTAGCAACGCTTAGATGCGACGATAGCGGCGTGAAAATATTAACCGCACGCAACTCCTCTCTTTCAGAATCCCTTTTTGGTTCCCCTTCAAGGTCTTTATTCAACGAATTCCCTTCCGAATAGTTTATCTCGATAAATTATTTATGTGAGCATTTTATCGCCCTTGTCCCTTATATTGAATGAGATTTTCCCACATCTCCGTTTCCCATCGGCTCGCGTGGCTGAAGATCGTACGGATCTTCTCCGCTGTCATTTGTCTCAATCGGGCGTGGCGTTTCAGTCACGTGACTCCCACGCGGTGGGACTCGTTACAAGGTTTTTCCGCAAACGCACAAAAGGTTGTGTAAATCCAGAGGATACAACCGGAAAGCTCTATATCACCCATTGAATGATATTTACCCTTTAGCCGTGGCGAGGGATGCTGGGACGGCGATGTAGGCGGACGATCCCCACAGTAAAAAATGCGGTCGAGAGATTTACTCCTCGAAAGTAAGACATTTAGATGCAATTTAGCTGATTTTATGGCCAATGAAGATTTGAAAAAGCTGCAATACATTTATAATAAGTACTCTAGGACCGGATGTCGTGAGCTTAATTTAATTCAATAAATTCGACTTCGGTTAGAAAAATTCAAGGAAGAATTTTTCCGAGAAATCGTCCTTATACAAGATGTTTTACTTCGACAAAAAGGTTGAAAGTAAGAGAGTTATGGGTAAAAATTTAATGAAAACTCACAGGATTCTCTGAAATCCGGAAATACCGTCAATGTATAAATTTATAGTTACGTTAACAACGGACAAGTAGCAGAAACAGGTGTATGTGTGTTGGAGAAGTTATGTTTGAGGCAGTCGTTTCTTAAGAAGAATCGAGTTCTTTTCATTCAGTAACTGATCAATAATACCAAATGGTAATTTCAAGGAAGAAATAAGTCACCGTCAACAGCAATTTTCTTTAATACTTGGTTTCGAAACATGGCCAGGTTATTCATTTTACGGCTTGGAGACATGATAGAATAATTTATCAGATTGAGGCAATAAAGATTGTAATAGCAGTTTATCTTCAGTCTGTTACGTACTTCTCTTTAAGTAGCTTTTACCTGGAAAATTCAATCCATGTAAGGGAGGTTATCATATGTATTACACAGTTCGTGATTTTTAAATCCATAATGTCATTACTGTGAGTATTAAATTTGTTAAAATTCGAAATATTAATTCCTTAGCATTCGCCTCTGGCGGGTTCAAAATTAAGCGCATTAGGCGCTAGCTGAGGGCTTTTTTCCTATGCACGGCCTCAAAGAATGTCAAGCCGAGAAGCTTTTTATAATTTACTACCTAGTTTTCTTAATGTATTATTAATCATTTCCATAATTGATTGTAGTTTTTTAATGTTAATTACGGCTTATATTCACTGTTACTTTAATCTTTAAAAATTTCAGTGTTTACACTTTTTGTACACATGTTTTCTGTGTCTTTACGTTCAGGGAGCGGGCACTTTAAGAATTCTTACCGTAACATTTTCTCTCGGGGACCTGAGATGGTCTACATTAGATTATTACGATTTTCCAATTGTAGGGAACAATACGTATCAGTTAATCGTAATAGATTAAACATTATCTACTCAAATTAATCACAATTCTTCTCTTAGTATTTTCGAGCATTATTTTATAAAATCATTACTAATTCGTTAAGAATATACATATTTAGGGTATTCAGTTTTTATGAATTTTGTGAGATTAACAAAACGGTTTTTCTTATAACGTTCCATTGTTTTGCAGAGATTACTATTTCCTCTCTCATACGCTATCCAATGATGTCAATCAGAAGGAGGAAATATTTTCCTTTTGCTAATATTTATATGAATGCAACCTTCCTCGAAAGTAAAGGAATGAAAGATGTTCGAGCAACGCATTCGTAATGTTTAACAATATCCAATTGATGGTTAGATAATAAGGTAGGGAGTCACCAGCCAGAGATCGTTCCTAACGCAACCTGTCTTCGTAGCATTGTATGCGATCTGCCCATTCCTATCTAGGAAGTAAAACTACTTCAGATAGAAGCGAGATGGTGTCAGGGGTCAGACGTGTAAAGCGACAGGAGAAAGGGCAAAGACCGAAAAATCCCAAAGTTGTCGGCTGTCGGCGTAATCCCATTGCATCCATATCGAGATCACGAGAAAATGGACGCCCACGGTTCTTTCTTCTACCACTCATCTCTCCCTTTCTCTCGCTGCCCTATCTCTCGCTACGCCCTTATTCTTTCCGATCGGAGATGCTTTCCTTCTCGGGCCGCTGTCATTACCCCTCGCGGCCTCCCTTGCTTGGCTTTATTCCCGATTTTTATTTTCCCCGCTCTATTCCAACTCCGCAAAAATTACTGGTTGTTCGCATATCGAGGGGAGACGGTGCCGCGAGGAAGTCGTGATCTCCGTTCCATCGACCTCTTTGCATTTCTCATCATTTCTTCCCATCGTATCTTTTCCTTCGGTTCCCTTTTTACTTCGCCAACCCCGTCTCATCCGCCGCTCTCATGAAATATCAGCCCGCTTCCATCCCCGTTCCCCGCGCATAATTTCTTATATCTTGCATAACTTTATCTCGTTTCTCAATCTGGGTGACTTCTGAGCATCCCTTCCTTTTCATATCCGGTTTTGTTTTTCCACACGGCGGGGTTTTGTTGCTCGTGGTTCCGTGGGTTCGTTCTCTCGAAATTTATGGCTCTTCTCGGTTTACTTTTTCGAATCGTTCGCGGTGTCTTTGCCGTTTCTTTGTCCGAGCGTCTCTCTCCTTTATTACGTTTCGCCGATTTTCTACGACACCTGATGGATATCTCGTGCTACTGCGGCCAAACTCCCGGGATGGTTTTTGCCTCTCAGAAGGAAAGTATCAGGTTCGAATCCAGGAACAACCTTTTCCGTACGATTCTCACGGATTTTTTTGCCTAGTAGCTGCAGGATGAAATTACGTGGAAAAAGGAATGGCGATTCTAATCCTTAACATAAATTTTACCCAGAGATGTTCCTTAAACTTAGAATAATGCACCTTAGGAGTCGATGCCATTCTTTGTGAGATACGGACGAAATTGACATCTACCCATATACGACGGTGCAGTATACCATTAAATACTATCAAGTCATTATAATTTCTATTCATAATGTTTTATTATACTGCTGTAACTCACCTATACTAATGTTATCATTCCCCAAGATTTAAAAATAGTCTCTTCCTCTTTTCGTCTGATTTGTAGTCAGTTTTTTGCTCCTTAGGTTCAACTTACATTTTAAATTTATAGCTAAGAAGATAGAAAAGATTCAGCCCTCCTGTAATAAATCTCTCTTGGTGGAGTTACTCCAATATAAGTGGTCAACTTTTTGAGTATACAGTTAAGGCGCGGATAGTTTTAAGATAGAAAATGGATGAAATCGTCTTGGGTTGCCCTCGTTATCCCAGTATTAAGTGCTCTCAATAATTGAATGATAAGGGAATAGTAGTCTGTATCCCAAGGGTTAATAGAAGTATTTGTTTCTCGCTTATTGCCCTGTTATCAAAAGATAAACTTATATGAGTCGTCTATAATTGGTCGACTGATTGGGCCATAAATTTAATTTGGCAAATGGATCGGCACTGATATATACGCCATAAATTGGTTTCCCACAACATTTTACAGTATCTTCATTCTAAGTAGGAGTTTTGTAGCATAAAGAGAAAAGTGGGTAATTTTTCCGAGCAGTTTGTGGACTTATATTCTGTCCTTAGAGCTTGAAGAAGATATTTTCATGTATTACCACAGTAAAGATACGGTTTATATATTAATTGAAACGTAGGAGACGTTAACTCAGAATTGACAGTGTAGAATTGCTAAACATAGAAATTCATGGTTAACTTTTACGAGACCGCAAAATAGCAAAAACATTTTCTGCTGTTTATTGCTATATTATGATGTCGTCAATGTTTATCGTGTATTTCTCCATCGAAAAGTGTTGAAGAAGACAATTTAATATGAACTATTGATATGAGTTATGCAAATACTAGTAAATTGACGAGTTGCAATGAGAAATACTTCTATAAAATGCATCAGAAATTTGTATACAGAAAGCATTTCACAGGGTCATTTAAAGTGTCATATTAAAAGAATATACCCTTCGTATGAGTAAAATAATTTTAAGTAAGGCCAACATCCGGTCTTTTTTTATTAATAAACGTATCCTTGACAGAACAAAGTTGAATTTTAGTTGGGGAGGCATTAATGAGTTATTATGTAGCTATGAAATATTTCTATTAAATTTATTGGGAACTAGGAGGTAGGAAAAAACACGATTTCCCTGTCCAGAGCGATAATCTCGAGCTGCCGTCACCAAATAGCTCATTATTTAAAGAATAGGAAGTTAATAAATTATTTCAAAACAAATAGCCGAGGCGAGGCTTAAAATCCTCCCCAACCCGAGCATTAGCGCGACGTAACCGCCGGACAAGATTTTTTTCCCCAAATAATTAACTATCATAAGACTTGGGAGATGTGTAGCATCCATCGTGGACGAATCTCCCGTGGGCAATCATCGCCTCGCAAACGCCACGTGGACAGCAGCCGTCGATTTAAGGCGACGTCACTCCGAAAGGCGCGCGTTGGGCCTCCTTTTAAAAACTTCCCATAATGACGATATCGAGATGGCCAAGCACCTCTCTCCACTCCTCCCTCCATTAAAGTGACATAATATCAAATCGGTCGATACATCATCGCCGGAAAGGGGTCGGCGCAATAACTTTCCGCTCCTTTCCCTTAAATATTTGTATCAGTCTCTTGCGCGATGAGTTTTTCGTCGGGCCCGGTCCGAGGGCAGTTGAATTCGGTCACCAGCTCGTAACTACTAACCAATTGGGGACGCCGTTGCCCCGGGCGACGAAGCGATTATGCAATTCAATTCCCTGTTGGGTTTTTTCTCGCATGCCTTCCGATCGGATTCGCCCCGCGACGAGTGGCCTTTGGGCAAACGAAAGGCCTCCGGAGGATGGGGAGGCGGGTCCTTTTTTATGGAGGCCCTTGGGAGGGGGAATGAGGTAGGGGGACAGGAGGTGGGAAGAGGGATTGGGACAAAAGGAGGATGAAGGGCGACAGGTGGAGGGATTAGGGCGAAGAGCTGAGGGGGAATGGGGATGATATGAAAGAATGAAAGAAATGGGCTTGGGAGGATGTATGAATGAGAGAAAAGCAATCTACGAGTGTTGCTTAAACGTTGGAGCATCTAACGCGGATTTGATGCAATCAAATAGTAGAATACCGAAGGATCATGTCATCTTATATACATTATTTCTAATTAATTACGCATTATATGACTTTAGATACATAAATATGTTGATCCAGTTTTTATAATGTCTCACGCGGTGTTATAAAAAACGAATGAATGAACTATGAAACTTACAGAGAAAAATTTTTTGTTTAGCCGGATCATTCTTGCAGATTTCAGCTCTACGCAATACATCGTAGAAAACTACTTTATCTGTTCCGTGTCTCAACATCTTCTAGTAAATCTGCTATCAAATTATAATTTTGTAAGATTTGAAGAAAACTTTCTCTATTTTCCAAATTAATTCGCCAGTTTTTAAGTCAAAGATTAATGTAACATATCGTAGTATAATTTATTCTGATTTCGTGTTTTGAAATTGAAATCAGATTCCATTGTCGTATGACGGTAGATATGAATTTTTACCATTATTCGTTTAAAAATAATTTTTTACATCCATGGATATATATCAGGAAGATTCCCCACAAAGGTGTGATTTGTCTTCGCACTTTAACCTTAAAAGTTGAAGAATTACTTCAAATATAATTAAATTTTATGGTATCCATCGTAAAATTGTAATACCAATTTTTTTAATGCCTATACAATATGAATACCAGAAGAGTAGGACTAGACTCTTAATCTATAGCATTGGTTGCCACGGAAACCCTTCCAAAAGAGTCTATGATACTAAAACAGGAAGGAATGCATAGTCATGACAACGTTAATTATGAAATGAAAGGCCGTAATGGGAAGAAAGTGGAGCAAATGGAATTAAGTCTCGAAGCCTTGCCTTTGAAAGTCCAGAGGGATTACAAAATAATCACGGTTGTTAAAATTGCCCTAGGAAGAATGTTGGATCTCTTAGCTTTCAAGAATGTCAGCTATTCAATTTCCACCATCAAATAGAACTAACGGATCTATAGCTTCGAAATGTATCAGAATAGATTTCGAAACGTTTGTGACTCTAAGAATCTATTTTCTCAGTTTCTCTTTTCAACAGAATCAATTTCAGGCCGACAATACTTTTTCATTCAGCGTTAGACAATTCAGACTATGCATTATAATTCTAAATTTGAAACACTAAGGGCAATAACGAGCATTGTTTATTATTCATTATTGCCTAATTTGAATGACACGTATGATGAGGGATAGTAAAACGTTGGATTTCGCACTCATTTGTAATGAAAAAATTTGTCCTTAATTTATTCAATTGTGTACTCAACTGAGTGCACCTAAAAAGGAAGTTGCAGACAGACAGACAGACAGAACTATCACTTCCTTCAGGAATGCTGGTCATGGCTCCTGACTCAGGGAGTATCCATGGTTTTCTCTGTGGTCTAGTAAAAATAGTTTATACTCTCTATGGAGTGTTTTGATTCTTATCCATGGTTTTCTTATTAAACACTTTGGGGTTCAGTTTTTAATTTTAATTCACTGGGTAGAGGAGAGCGTCTTGCTCAATTGAGGATAAGTGGTCGGGTTTAGAGGTTAATCATGCAGTGCGAATTTTGGTCGACGGTATTTGTAATCAGTGGATTGTAGTTCCATATAGTAGAAAATAATGAGTTTTGAATATATTTCAGTTTTGTGTTGAATCGTTGAGTTATTTTATTTAAAAGATTGGAGAGTGGTGGGCTCTTATGGAATTTGTATATCTCAGAAGTACTTGTGTGATATGGAACGTTTAGAATCTGTTTGAGTGTTTTGCTTTCGAATCGGTATAACTTCTGTAGGTAGGTCTTATATGTATAATGCCAAGTGGGTGATGCATATGTGAGAATTGGTCGTATAATTGATTGATATGTTAGTAGTTTAGTTTTTATAGTTTTGTGAGATCTGTTAAATAATATGCCAGATAAGGCGAATTTCGTTTTTGTTGCTTTTAGAATGTTTTCTTCGATATTTTGTTTCCAAGTTAATTTATCATCAAGTATTACTCCTAAAAATTTTTCGGATTTCTTGTTGGTGATGTATTTTCCCTTCCATTTGAGGCTTGAAGTGTCTTTATTTCTATTATTCCGACGAAAATGCATACGTGCACATTTGCTTAGATGTATAACAATCTTCCATTTATCTGCCCAGTTTTGAATGAGGCGTAGATGCAACTGAACATGTATGTTTGCTATGTTTGGATCCGATGAGCTAGCGGCTATTGTAAAAAGGAAGTTGCACTTGCGACAGAAAGCTTTCGTCTATAAAAATCACCTCCTCGTTTACCGAATATCAATCACGCTAACATTCCATCGCCAAGGTCCCAGGTTCGAATCATGGCTACTCAAATTTTAGCTGTCGTATTTTTAAATATGCTTCGGCAGCTGGGGTCATTTCGTACTTATCAGCCCGAGAATCGAAGGAAATGATGAAGTAATTAAGAAGTTAATAAAGCATAAAAGGATCTAAATCACGTATCAATATCAAAATTTTATCAGCATTTAGAGTCAATAGAAAGATGCGAAGTGATGCAGATGGAGGAATTCTGTAGATTTTAGCCCAAAATCTATGCCTATCTATGTATTTATGACATAGATAGCAGCAACATCCATGCCTAAAAATTTAGTGACTTAGAACTAGATCGCAGCTCGATTTCCCAGCGATTTTGTAATTAGCAGTAATTTTTTAAAAGTTCTTCGACATCTAAGGTCATTTTGAATGTGATCTCCCACCGGAAGAACTCGGAACCGCTTTCACCGTTACCCGCGTGACTATCCGGAGGTCATACCCCGGCGATGTTCCAGTAGGCAAAATACGCATCCAAGGAAGTGTTCTCAGCAGCCATGGGATCATGGCGAAAACGTGAAAAATGCGTAGGTATTTACGGAGATTTCCTCGAGAAGTAACAGAAATTTCAACTTCACGGAGCAAGCACTTCTCCAGAAAAGTTTTAGAGACCTTAGAACTTGAACACACTTCGTATTTAAGTGTTTTCTTTTTGGATTGAGGTATGTTTATGCATAGTTAACTTTAAGAGCGATTTTTTCCGTTTTTTCTTAAAATTATCACGAATCATTTTAGTAATCAATTGATAATTTGGTAAGAAGAGACTGCAACAGGCAGATAAACTAGAGTATATCCTTGGGAACTAGTAGGCAGCTGGAAAAGGTGCAACGGGCGATGGTGGGGCGTTAAGGAGTGGCTCCCAGCCGCAGAAATGAATGAGCGGCGGCTGGTATTAATTACTAACGAAATTAGGATGATTAATTTTTCACCGAAATAATCTGTTATTTTTTGTAGCGAAGGAAAGGCGCTATCAATCACCTCCTGTGTCCTATCTGACCATTTTACTTTAAATATACCGGATATTTCTACATGCGGACCACCTACGTTAACGAGAAGTAATTCCTCACATTTAAGGGCAATTCAGCGACTTAATTTTTAGGTCGTCATTTTTTTCTCTATGCTTTTGCGACTTGGGCGGGCGTCAGTTTTTTTTTCATGTACAGCATGCGATTCGGTCAGCAAATGGAATAAAGGAAGCGAGCGCGTCATCTGCGAATCCAATCGATTTGAAATACTTTTCGAGTTCCGGGCGATGGAAAAAAAATTCCCTTGCAATCACGTAAGACCAGCGCTTCTCTTTTTCATGAGAGGGAAGCATGCAATTTGTTTGGAATCAAAGCCCCTTGTTATACAGTCTGAAGCTTCCGAGCTGTGGAGGAATTGGGAGATGAAGGCATTTTCCATTTCCAAAAAGACGAATGTGTACTCAAATCATCTGCGTCATGAGTATCGAGCAGCGGGGTAATTGGAAATGTTTGGCTTTTAGCAGACGGTAATTTTCCCAAATTTAGGGCACGTGCAGGTGTTCTGATAACTGGTCTTATTTCTACGTAACACAGATCGATTCTACAGAAGCCCAAAAAATTCTGGAGGGCGTTTTGATGTCAGCAGTAACAAATGGACCAGTAATTCTTTCGAAAGCGACGACCGGTCAAAATAAAGTATTGGCGAGTCTTCACTTTCGATTGCGTATTGAAAATGATTTGATGGTTGATTAAATAAGCTGCGGTACCCCTAGATAGGCAAGTGGGTAAGGCGTTCGCCTACGTAGAAAGCAGTTTCGCGCTCGATTTCCGGTAGGATTTTACATTTCAAAATGTGCTAAAGAACCTAAGCTGTCGGAATACATTCGTAAAATAAGTTAAGGAAAATCAAATAAGATCCTATGAACTATCAGCATCGCCATGTATCCAATAATAGCAAAATAAACTAATAAGTTCCTCTGCAAGTTAATCTTTCTGGCAATGGACTTAATTAACAGTGGATGCATTCAAGAACAATTATTAAGTTCATTTCAATCGAACCCTTTAAGATAAGCGATTTCTGATATTCGTTACCATATCAAAATAAGTGACATACATTCATAGAGTACTTGATATTAATTTTCAAATTCATTCACGAATAGTTTATAAATGAAATAACTCGCAAAGATGATGAAGCGAATTAACTGAAAGGCCATGGTTTACCTTTGAGCGTCCTGTTTTCTCCACCCACTTGCATCACCAGAAACTCTTTCCTCTAACTTGCCGTTGTTTCTTAATATTTCCAGATGTTTTAGAAAATAACATTTAAATTTGCTTGAATTAAATCTGGAGTTTTGGTAGTAGTGATGAGCAGT
Organism: Ladona fulva; assembly: GCA_000376725.2. Lineage (NCBI taxonomy): Eukaryota > Metazoa > Arthropoda > Insecta > Odonata > Libellulidae > Ladona > Ladona fulva. The sequence goes on along the minus strand of KZ308122.1, from coordinate 2,570,141 downwards.
AATTTATTAAAGAGCAAGTTTAGGAAATTACAATTTCAAAATCTCCTGCAAGTAGTTAATAAGTACATTCTGATTTCCAATAACTTCCTACTCGTAAATAGATTTAGGAAGAATACCGCCGCTTTAGTCCATTTTATGTGCTGCTGAATTTTGTCTTTTCAATACGAATACGATACTTTCGGGTTAAATTTGGAAATTAGAATACCTTTAGAATATAACAATAATAATCTGGCTTCTCAATGCCATTTTAGCAAAACCCCAAATTGCGTAATCCTACTTATGCGTGTTTTTTTTTTCTTTGGAGTACTGATTAGGGTCGAATTCTACTAATACTGCTTTGTTTCAGAATCCTATGTTACATCTAGAACGTTTGTTTTTTTAATTTTTCATATGCTAATAATAGACCATTCGTAGAATACTGTGGGATGCTGGTTAACAAATAACACACATTTTAACCATCAAAATATTTTCAGACTCCAGAGGCATTACAACACATTATTAAAATTTAGGGAAAGATTTGATATGAATTTTAAATAGGAATTTGCGATTGAGCGTTAATTTCTCTGATTACATGCATATGAAATGCAAAATTTAGCTTCTTTTTTCCTTGAAAGATAACAGAAAAGTTATCAAAAGTATTGTTAAAAGTAAAAGTAGCATTGTGCTTCGACAGCTGAGGTCATTTCGCATGTAGGCCCCCACCGGGAATCGAACCCAGGACCGCTTTCATTGAAGTCGAATCCGTTCCCCACTTGGTTATGCGGGAGGCCCGACTATCAAAATAGCAAATCGTTTCGTTGTGAAGAAAATAGTTTTGGTAATACATCAGCAAAATTGCCTCTGCGGAAAACCAGAGTTTCCACCTGCCATCAACATTCCAGTAAACTTGAAGTATCTAATAATAGCTACCAATTTTTCGCGCCGCTGATGATGGCCTCTCAGAGTACCCATGGGATAACCAGTTTTCTGATTCCTCCATCTCGAGGGGAAGCTGCATCTTTGGACGTCATGATCAATACAAATTCAATTTCTCCGTTACATAACTCAAAGATTACCTAGCCCGGAGATACACCCAAAAAAAAAAAAAAAACAATTCTATCTCTTATTGCAACGGAAAAGAAACTCTCCAGATTCAGAAGCTCTTCTCGTGTTTACAGAGAAAAATAATGCCATTTTTTTAGGTCCCCAAAAAAATATCTCCAACAGTGCGAACCCTCGTAACCGAAAGTGTATAACTCATTCCTGAGTGCCTAATAAATCGTTTGACTCGTGCAAATGTGCTGCATTTCTCACAAACTTTTCCTTAGCCCAGAGAAAAGTATTACTCAGCGGAAAAGAAGGAAACGGAAGAATAAATGACAAATTCGGCCGAATAGGGCGATGGAGAGGGAAGGAGAATTTTTTGTCCCTTTCAAGCGGGCGAGATGGAGGAAGGAATTCGCCAATGTAATAATCACATCAGAAACGAGATTCTAAGATAAGATCTGATTGGATGGAAGATAAAGGAAGAGAGATGGACACTTTGTTAAAGCATTTGAATGGGTCGCGGGAGATAAGGAGGGCGAGTAAAATGGACCTTTAGGAAGGCCATTTATTCCGCAGCGAGGAGTATTTCGACTTTGGAATGCGGAGGCCGAATTCTCCCTCTCGATTGGCGTCGGTTCTCCGTAGGTGATTATGACGCGGAATTAATCAGTAATCGAAAATGTCTCATCCGAACGTATAGGTGTTCCGCACGTGGCGATTTCGATTAAATGCCTTCGGATGTCTCGCCCTCGAGTAAAAATCTTCTCGGAATACAGTGTTTGGACGCGTTACGTACTTTTCTTGACGAAGATAAATGGCTTTTCAATTTGGAACAAAGTTATTAAGTTTTCCGGTTCACTGAGGCCGGTTATCCTTCAACTTCTCCGAGGAGTAAGGCTCAGTGAAAATTAGTCCATCTTGTTTACAGTTTCCGCTTAAAGACTGCAGTTTTTATGGACCACATATGCTATTAGTTTTCCTGTGGTAATGATATGTTATTATGCTCGGTTCTTAATGTGGGTTTTCATAATCATCGGCTATCATCCGTGATTTTCAAAAGATCCAGATTGAAAAATATGTTTCTGTAACGAAAAGGAGCCGTTTGTGTAATTTGCAAGAGAACTATGGCACAGAGATATTATCCAATTAATTTTTATGGATGGAAAACGGTCTCTCTCCTCGGATTTTGTAACTGTAAAGTTTAAAAAGAGAATAAAATTGTTGACATTACTGGTCATGACGCAAAGAAAGCCAAATTAGAAATTCATTTCCGACACAATGAGAGTATCATAAGTAAGAGTAAAATCTATAATAATGGTTATTTAACAAAGTATAGCTAACCTATATAGGGTTCAACACTTAAGAAACGTCATGAAAAAGTCGTTTATATTGTTAAATGATTACGCCAACTTTAATCAATATTTTAATGCGGCATTATGATTATAAATGTAACCTGTATCTTGTGATACTAATCGTTGACTATAGTGGAAGTAGATTCTTTTTTCAAAGTGAACAATATCGTATCTTTGTGATATTTAGATAAGAATTATAAGGGCAGAATAAGAAGATAGCTATATCGATAGCATGATATCTTATTCTTTAGTTAAAAACGTTTAAAACTCCGATTTAAAGTGCTTAGAGAAAAGGATTGAATCATTAAGAAGACTGGGAGCGACAGAGCATTTTCTTCGTTTGCACTTATATGTTGCTGGTTGCGGTTGCATAAACATGGAAATTAAGTAGCATATCGACCTAAGCGATTCCCCTGATATGTCTTTCCTCCCTGCCCTCTTCTTCTTGGAACGAATTCTCTAAAGATAGAGCGCACAGTGGGGGTTTCCGAGAGAAATATAAGTACATACATTTTGACGGAGCCGTGAAATGATTATTTTTCAAGCCTTCTAACGGTGTAAGTCATCATTTGAAAGTGGACTGCAAAATTCCTACGATGAGACGCTTGAATTAACCCTAATATTTTAAGAGCGTCCATCAAGGCTATTGTGTGGGCGTTTTGGTCATTCATGGAGGGTTGAAAACTGCTTCGTAATGAACTTTTATCAGGAAAGGTACGCCGCTAGAAAATGCTACAAAGTCGCTTCTAAGTGACTGAGTTGCTTTAAGAGAGTCTTTGTTGCGAAAAGTTGCGTCAATTGCTGCAATAAACAATGGAAGTGAATGAATGCGGGCATTATCTGATCATTTCGATTTGGTCGACCGAACTTGAATTCATGCTAAGTAATTTAGAGTGAGGGGAATTACTTATGAAAGCGAAAAAATGCTACATTAAGCATCCGGTATTTCTTGGGCAATACTGGGTCGGGAATGAAAACTTCACGTCATTGTGGAAGGATCTGGTTTGGGTATCATTGGAGGAGTACCGGAGAAAATGCTATAGCAAGGCTTCGAAATAAACGGGTCCAGTCTGGAGAATAATCGGCACTACCAACTCCATAAGAAAAGGAGATCTGTGGGACAAGATAAGGGAGATAGATTGTAGGACTCCGAGCACCAGATGTTCCAACTCTCGAGGCGAGATTAGAAATCACAGCGGACGCAGACACTCGACCCTTTCATCTTTGTTTGTTATCGTTAGCTTCGTGCTGTGCTCTCTCAGGCGTTCGCAAGTGTGCTGCATACAAGACTTACCTTAGCACGTGATTTCTTAATACAAATGAAGCGTAGTGGTTTTGAAATTCAAATAGGCTCTACATGGGCTATGGGCTTCAATGATCTTTAAGCATTGTGGGGATTACTTGAATTCTGCGATAAATTCAAATATAACAATTTTTGTGAATCTACAGATACACCGATGACCTACAGAGCCAGTTTTTTAATACTAATTGGGCTAATTTTGGATCATCTAATAGCCTGAAACTGATTTTCTGTCCACATATATGTATCCTATGCAATTCTTTGAAGGAAATATATTTCGCATTAACTACCACAAAAATTTCAATTATATACATATATGAATACGAGCTCCCATGCCTGAAAAATTATCATCCTTATCAGCGGCCCCTAAATGGCTTTGATAGTTCACCATTTATCGGAAGCAGTTGGTCTCACATTAACTAAGTTTATTAACACACCTTGCATATGATGCAAGATAAAATATTTATTATTATTAGATTGTCGGAGAGATTTTAGAGTAAAATTACAGAGTGTATGTATAATAATTTCTGCCTACATGTAATTGTAATATGTCTGTAATTGTATTAGTAGTAATTTTGTGTTTCGACAGCTGAGGCCATTTCGCACAAATGGGCTTGAACCGGGAATCGTACCCCAGACCGTTTTCATTCGGTAATAGTAAAGAGAAATGACTCTAAAAATGAAGATTCTTTACAGTTTATTGCAAAATCTCATAGTCCGGAAAAATTTCCTTTCCTATTAACAATAACGGTAAGTAGCCAACATGTATGGAACAATTTCAGTTTCTTCCATAGCTGCTAACAACCGTCTGAACTGAGCGAAATTTTAGAGGAAGTTTCTTAGAGTATTCTCAAAGCATTAAACTTCTAAATCAGCGTCACTATATTCTGATAGTTCGAGAAAGATAGAATAAAGGGCAAAAAAGGTAGGAACTTTTTCGATTAATTGATCTATGTATTTTCATTTGTCTCGTTCAGCCGCCGTAGGACTATTCTCTATTCGTTACAAGCATGATTACAATTGAGCGAATGGATTAGATGGCAGGCAGTCACCTGTGTATATCAAAATTTTGGTAAGAAAAATTTCTCGTAAAAGTTTAAATAAAAATTTGCATAATATCTATTCCGGGTACATCAGCTTTGGTAGAAAAAAAACTAACTCGCAGCTCGATTGTATAAATCAAAATTTACTTGACACATCAGGTATTAGAGTTGCCAGCAGTTGCACATTTTCTTTCAATCTGCAGATAGGTTCTTTTGTGCCACGGGACGGGCTGATGAGGGATTCTGTGGCAAAAGTAATGGTATAATGGTCTTCGCCATCACTCGAAGGGATCATTATTGAACTCATATGAGGAGAGGGAATGACTCAACATGGAGGCCAAAGATTTACAAAAGCGGTCATCGAGCTTCTCCGCCCCCGCTCACCACTCCACCCTTCCCCCGTTCTTGAACCGGAATTCGAGATCGGATGCGCGGTTCTCTTGATCGCCTCTATAAAAATCATTCTGAATTTATGGCCCGCGTGTCACAACTGTTGAGGAACATACTTAAATTGTAGTTGGCTGCGCATTTCTGTGCTTGATACCGGCAATTTCGTCGAGATTAAAGGTGTGATTCTCTCAGACGAATCAATCTCCGTCCATTCAGATTGCAGACGAGGATTGAACATTAGTTTTGACGGTTGTGTTTGAAAAACAACGAGGCAGGGTTTTCTAAGAAATGACGACTTAATCGCAAAATTGATCGCTAGACACAAAACGAGGCTGTGTGATTAAGTGGGCCTTTCGAAACCTGTCTCACGGAATATGTTTGCAGGAAGGAATAACTTAGAAATGGACTAAATGAGCATGGAGGGAAATAGTTACGAGAATTATTCCATGCGTATGAATCAAAAGATTTTATATTAGTTGTTATGAAGGTGTTTTCATGTACAGCGATGAGTTACGATTCATGCTTTTATAACGCCTTTTCAACATATCGCTAGAAGAAATTTTCATTATTTTGTCACCTATTTTTGATTTGATCTTAATATCGAACGTCGAAGCAATTACAAAATTTCAATCTTTGGCTACATAATTACCCTAATTTGTACCACTAATTTCAAATGTCCTATTTTTTTCGGCGACTTTGTAAATAATTCAAGCCGATCTGAGTAGCATCTTCTGCGTTAATAGGCCATCCGAATCACCATTGCTCGAGGCTTGATAATAGTCAAATCATAGTTTATACTGACAGAGATTGAATGATATTTTTATTCCCATTGAAGAGCGCCGCACTCCCATCTCAAAGAACCCTATTAAGAAGCTCGTCAATAATCACGTCAACTTCTGATTTATTGCCATTCATTAGACTTTCACAATCATTTACGAGAAAACTTTAGTCTCTCAAATACATTAGCTAATGGACTTCGAAACAACTTGGCTAATGCAGCGTTTGTCTTCGGTTTTAAAATTGGAATCGATTGCAGAGATGAAGTATCAATGCCGAATCATAATTCAGGTACCAAGTTTTTATTTTATTTATTCTAAAAATTTTGTTTACGAAACAGAAGAATTACTATTAGATAATTCTTGTTCTATTTTCGCACATTACCGTAATAATATTAGTAGTTTCGCTCTGAGTTCATGCGTTAAGAGGATTTTGATTGTTAAATTCCACCAAGAGCTTATGACGTCCCACAAATGAGACAGCATCCAGCCAATATTAAAAGGAATCAACCTAAAAGCTTTTAGAGAAGTATCGGAGAAACCAAGAGTCACTGCGGTTAGTTTAAAATCTCTTCGGTCTCCTTCACCAAAATGCATTTATTGTATGTTTGCCAGCGCATCCGTCCATCAATCCTTCCATACGTCTGTCAGCGCATTAATTCTACGTCATTTCGAACTTCTAATTACAGATGACTCAGCCATATGGAAGCAGTACGTGTAACGGATCAACGAAAGAGCTTAGGTAAACCATTAAATGATGTGACTAGGAACCAATTTCAATCGTATTTATCTTGAGCCTCCAAAAATATTTTCACTAGCCATTGATTGGGGAATAGCTAGTAATAATAGTTGAATATCTATCAAAAGTGATAGTGATTTCCTTTGAAATTCTTAATCGTCAGCACTTTCATTCCCTAATGCACTTGAAAGAAAACAGTCGGCCATAGCAATACATTTCACTTTTCGAAAAGTTATTAAGGTTGTTGTGTGAGAAATAGAATTGGTCATTACAAAAATATTTTCACGCATTATCCGAGAGGGCAGATGCTATTCTCCTCTTGATATGCGGGAATCATCAATTGTAAGGACTTCCGACGCTTGACTCTGGGTTCAGTGACGTTGAGCTGAGTCAGAAGCCGTCGCTGAGATAATAAATAAAGGTAAGGCACGAAAACCTCGGCCTTTTTTTGGGCAAATGCGCTCTCGGCCATCTCTAATGCCCCTTGAATTAGAGTGTTTTAGACAGCAATGGAAGATGCAGGCGAGGAGGCAGTTTGAAAGAGACAGATGTAGCACGGGCGGTGAAGAGAGATGTCAGGCGTTGAAGTCTCTCGCAATGATTCCATTCAGGAGCGGTGCCTAATGCGGAGAAAGAGTTGCAGGTTGAAGTTCTGCGTTCGAAATGACCGAAGGAAATGGAAATCGAGTCTTACGCGAATGACAGCCGACGTGTCATTCTTCAAATCTATTACCTCCGGATTGCTGGAGCTAAACCTCCGAGTTCCGGAGTTTGTTGTGTCTCATTATCTTGAACTGAATAGAAAAATTATTTCAGGGTGTATGATAACGAATTTTAACCATTGTTGTAGGATTATTATGATAGGTCTAATAACAAGGTCAGTAAATTTTTTGACTGAAATTTTATTTCCAGCTTTTAAATCTAAACCGATTCTTATTTATACAGACGTGAAACTAGAAATGTGCATAAATCGATAGTGAACACTATTTCTTATTAATTCTGAAGTGTTATAATAATATTGAAATCGGTGTAGAGAATGCTTAGTTCTTAATTATCGGTATTCAAGCTTCTTGCTGTTTAGAACGTCACTTATCGTAGAACTTTACGTTGATTTCTTAGCAATAAGGAATTCGATAATTTCTTTTAAGTTAAATGTCTTAAAATTGATAAAGTTTATTCGTAGATTATCAAATATGTTGTTTTAATATATGGTGTTTTCTGTTTTACTTCTTGATGATCCTCATGAAAGTGATTGTTATTCACGGTTAATTTTGCCTCCTAAATTCTCTCACAAAGGGATTTATTGCATATTTCCGTCTGGGAAACCAAATTTGACATGCCTATCATTCTCAACTCACCCATTTACTCCTCCCTTTCTACTCTCCTTTCTTTATTATATTTTTCTCTTTGGTGGCCTCGGCTCTTTTCTATAGGTGAGCTGCATTGAGTAATTCTTCGTGACGAGTGAGAAGATCGCCTAATTTTCACCTTTAGATTAAAAAAACCGGAATTTTTGGCAGCGTAGGATGCGCAAGTCGCTATATCTGACGTACGGAGTGGCAGGGGAGACAGACGAAAAGATTAGGGCACCCTTCACTCTTTTCCACTTTGGGCACCCTCCAACGGTAATTCGGTAAAGTGCGCATTTTTTTATTCCACGCTTTGTTCACGCTTCATCGTTCTTAAAGTATCACGTCTGCTCGGGCGGAGTATTTTTCTCCCACGGCAGTTTTACGACGTACACGTTTTCTGAAACCTTCCATTTTCAGCTGGGCTATTGTTACGTGAAATCTCCGTCGGAGGCCGAATTGCTTTTGCTCGAGTTTTTACGTCCGCGACAAAACAAGGCGATTTCAAGGAACAAATGGCTTTTAAATTGCTAGCTTCATATCTGCAATTATAGTTTACCGCGACATGAGGATGTTTCAGATACATTTCCAAAATCAACTGAGATGTCTAAGTGTTCCTTTTCTATAAAAATTCGTAATACTTAGATTTAGTTTTCTTTTTTGCTTGCCTATTAAACTATGTATTACTTCTACTACAAGGTTAATTGATATAAAATGGATCTCTTCAAACGCAATCGAATTGAAAATGGTGGCTTTCGAGGATAAGGATAGCATTAATGGCTGATTTGTTAAATTGGATGGCAGGGACAATTATTGTTAATCATATAAATGTAGTCGTGTTTTTATCATCCATCCTTTTTTAAAATGATGATGCGAAGAATATTAAAACATAAGAAAACAGTAAAAATCGTTTAGCTATGAGGGATAAAGTAACTTAGCTTTTAATTTCAAGTTTGTATTTAGCTCTAACCGTAGTGTTTCAAAGCAAATTACTCAAAGGGAATAAATTAAATTACAGCGAAATCATAATCATTTTACGCAGTTCTGATAAGTGGTATGTCCTATACCTTGTTGCGTAACATTCGGTTCTTTCCCTGGTCTGTCTCTCTGCAGCCTTTATATCTTACTCTTTAAACGCTGTTCATCAGTTTACTTCCTCCTAGTCTTTTCTCCTATTCTATTGTTCCCTCAATCGCTATTTTCAACATTCTATTTCCACGTCATATCCTATTCAGTTTACTTTCCTTCTCTATAATGAGTTCAGGATTGTTCTATCCTCCTTAACCCATTACAACACTCCCTTAGTCGTCACCCTTTATTCTCATTTTACGTGTTCCTAACTCCTCTAACCCGAATTGGAAATTCTCGATTTTGTTTATTTCTCTTTTACCCAAGGTTCATGTTTCACGTTAGACTTTCAACACAAATCACTACTACGTTCATCACCAGCACCATGAATTGAAATATTCCCCGAAGATCCTAATTTATTCTAATATAATAATTGGTTTATCCTACATTGATTTTCAGCCCATATGTTTTCATTCCTTCCTGCTTTGTCATAATTCTTTGCAGTGTCTGTGTACCATCAATCAGCAGCTCCATATCGTCTGAAAATCTAGTCATTCTTACCTAATAAAGCACCAGTACTCATTCTTAATATTTACTATTCCGTATTATTAAGAGTAAGTTGCCATTACCCGGTTTCCCTAGCTAAATCCGCGTCCCTATATTTGATTCTCCCTGAGGATTTTCATTATGCTAGCGATTCAGTATTTAAATTAAGTAAGTATTAAGGATTGAGGAAAGTTAAGACTAAGCACGGAAAGCCGTGCGGCTGAATTCCAAGGAATAACAGGTGTGAAAAATAGCGACATGACTGCGACTCGAACCCAGGTCTCCCACTTTCCGGGCAGGTGTTCTAACCACTGAACTATCATGCCGCGTCTCTTCTTATATAAATATTTCTTGAAAAATTATGGTTATGTTTATGGAAATATATATAAGCGTAATACATGAACTGCTACTAGGAGAGGAAATAGGAGCTCTTGAATCCAGGATGTCGCACAACTCCCATCATTTCATTTCACCGGACGGAAATAAGTAAGCGGATTTCTTCCAAGCGCACCATTTCCTCGCCTGTAAGCCGCCGTTCCCTCGATGTACACACGATTATCGCTCGAGTGGCGCCTCCTCCGTACCTCCCCCAGCGGAAAATTCCTCCGCATTCCCTTCGGACCGACTCCTCTGGTCTTCAGTCCTCCCTTGATCCCTGCGGCTGCCGGGGATCTGCAGAACGCCTGGTGCCACTTCCCCTCCCACATTACCATACCTGTCCGAGCAACTGCGATTGCCCTCCCCGCTAATCTCCTCCGGCGTCTCCCGTTGACTTCCGCGAAGATGATGAAGAGGTGACTAATTAATACGCTGTTCCTGCAGCACCGTCGACTTGGATGCGCGGAGGAGAAAAAACGGCAGTTGGGGAGGCAAAACCTTGTCCTTCGCTGTCGGTGCTTGTAGCGCAGAAGTGTATCGAAATGTGTTTCTCGCGTCCAAGTTCCTCGTTTTGACATACTACGGCAGATTCCTTTTGACTGCGGCGCGGAAACCGGGCTAAGATTCATGTTTCCAGAGACGCTTTCCGCGCTGATTTCCGTGTAATTTGCGTCTCCGGGGACGACCCCTGCGGAAACCTGGATGACCGCAGCGTTCGTCCGTGCCCGCGAGGAATTGGTTCGCGTTTGCCGATCTCGAGAGAGACCGCTGATCCTCACGGATTGGACGAACATGGCTTTTACATTAGTTCCCGATGGTATGCATGTAACGGTAGTTGGCTCAATTAGAGGGATCTTCGGGGTTTCTCAGTGTGTTTTCGTGCGTGCGGTGCAAACGGCGGCGTTGGTTGGAGGCTCGCGCGGAATTTACTCCGATCTCATTCGCTCCTGCAGAAAATTGGTACGAGTGGAGTGTGTGAATCGGGCAAAAAAACAATTCTAATATGGATGTAAACGTAGTAGTAGTAGTATTGTTAAAAGTGCTTCGACATTTAAGGTCATTTCGCACATAGGCCCCCACCGGAAATCGAACCCGGGACCGCTTTCGCAGAAATCGAACGCGTTGCCCACTTGGCCATCCGGGAGTCCGATGTAAACGTCTATATTTTCTTTTTCGTATATAGGTTATCGTTACCTGAGCATGTCTCTTACGATGTAACTATTTTTAAATTGCGTGAATCGTGGTATTTAATCGACGAAGGCTGTTTTTTCTGTGTGATATATGATTTGGTATATATATTGATTTTCCGAGTATCGATTAAATCTACGCTTTTAGTGAGTGGTATCACTCTGCTTCTCTATGATATATCACTAATACTTCGCCCTCAGGAAGTACAGTAATCTAACTCGAATGAATTTATCATACTTTCAACTTGATATACCGCATTCATGTACATGCATGTACATACATAGGGAGAATTAAAGATTATGTACGCCATGCAATTTTATTCTGGAAAATAAGCGTAAGTCAATTCCCGTTATTTTTATCTTGAAAATACGATTACTTCTATACTCTTCAGAATCCCTCTTTTACTAGTGAACAGTCTATCTTTGATCTATGTCCCAATAGTGATGAATGTTGGACTTTCAATCGACTGAATCATGAATAGTTAAAAGTCGCCATCCATATGTTTTTTTTTTCAATTACTTGGATCCTTGGTTTTGTTAAAATGTTATGGAATCTTTCGAGATTCTCGACATACTTATCATCAAATATTCCTTTATCCACGTCAAGGCTAGAGACTGAATGCACTTTACTCAAACAAATATTTTAAAGACGAGATTGCTATCTGAGTTTCTCTCAGTTAATATCTTCATTAGTTTTTAAAATCCTGTTCGGTTACTTTTTAATATTGTAGGAATCATACACCAATATAAGTATATAACCTTTTGACAGAAACGTATTAATATATAATGGAGTAAATTGATACATTTATATGATGTTTATTTTGTGCAATTGAAAACCTCTGGAAGTCACTCAAGGCACAATACAGTAACGTAGAAGGATCTTATAGCTATTATCCTTCCTTTAAGCCATACATAACTTCACTTAATGACCTCTACCTTTAAATAGCTTTTCATATATATTCGCAAATATCGAATTTAATTTTTAATTTCCCCGTTTTTGGGTGTAAAATTCTGTTTCGCAAGTAAAGGAAGGGAGTGCGAAATTTCACAAATTTTTACATCATCTCTGACTTTCCGAATGTATCTGGCCACGTACCAGGAGCGGATTGTACTGTTTATCTTATAAACTGTTTTCTTCAACTTAAGTGTAAAAAATATGCGGAAAGAACTCTAAAAATATCCGTAACTATAAATACCAGGCTTAATCTATGAAATAACTGTACATAATCTATAAAATATTCTCAGAGACTGAAAATTTTAATCAAAGAGTAGGCTATTATCAGAATTGTGTTTTCTCTTTATTCGGTAGTCCTCATTTTATTTATATCCACCACCAACAAATTATTTCTCGTACAGAGTAATGACTGCGATACAAGGGCAAATCAAGGCTCCAAGCGTGAGATAAAAAACCAAAGTTATAAATCTTATATATAAATATTACCATACGGCTTCTTTCATGCAGTCCGCATCAGTTAAGTACGTGGCAAAATGTAAAATTTTAATTGGATGCTCGCAAAAAGTAGGCTTGGCTGGTAACGTCTTATTCCAGATTTGATATGAAAAACGCTCAATTATGCTAGAAAGAAGAGGGCAAAATTGGAAGCCGCATACACGGTGCGCTTTTAATACATTCATAGCTCATGTGGTGATCTTGCTCGAGCATCGGGGGAGTCTTCATTCCTTTGTGTCCTCCCTCTTCGGTTTCTGGGAGCGAGAAAAGTGAAAGGGAAGGAGCGGTGAGGCGTATCGGATTTATAGGAGTAAGAATGCTCGAGACAGAATTGGAGGAAGGAAGAGAGGGAAAATGAAAAATTGAGGGTAGTATCGTTGGGCCGAGGGGGAGGGGTGAAAACAGGAGGCGAAAAGTGAAAGGTGCCGGAGGTATGTTTTATTCCACGTCTAAGCGTTTTTGTGTAGGTAGGCGTCACATAAAGCGCCTCTTTGTTTGTGGAGTTTATAAATTTTAGTGAAGGAAATGGATTCGCGAATTTTTCCAACTCTTTCATGTGCTTATATATGTTAAATATTCATGCATAGCTACATCTCAAACTGAAAAAGTGAAGCAATCAAAGGAATTTAATCCTCTGGTTTGGTCTGGTATCATAGAGCGAGACATCGAAAACTGGATTTGTGAAGCAGATATATGCTTCTTTCCAGTTTTTTATTCTGTTTACTTCAGTTTTATCGAAAAGTATTCAATATACTGAGCGTTAAAGTAGATAACGCACACCCAATACTTTTTTAGCGCTAATTTTGACGTATAGATAACGCGCATCGTTAACTTTCTGCAGAGGTAGGAAGTACATACCATTAATGATAGAGAGCACATGATTTATTCCTAAAAACGTGCTTTGAAAAATATTGAGTTAGGATTCTAACTTAAGTTTTATTATTACAATTGTTTTACCTTTTATAAACTCTCCAGTATATACCGCATATTCAGTTTCTACGAATTTATTACTTTTTATATAGTTAATCTATCGATTGTACGCTAATGTTATTAATTTACGGAAGAAGTTATCCTCAATTCTTTTCCGCTTGTATTTTTTGTGATATAAGAAACATTTTGTGTACTTACGAGTAATTCTCAATTTTCGAGTTAATGCTAGCTTTTTATGCTTTTTCAAATGTTTTTCTTTTCCTAATTCGAGGTAGTAATTCATTGTTCTCGCTCATGAGTTTCTTCTTGAGATTAATAAAACGTTACTAATCATAGTTTTTTGAAAAAATTAAACAAAGTCTTTGAGAATAAATTCCCGTAATAAATTATGTAACATCTGTCATGTGAAGTTATTTCTCTCTTTGGGTAATCGCGTATGAATTTCTGTAATAGAGATCGCAATCGTTGATGCAGGAAATGAAAATCATGGTTATAATTTGATTCATGAATCCCTCAAGTTTCTTCATAAAACTCAAAGGGACAGGAAGGAAACATGTGAAGGATACCTGAAACCAGATTTTAAACTGTACTTTTTTAGCTGCCTACGAGAAGTCATTTAAGTCTGAATTTTTCCATCTTTAATAATGGTTTCCAGAAGCAAGTAAGCATATCAAAAGAGTAACGAGAATCAGAAAATGGAAAAAAAGTCTACAATCGTTATTGAAATCTAATAGCATAAATTAAAGAGAAATTCACTGTGTAAATAACTCTCGCGATGCCCCAGACGTTCCCTACCGTAATACTTGGATTTGTAACAACTGATGTAATTTTTTAGAATCAAAGATGTATATTAACTAATGCAGCTTTCCAGAACGCATACAATTAATATTTATGGAAATACCAGTGAATTCGCGGACACAAAAACGGCGTACCAACGCAAACCAGTTATTCAGAATGAACGGCCTATATCTGTGCTTCACGGGCCATGGAAAAGATGAGTAGTCGATGAATACATACTTCATTTTTCATTGAGAGTGCATCAAAAACCTGAGATAGCTAATTATAGCGGCGAAAGTATGGAAAATAGAGCTATAGGTTATGTTTTAATCGGCATTGGTATTTTCCTTCAAAAGTATCTGCGCTTGTTGTCCCGCCTAATAATATTACGAAAGGTTTCCATTGTTTGAAAACAGAAAATGGTGGTCACTATAATATCGCAGAGAAAAATTGCTTTTCAATACTTACAATTAGTCTATTTCGTCCGCTTAAAGCAAATATTTTAACTCTTCCATTAGGTTTATTATCTGACTTCGAAGATTTAAATCTTGATAATTCTTTGGCTTATGATGATAAATTATGTTGCGTGTCATTGATTGACAATATCATGTTTCGAAAGGCAGATGTACTTACATGTAAAAACAGCAACTGAGAGCTCAAATGGGTTGCGTTTTTTTTTTCGGAAATATGCGGTGATTACAGAGTTCAGAATTTGACGAGTGATTGAAGGAACTAGAGTGCATCTATAGGAGATATTTTCATCTACAGTCAAATAATTGCTTATAGAAATTTACATTTCCAGATACTGTATTCTTTATCGTTGCTATCGTATCGTGTCGTATATTTCTTTAGTTTTCTCTTACTGATCATACATTCGTGGCTCATTTTCAATTCCAAAGTTTTTTGCTTCTTCTCCCGCAACTTTTTCTGGTGCATCATTCGTTATAAACCACTAGACACTTTCCTGGAAATTCTCGTCTTCTGAAAGGGTCATTATCTCTTCTCTCTTGAGAAACAAAGTCTCCTCGTTCAATTCCTTTTTCCTTAGATACTATGCATTGTGTATGTCCATTATGTTGTGACCATGAAGTTCTTCTACACTCTTTCTTGACCCTTTAATGGCTGAGGACAGATGCGGTAACGAGCAGCTTTTTACATAATATTTCATATCTTTTAATATATTTTCGCGGATAAAAGAAGTATTATTTTTCAGGTATATGGATGGGTAACCTTGCGTCTGAAAAAACAATAGGATGAACGGACTTGGAAAAGTCTTACGTAACTGGGAATAAGATATTGTATAGTTCCCCTCCGTTTAATTATTGAAATTTCCTTTTATTTCTGGATAACTCTCTCTGTTATTTAAGTTCAGTATTATTATATTTCTTATTTTCTAAATTCTGCTAGTGAAACCTTAGCTTCTTTTTCAGAATTCCGTTTCAGTTGCTTCTAATTTCTTTCCACCTGATTTATTCGAAACTAAAATTTCCGTTTTACGTACTACCCATCCAACGAACATGGTTTAATTGAATTTACCGTTCATTGATTTTTTTATATGCTTTTATTTTGTTGGACATAGATTTCTACGAAATACTTCACCTCTTGCTAATTCATTTAAATGCTTTTGTCATATCTCTCAAATGCCCTGCACTATTAAAACATTAGATGTGCAAGAGATACATGCATAAATTTTGTCCTCAATCTGAAAACTGCACACTTACCGAACGCAATTTTAGAAATTTATACGAGTGCCTCATGACCTCTATTCCAAAATCTGTTATTTGGGCTCTGACCGAAGTGTTAAAGAAAGCTTCCGGCCCACCTAGTTGTTAACACATACTTTGCAATTTTCGTTTAAAAATCAGAATCGTTCACATGTGCAGTCTATTCATTTCTTCACACCATATCTCAGTATATAATTTTTTCCTAACTGATGGATGACGAATGGATGCTGATTCCCTAAGTATTTTCGGCTCTTGATCGATTCAAATAACCTCACCCATTGATTATTGAAATGATCGCAATAAACATTTCTAAAAATTAGGTGATTATCTCTGCGCTTCCATAGTTTTTAAGGCCGTCTTGTGGTATTTTTCATTTAATTTCAAGATTTATCTTTCATCATTAAATTATTTTTTAATCCTCCATCATTAAATCTTTCTCTATCATTTCCAGATGAAAATAGCAATAAATTTGCTAGAGGATATTTTAATATGAAATTTTTATTTACCTGCTCATCCTTTGAGAAGAATAGGACATCATTCCAAGCCTCAAAGAATAAAAATACATTTTTTATTTTTTAATCATCGTTTTCAGAGTAATAGAAGGATAATAATTTTCTTTTAAGAAAAATTGATCCTCTTGTGAACAGGATTCCTTCTTGTAATTGTAAGTTGCCTTATTTGGAAGTAGGGCACATAAACTACTTTGATATATTGGATCCACGAGCCGCAGGATAGGTAACCTTGATCTACCCGATTTGATTTGCATAAAATAAATCATTCGTACGAAAGTTTCCATTGCTTCCTCATCACTCATTTTTCAAGGGTATATCGACTGTCGTATTATTTTACGGGTATTACTTCAGCGTATATAGGTAGTTTTAATAAATTCATACACACGAAATCTTTCTCTCGACGGCAATAAAAGTAAAAATAGTACGGTAGTGTATTGTATTGAAGCCTCCTTTCTGATATGCATCTTGCAATTTATCTTTTAATTAATTTATCTTTTAATGTAATTTATCATCTTGTAATATAATTTAACGTCTCTGACGGATGGTGTTATCAGGTATACGATATTGGTTGCACCTTCTTACGTAAATGGTCTCAAAATTGCGAAATTCCCAAATTCGAAATTTTTTTTAAGGTTTAAAATTTACTTCATCGAAAGTAATGCAGTTTACTTGATATCTAGCTGGCGCATGAGGAGGAAAAAGGTGTACGAAAAGGAAAATGTGTGTCTTTATTCGAAATTTATCTAGTAGATTATCTAACGAAAATTTAATCATTCGGAGCATTAGGAACTGCTATATTTGGTATGTCATATAATGTGTAACGTCATGAGTATGTTTATGATGAATGATAAAATTATGTCATTCTTCACATCGCAATTACATGGTAAATAAGTGTAAGGAGTCACTTAGAGTGACGCTTGAGAGTACAGTGTATGTGATTTGCAAGTCGCATATCGGACGGCCCTACATTAGAGAATCCCGTGTTCTATGCAAATGGGGGTTTTGAGTGAAGTTATCTGCTCTCCTCGTGATTGCCGTGGGTTTGACGTTAAAATACGATTCATGAAACCCTCAGCGGCGTTTCATGGCTCTTCTATCTCCTAATGGGCCGAGGAATTCAAAGTAATAGGTCGAAGTTCATACGGATAAAAGAAAAGGAATAAACGAAAGCGCCGCTTTCCCGAACTATATCTGAAGACAAAGATGTATTTAGGATACCATCGCAGCTGCAGATGTAAGCTTATATTAAGATTGATAGGTGCACAATAAGCTCAGGATGTATTTTTAATTCTATTTGGTTATTATCCTCGAGTATTCAGCCTATTTGTTTGATAACAGATGTATAATGAATAGAACCGTTGTGAAATGCGAGGTTGAAGTAGCCATGTGTAAGTTAGGAATCTGTTGGGGGAATGAAATAATAACGCAGCGAAAGTCACGCATCTTCCCCAAGGGCCTTAGATCGTTATTTAGTTATAATTATTAGATCAAGGACGAATAAATTTTGGGTTTTAAAGTTTGAGATAGCGATCTCAAAGCGTAGGAGAAAATATAGACGGCCTCTTTGTAGACTTGTTTCCATTTACGGGAGAAATATCTTGTGCAATTGTCGAGGCCCGTTGGTATTTGTGTTACAAGCAGCGCTTTTATCTGAGCCCTTCCATTTGTTTAAGACAATGTAATTTTAATCTACATAAAAGGATTCTATGAACACTTATTCACTTTTATATGTATCTTGATAACGAGGCTCGGTAGACTGCATATACAATCGACTACTTTAAAATGTATTCGCGAAATTATTTCGTTCTAAAGGAAAGGATTTATTTAACGTATAAGATTTTATTTAACGCTTCAAGAGATCATTGCTGTTGTCGTAATCTCCAAATTATTTCTTTTGTCTCCAAAATAAGAAAAAATATATCGCTAAAAAGTAATTAAAAGGATAAAATGTCTTTACGTTATATATGTATGCTTTTTCAAATGTAATAGCTATTCAAGAATTGCATAATTTATTTATTTTTATTTATTTAACCCTTTTGGCGAAGTTTGAACCTTTGAATTTTTAATATAGAACTCACAAATACAAAAAACAACTTACAACTTAAAAAATATACAATCCTAAAAACATAACTATATATAAAATACATACGTAATTTGAAATTTGTCTTTTATCGCCAAAACGCAATGTCATTTTGATTTAGGTATAAGCTAACTTTTGACTTTATAGAAACGCAGCAGAGAGTCTAAGTAACATAGCATGCCAGGTGGAGTGCGAGATGTGGCAGAAACAGAAAATAAAGTCTCTACAAAAAGAAGGAAACCGCTAGATCTTGCGATAAATCGCCAAATTGGCTATCTTGACGTATAATTATTATAATATTTTTTTGGACTTTTGACCTCAAGGAAATATGATTTTCCTCCTTTTGCGGCTTCTTCAGTGGTGGTGAAGATGTGACTCTCCAATTTCTCAAGCTTGCCGAAGGTAGTGTCAGATCTCACCAATAAATTCGAAATTCGGAATCCCATCGAGGAAAACGAGTAAGGCTCGTATATTTTTGTGTGGCCATTCATCTTCTACCGTATTCCTTTCACTGACATTTCCTCCCGATTTTTTCCGTCCTCAAAAAATCAACTTTTTGTATCCACCGATGAACCGTCCTTGCCTTCTTTTAACCAACGGATCTCTCGGATGGCATCAGGTGCTCTTGTCCCATATACGAGTCATACAGGTGTTTACCGGAGGCCGGAGAAAGAGCAATTCGCTCTCCCAATCTCCGTCAGTTGAAGCGCGCCCGAGTGATGCCTCAGGGGATTGCTATCGTAACATTTCCCGTAAGCGGCCCAAGTGTTTACCGCGGATTAGTTTTAACCGATCCACTTATTAATTGCTCTGAGGTCGGCTCGTTGCGTCGCTTTCACTGCCAGGAAAATCAACCCGAGCGATTTTTTAACGAACGTCTATCCGAGCGAAGGTGAAATTTTGAAATTTCACGATGGTGCTCTGAGAGAATAATTGGATGAAGTTTTAGCAAAGCTATTACTATATGGAGATATGGCTCAAACGCAGAGGAAACATGGTGGGTCGAATGACCTGCATTATTGCGATATCCATGCAATAATTTTATGAAGCCATGGTTACATCATAAGATCTCATACTTATTTTTTGCCGAAAATAATCTCTCTTACGTACGTTGAAAATGTTCGTTAAGTTTACTTCAAGGAGAGATTTTTGTCATGGCTATTTTCAGTATCGATACCCAACGGCCTTCCTGCTACCATACCGTGATGAAAGGAATATTTTTAATTTTTCTTTTGGTACAGGATAAATAATTAAAGTTTGTCTCAGTTTTGTTCATGGCTGTGATAGTATGAGTTATGCTAAGCCATGAGTGATGCTAACTAATGGACTGAGGTATCTTCTTTTTGATGGCTATAAAAAGTGTAACGTGTAGACCCATTGTGCTTCACATACGTGGACTAGTTCTGCTTATAGCATTCCGTCTTAGTGCGGAAAGCAAACTACCTCACTCCTCATTATGCCTAGTCGCCTCAGCCCCCTCTCCGAAACTTATCGTAGCTAGTGGTAAGGAGGATGAGGTTCAAACCTGCCTTTGGGCTGAAGACTGTGGTACAGACTCAAGAGCATAGCGAATTTGCAAAGGCGCTGTCCTTTGAAAGAGTATTGATCGCTCAGTATAGACATGCTAGAGTTAATAATGAGTAAAATAGATGCATGTTTGTGCTTCTAATTGATGGGTGACTATTTGAAATACCTTCGCCTCTTATCAAACATTAACGTGAAAATTTTCAGCATTACATCGAATTAGATCGAGTTTAAATTTGCGATACACAATGAATCCTTCTTTAACATGTAACTTATTTGTGAGTGTGGTAAACCCTCACCATGGTCGTTCGCACTTATACCTGAATGTACACGAATGAAGATGAAACATCGCTTTATAAAGATACACATCAGCTTCGTAACATCAAATATCAAAAAGACATTTCAAAGTGCTAAGGAGAAACAGTTCGGATTTGTAATAACGAAACATTGCAGCCATTTCAAGACTGATCAAGAGTTTAGGTATACGTAGCATCAAAGCTCATTATTTTTATTTAATGCCAATATAGCCATTAAAATCCTTATCTCTGGATCGATTAGCAAAACTATTTGCGCCGTATATGAATCACTTCACGTCGACAGATCTACATAATAATATCATTGTATTCTCAATCGGTAATAAAGTACCTGAGTTCATATTTTTTTAGCCTGTTTACACGTTTCCACTCTCAGTCCTCCCTCGTGTAATGAAACCCGCATTCATCCTGAGTATATCTCATGCGAGGATAAACATCTTGGGGCTCAGAAAGATCAGTCACGCGTTATTTGAGAGATATCCAATTATGGTCGTCAGCTTTTTTTTGAATCCTTTGTTGCTGTTTATGAAAGAGACCGAAAGGGGCAGTGACTCCGGAGCAATCCCTCGTTTTCGACATGAGATGGAACTAAAAACAAATGAAGGAGCGAGGCAAAACGCGGCGAAGCGCTCATTACCAAGGGGTCACCTCCGGAGTGTTATTTTGCAGAAGAGGAAGAACACGAAGGCTAGTGTAAAGGGCCACGGAGGAGGGCGTGACTAGGACGTTGTAATCCGGAGTAGGTTGTAATTACGACGCCCCTGGCGTATCTCAGCGGGACGCATTCAAAACTCTTGGCTTGCTTCGCAGGAGAGACGGAGTGATAGAGAGAGATGAAGGCGGGCTCCGTCGGGAGTGGCGCTTGAAATGAATTATATATACCTATCTCTACTTCCATTGGCCTCTTATGCCTTTTAATACGCCCACTGCAGTTTTTTTAACCGTCTAAGGAGTGCTATCGCGCCTAGATGGACGCGAGATATCGCGGATTTTCAAAGTTAAAACCCATTGTTTCGGTCTCGAGGGGAAATAATTCGAAAAACGTCGTAGGCTTGCGTAGTATTTCAACGGATTTAAGAGGATTAATTTTGGTCGGCTGAGCTCATAAAGTTAGGTGTTAGGGATTGCGTCGTAAAGATTCAGAAAAAACGGGTTTTTCGATTATGAAAAGATTTGCAACGCGAGTATTTACATCGAATTTCTGCGCAATAGATATCAGATGATTTGCTTTTACTCGCAAAATTTTGTTGGAGAGGATTTAAATAAATACCACCCACTCAATGTTTGTTCTCTCGACTGTGATTCTTAATTGATTGTGAATCCTAATTTCGCCTCGAAATTTTTTTAATACAACCTGGAAACGGTTATGAAATACTTATATTCTTGATTCGATATCTTTTTGAAGACCGAAAAGCTGCAGTCTTACTGTAGGCTGTAATAAAAAATTTTGAATATGTTTGAAAATATCAGTGAAAATTAATATTGCCAGTAATTTCCATTTTTAATGACAAGAATCAGATTCTGGATAATTAATTTCAGAATTAAAATGTGTTGATAACTAAGTAAATTTCCTGAAATTCATTTTCCTAACGTGGATATCTTTTTTTTACCTAAATAATTGGCTGTAATCGTGTTTAAATGAATTAGAATTCAGATTTTGACTCTTTATCAATGACTTCCGAAAATTTTTTGTCGGAAAACATATTTATCATAAATTCTTGGACTGGATTATTGTTTATTATTATTATTGCACAGTTCTGCCGCAGAATGATACTAGATCAGATGGCAACGTTACATTATTCACATTGTACAAGTAAGACTTAAATTCTACGTATAAAAATATTTAATACATTTGTCAATAGTCACCCCGTCCACTAACTACAATATTTTACAGAAGTTACTAATGGAAATATTAAACAGATAAAGTTCCATAATTCTATTGAACATAATTTCATTTTTACAATCTTAAAGCGATGTTTTACGTATTAAAATTACATATGATTACAAATTAACATTTTTAGTAGCAATATACAACTATATTATTCTACAACAGATGAATGTCAAATAAACAGATGTCTATCATAAATCAGGGACTAACCTTAAAAAATGCGCTCTCGTAGGCTATCGTAAATTGATCAGAATCGTATATTACCTTTGAGTTTAATAGTAAAATGTGATTCATCTTCAAATTCTTAAATTTCTTCGATATAAATCTTTTACTATGAAAAATTTAATTCAATAATTTGAGTTACAATGGTTAGTAATTTTTTCCAATCTTTATTGCTTTAATATAATTAAAATGCATAAAATCTTCCGTGGCACTTCGAATTCGTATCTCCGTATCTCGTCTTCAAGCATTCACGAGCGCGGGTAAATCCTTACATCAGATAACAAAGGAACAATAAAGCCTCATAAACGGTACAAAATAGCGGTTTTCAAAGAGCCATCCATCCTCTCATCTCATATTTAACATTTTCGTGAGAAAAGCGTGGAGATTTGGAAGCGATCATTTTTCGCCTTGCCTTTCGCGGCGGAACACGAGCGTGACAAATGGACGGCTGGCGCGGAATGCGTCTTCATCGATGCATTGTCCGCGATGAGCGCAAAAGGTCGCTAAGGCCAATGGCCGCGCACTGACCAATCACTTAATCACTCGTGGGCTACCCATCAGGGAAGAGTGATCGAGAGACCCGAAAGGGTCCACTTGCCATCCATCGACTCCTTTATCTCGCATTTGACACGCCCAGCACGCCCATGGCCTCGGGCACTAACAGCAGAACCCTCCGGGTGAACACGTCTTTCCTCTGAGGTAACTATCTTTCTCTCCCGCTTTCTCTATCCTTCCTAATTTTCTCTTTTCACCGCATTTATTTCTCTATCTCTCTCTTGCTACCCTCCCATAAATTTTCCTCAGTACTTCCGAGGGAAGCGGTCCATGAATTTCGAAATGGTAGCTTAACACGTTCCCTGCCTCAACGGTGTTCTTTTCTTTCCTTTTCCCAAAGGCAGATTTTTATAATTCTTTTATTACGACTTTATCCATGAACCTAAACCAAATAAGTATTTTCTTACGAAATATTTTCTACATAGACAGCATGATTCACCTTTTTCATTTTCGTATGTAATTTTGTATTATGACGAAAGACTCAGGATGCGGGAGAGATGAATAGAAAAGCAGAAGAATGAGAGGAGCAGTTGCTAAGAAATCCAGATGGAAAACTGAAGAAGAAAGAATGTGTTATAATTACGATTTTATCATAAAATTGACATCATGTATATATGACATCACACTACGATAATAATTTCAACGTATTTTGGCACACATTTTTGCATCAAAAATTAAAATCACATCATTCACATGCAAAACCAGTCTTTGTAGGAAAAATTCAGACCTGTCAGAGATTGATAACGTACAAACATTTAGGTCAACCTTTTGCAGATTTAGATTAGCTACTCCGCTATTTAATATCAATGAGCACACATCACCTTTTCAATTTGTGCCCAAGAACGAATCTATTCAGACATTTTCAAGTCATTTAATGATATTCTTTCCGAACATCTTATCAATGGTAAAGTCTACCGTAAATTCACAACAGGGACGAATTTCTCGATTCATCATTTCTGCTGAGTTTAAGAAATTAAATTTTTAAATAAAGTTATTTTATTCGAGCATGCAGATTTTGTAAGATCCACAACTTATCCGTGATATATAAGCATTTTAATGAGAAGCACTTTCTGCTACGCTCTGATTATCACCAGGATAATTTATTGATAAATTATAAACCTTTAGGATAGGGTAGGATAATATTCCTTTGTGTCGGCATCAGAAAGGGAATTATGATGGAAACAACACTACTGAAGCAGAATTTAATAATATTTCTTCAGGATATGATGCATTTAAACTTAGAGAATGACGAGATTTCTCGGATGAAATTCATCAGAAAAAACAATTATTTTATCATTAATCTGGACGTATCGATGGCTATGGTTGTCCGCTCGAACTATACAGTTTTAAAACTTCGAAACTAAGAGTAGAATCCAACATCGAGGAATGCTGGGTGCTAACATCAGGCTCGCCCTTCTTTTAACCTAGGTTTTACTATCGTTTTGAAGAAGCTTGCTTTCTGAAAAACCCGTTTTTGAGGATTCCTTGGCTTTTTCCCCTCGTCTGTTTTTCTCTATTACAACTTCCATTCGAGTTTGTAACGACTTCCGCCCGGACGGACAGCTGACACACCTAAGCTAGAATCATGTTCGAAGTGGATCTTTGAAGTGCTAACTCATCACTAGAATTTTAGATGTAATCGCAATCTATTGCTCCCACCTTGTTTATTCCTAAATATTTTTTGTATATTATATTCATTTCGTATTTTGTTTTCGCTACAATAATTCTCCCTTTGATTGGCCATCTATATTGCAGTTCTTCAGTTTTAAACAAACACCAACTTCTTTTTGCCTAATTCCACGAAAAGTCTTCAACACTCCTTTAAATTAAGTAAAAACACTTCCTCCATTTTTTCGAATTGTAATGTGATATTTGAACATTATTTTGATTTCTTACAATTCTTCTGTGATTTAAATTTAATCTATTTGTAATTCTATTTCTAAGTTTCCCTATATCGTGTTTGTATTCTCTGTTGCTATTCTCCGTTTACAATTCTGTCTCTCCTGCGTTGAAGAATATTTCGTAATGCTACTTACGAATTTAATTTCAAATAACTAGCCGAAGCCCTCGTTGATTATCAAAGGGAAATTAAAGATTAACAAAGCACATACTAGGGACGTACTGGGCTCTCATGAAAACCTTAGATATTCTGTTTAACTAATAGGATACGAAAACAAAAGAACATTTCGCAGCCTCATTATTTTGAAGTCACGTTGAGGGTTCACTTCCAAATGAATTCAGGGATATGCAAACAAACAACCAAAGACATTTAATATTCTCTCTTTTAATTCTTATCTTGATTTTGTGCAACTTTTCTTTCGAAGCAATTTTGCAAATGAAATGAACCCTGCAAGCGATAAAAATAAATGTTACATGCATTTCTTACATTAATGCTTTACCTCGTCTGAGATCGAAGTGGAAACGGTTAGGTGGATAAAAATTGCCTATTATCTCTTTAGGGAAGACATTTAACAATCTTTAAAGTTAGAAAGTTATGCAACTCCTGTTTCTCAAGCTTTAGGCATACACACTCAGACAGAAACTTTCTACTTTATTTATAAGATTGGCATGAATAAAATATTGGTAGTTGGCTAATATAAATGAGGTGAACAGAAATAAATAATCAGTTGAATACAGTTCTAAGGTCTGTCATTCCCAGATATAATGGTGGACTTTTTCTTTCGTTTCTTCTTAGCCTATGGGTGCAATAAAAGTTTCCGATTCACAGTCAAAAAAATAAAAGTTGACTAATAAAATATTTTATTCGTTAAAAATAGAGACTTGATAAAATCGGTAAGGCTCCTCCCTTAAACTTTTTAATTAAAAATTTCCTTCATGAATAGCTTGCAGTAGTTTATTGTTATTGATTTCCTCTTCCTTCACAATACGGAAAATGTTGTATGTTTGGTTACAATTCACCGCGGTATAGGTATTTTATTTAGTTACTAAAATTTATCATTACCCAAATTAATTTCCTTTGTGGAATTACAGATAAAAGGTCGGTTCCTAGACCCAGAGAGTTCGTCCTACTATAAGATACTTGCATAGTAGCGTAGCAAGAGATTTTCCAAGTAGCTCACTGATACTTACTTTTGCACGTGATACATCCGGTGAAGTACATTTGCACTAAGTTCATAATAGCAAAAACACTTTTGAAATGCCTATCGATTTTTTCAACTTAAAATAAAACAGTATTTAAATTGGGAAACGTTTTGCGACTGAGAAATATTTATGAATGACATTACTCAGTTAAATGTATCCTTATTATCTTCAGCGATTAGAATTGCGGAAGATTAGGGTCATTAGAACTTACAAAATGGACTAATATTTTTACTAACGCGCGGCTTCAATGCAATTTCTCAATCTGAATCATTGAAAATTACAATGTGAATGAAAAGAGGAGATTTGTATTACTTTAACAAACAAATATTACAAAACGACAGTTAAACTATTAGGTGTAGGCAAAAGGAGGCTTTTGGTTAACATAACAGTGAGAATTGTTCTATGCATTCATGGGAAATTCCGGTCCGGAGACAGAAGTGGACTTTGGTAGTCCGATTTCAAGATTCCTAGTCTTAGTTTACCCAAACTGGATCGAATTGAATTTCCAGGCTGTTATTCCTTTTACTGTTTGCCTCCGTGCCTCACTTCAGTACATTTCGCCTCGGGCGTTGAAATCTCCAGAACCTTGCGGAGTTCTGTGAAGTATATTCCGTCAATATTTCCTGGAACGAGCGTCAATCTTACGGAGGGGACCGTTTTGTATTTGCTAATGGACGCTTTCTCATTCACCTGCTGTGGGTCATCCCGCAGTGTTTGGGTGAAAAGTCTTTTGCGCAACGACTGCATAGTCTCTGATGTATTAACTGAGGAAGTGTTTGCGAGGTAAATAAGACGTGCTGACTGCAAACAAGCCATTCGAAGGAGGGTAATATATTCCTTAAAAGCGTGTTCTCATATAAATAGATGACAATGCCGTTTCTTCCTTGGGTATTTCATTATTGTAAGACCGTGTTAGGTTTAAAAGTGAAAGTTTGCTATAGTGACTAACTGAAGAAAAAGTTACTTTAGCTAAGTTTTGTGAAGCAGACATAGAAAATAAACTTTTGCTGTGACCATCAAAGAAAGCAAGCAATAGAACATTCATTTTTATAGAAATGGAAATAGTCTAAATTAGCTACCCCTCGATAGTCACGTATATCCATCTTAAATAGTTCTTAGTGTAACATGTTACTTAATGTGATTTGGTTGACAATTCTAATTAAATAGATGGATATTACCCATAATAGACAATTTTATCCCTTGTACATTAATTAGTTACTTCAATATTCAGAAATCAAAAACCATAATCTTTCATTGAAACCCAATAGAATCAAGTTTGGAGAGAGCGTCCTTAAAACTAGATCGATTTACAGCAAGAATTGAACTTATTTTTCAATTTATTACATATTGGTAAGTAAGTTACTTTGGATATTTGTTAAAACCGGAAAACGTGGTTTGGTTATTTTGAAAGATGGTTAACTTATTTATTTATAGTTGATTTATTAATTCTTGTGATATAACAGTATAAAACTTAAGCTATTTGCTAGCTGGAAAAACTCACTGACATTCACCAACGTTTACCATATTCGATTTTCGGAAACCAGCATGTTTACGATGACATAAGACACCTATTTCGAGACATCTCAAATATATCCTCGCGTCGAAACGCCAAAACAAGTATCCGTTCGAAGGAATCTTTCAAAAGGTTTTGAAATATAACTTCGTCTTTACAGAGGCCACTTGCTGACGTCTATTTTGAATTGCTAGCAGCTACGGTTAAAGCTATAAATAATTCTCTCTTCGAAGATAAGCGATGAACCTTCCGAAGAAACGGATTCCACCTTAGTTACTCATTTATTGCGCAATTTCCACTTGACAACCATTGCATAACCTTCAACCCTCTCTTTTATGATCTGGCCTAAATCAAATGCTTCAAGACATGTTAATTGGCTTTATCAAAACTTCCTTCGCCTTGTCCGGCAAACTCCTCTGAAGAAAAAGAGCAATTTTACTCCGTCGCTAACTCGATTACGTTTCCAGGTTCTAGGAATCCAGTGGTTATGACATGCCTGTATCTTCCGCCAGCGATCTTGATACAAAAATGTGCTTACCATCATCTCACACGCTATCTAGGAGCAACTCGTAAAATGCTCTCACCTTCGCGGAACAAAAAATCCTAATTATACTCTATACTTGGAGAACGTTATTACGAGTCATGAAGGGACGTTTGGCATGGGTAAACAAGAGAAACATTATTATAGACCTCAGCTGTTTTTTTCGTTACGAACTTGCTCCTCATTAGGAGGCTTTCTCTCCAGCCTCTACGCTCTTTTCTTTCGGATCCTTTATACACCACCCTCACATCTATAAGGCCCACCCAATCTCAACTCCACGGACCTTGCATCTCTGAACCCGCCCTTTGATGGAGCCGCTCTCCTCTCAACAATTGCGGTCTCAGTAACCGTAGCTCTGTTGCCTCTCCCCTCGTCCCTTCTATTCCTCCCCCACTTCGCCGCTTATGGAGGCTGCGGATCGTCTTTGCGTGGAGGGGATGTTGTGCTTAGCTGCGCGTCCGATGAAGATGAAATACACTCTGGGCGTGGGTGAGAGGAAGAGAGAGAAATGCTTGGTTAGAGGCTCGTAGTGTTCCGGAGAAAGCGAGTGAATGAGCGAGTCTCACCGTGGGTCGTAATTCGAGTAAGGTTTCTTCCTATCCACGCATCTACTCATGGAGCCAAGAAGGCGATTTCTATAAGCGATGCTCATAAGCTCACGAATAAAACGTTCTTTCCTTTGATTTTATATTCCCCATCGCAGTGTTATTTGAAATGATATATTCCCCATCGCAGTGTTATTTTAAATGATATTCCTGTGGTGATATTCCCAAAGGCGTGAATCTAATAGACTTTACTATAGGTGCACATATCATTCTAAAATCATTTTCCTTAATTTTGCGATAGTTACACGTCTTCAGTAAATAACCTAGAAGTAGTTGGATTCAAAAGATCTATGTGTTAGCGAAGGAGCTGAGGTGATGTACGTGTATATCCCCTTCAAAAGGATCTATGAGGTTTAGTCTCATTTTCTATTCAATCCTTCGTTTTACTTTATTTTGTGATTTCTTCTATAGAATATTGCAGAAAACCTACATACGCTACAAAAAATATTTTCGCATATATACAAGAAGAAAAGGGTTAATTTATTTTGCAGTTGTATTGACAATCTTAGCTGCGTATAAACAACTTCCTTGTTCATCGTAGACGTGTAGATATAAACATATTGAAAGAAATAGTTTACTCAATGTAATACTTCAAGATTAAAAGTTTATGGACTCACTAGTACATTTAAGGGTATTTCTCTCTCGTTTGATGCCTGTTACGGTCTCATAATATTTTAGGAAATTGCTTCCTTCGTGTCATCAAAATGTACTAAATTAACGGCTAAATCTCTATGAAACAAGGTTCCGTTTTTCATTTTTCCACGGATAGTTTTATCAACAACAATAGAGATAAATTGACATTACTTCGCAATTGATTGTCAATTTATCGTTTAAGCTTCAGAAGGCTGACGGGTGGAAGTCCCAATTTCGAGGCCTTGGTTCAAAAGGAGGCTTTGAAATTACGGAGTCACAATGGGTGGAGGGAATAAATAGAGAAAGAAAGGAGCACCTCTTTGCCCATGTTCAAAAGAAAAATTCTGTCCGCTCTCTTTTCAGTTCCCAGATTTTTATTTTTGCTCAAGGGCTTAAATGTGCGCCCAAAGGCATCTGTCTGGTGCCTGCTTATTACTTGTTATGTCACATTGAGATAGTTTGCAGAATTTCGCATGGAGAGTTTTTTACCAAGGAATCACTATTTGATCTTTTGCTGATGATTTGCTTTTATTTTTGTTATCCATTTTACACGTAAAATAAATAGCAAAAGAACACCGCATTTCGTCTCTTTGTGAAAAATGACGAGAATCTCGATGAGCGATAAAGCAGAGCCGTAAGAATTGAAAGATAAGTACTTGAGGGTTTCAACTAGACTTTTCTGAATTGTGATTTTTTGTTCAACTGCAGTTACTAATTGCTCGATATGGATAATATTCACTAGAGTGACAGACAGAGCTTAGACAAAAATGTTTATTACCGAAAGCATGGCTTAGAAACTCTAGCTGTTTACTTCTCTCTATTTTCCAGGGAAAAGAGCTTCTGCTTACAGTTAAAAATAATATAGATAGCGGTCGATAAATAATCATCTACATCTACTTATGTACCCTGCAAACCGCCTTTTGGCGTGTGGCTAGGTGTGCATGGACCATGACTATACCTCCCTGTTCGATTACTGTCGAGTATCGTTCGCGGAAAAATTGATTTCTTGAAGCGCTTTGCTCTTCTATTTCCCTTATATTCCTCGCAGTAACAGAACGGTCTATGTGAGAAGGATGAATAATATCCGTAAAACCTAAAAAACTTAATTCCCTTAAATTTATCAAGTAATCTAAGCCTTTGTGTAAATCTTCTGTCTTCTAAAGATTCCCATTCTGCATCCTAAAGCATGAGTGAAGCTTATTTATCGAAGCAATTATTTACAAAACGTATTCTTTCTTTCTTTGAACCTTTTTTAATTCATTAATATAACACATTTCGGATGGGTCTCAAACACTACAACATGGTGAGGTCAAGTGACATGCGGACTTTTTCATCATTATAAACGACTAATCTCTTGATGAACCCTAGTTTTGTGAGTGCTCGTCCGCATATATATAACGGATATGAGTCCCCATGTTAAGTTACTCATGAGGGTTGCTGCAAGATATTTCACTGATTTTACTATTTCATTATCGTTCATCGGAGAAAGAAGTAAAGTTTTCCATATAAGTGGCACTTTTAGCCTCTCACATTATGAGATATCGTTTATGAAGAAATCTGAAACAAAAATAAGTATCATTTCATTTGCACTCAAATCAATACATTTCAGGGAATCCCATTGGGAGCTCCACGTGAAATTAATAACTTCGAGTGTAATTTAATAACTTCGAAAACCCTCTGTTGCCGTAAGATCTGTAAAGATGAAGGTGACTTTAACTGCCAGAAGCTTAATTTTCATTCAATAAAAGGGAAGATGACGGCCTTCCACACTCCTTGTTTCGATCTGCCGTCAGTTTTACGCGAAATGCACAACCGCAGCTCTGGTCGGCCGCGGTGAATTCTTATATGGACTCGCTAACTGGCGCGTTAAGTGTGTTGCTGTAGTGAGCAAAAACCCGTCGAGAATTTTCATGAAGGCGGTTTACATGATGTTCATTCGTTTCATTTTGTCTAGGCCTTGCGCCATTTTCATCATCTTGACTCTTGGAATGCTGCTCGTGCTGCCGCTCCTTCCTAATCTGTGAACGCCGTGCCTTAGAAATACGATTCTCGGTAGCTTTTCTGCCCCTGAATCTCAGAGCAACAAAGTTGTTTATTTTTCCTACCGTGTGCTTTCGTATTTGGAAATTGTGTACTCCAGCAATTTCTCATGTTTTTGAGTGACGCATCAAATTGCGAGTGTGTGAATGAAGAGGTAAGCACTCTCGCGGAGATTCTCTCTTGATAATTATTGTTTTGAAGAAGGTTCATTATTGGTTTTCTTCGAGATTTTTGGCTATCCTGTCACTTGAATTCTATTTTATCTTCTCTGCTTTGATGGAAAAAAGTCCAACCATTTGAAATTGGGGTTTATTTTCCTTGTAAGAGGAGCATTACTTTAACAAAAATTGTCTTTACCACAAGAAATTTAATGAGAAGGGGAAAAGCATTTTTGTTTAACTGGAAACCTGACATTATAATATCTGAATCAAAGTAGTCCAGGAAGGTATATCTCGACATAGAATTTGTAGCAAAAATAAGGCCAAAAAGTAAAATAAGCCAATATACAACGCATAGTATTGAGTAGCTTATTACTCTATATCGACAATTCAAGCCTAACTTTATACGTTGTTGATGTACGAGAATATTTTATCAATATCAATCAAGATATTGATTTAAGATTCAATTCGTTCAGGAACTAAATCCAGAGAGTAATGAAGGATCCAGTTAAGGTTATTTCAACGCTTTCTTAACTATTGCTACGCATGCATTCGTATCAAATATCTGTCCCGAATCCTCCCACTTCTTATAAAATTGAAGGCGTTCGTTCCTTTGAAAACAAGCAAAATCCCTTAGTAAGGAAATGGGCAAGGCTGGGGAAGGAGCACTGGATCTCTTTTGCCGTTCAAACAGTTTGTCATCGTTATTCAACCGTGAAATCTTTTTGGAAGAGCGCTTCGCCGGACGTGATATCCCATGAGGAATCCACCCATATACCTTCTAGAGACGGGGATATTAATTATAATCAGTGATATTGTAGTCGGGCAGTCAGCTGAAACTAATTAATTGAAATTAATGGTCGACTTTTAAAAATCGTTCAGTAATTCATTTTTTCCTCTCGCCCCCTCTGCCCACATGAGCATACAAAACTGAAAGTTTCTTCCTCTGCTCCGATTCTTTTTCTCTATTTCATTAAAGTCATTTCATAATATGCAGAATTTCCCTCCTGGGAAATCGGAGCTTCGGAGCTCCATGATATTTTTTTATTTTTAATGTGCTTACTTATAATAGACTCTTCATATTGATAGACAAATTAGATACAGGACTCATGCTATTTGGAAATATACTATCATGAAATGTATCCGAAACTATAAGCGTCTTGTAAAACCACGACAAAAGTTATCGTTAATGATCGAATGCTGAGGTTATGGTGAGTACTCAATAGCTTACGGTTGCTTACGACCTCCGCCAATATCCTGGACCTCGAAACTTGGTGACTTTCGAAGTACCATTAGTGTGTGTATATATAATTTCATGAGGGTACATACCTTTCAAAGTTGTTTTCAATTGCTCCCATTTTATTCTTAATAATTGTTTACATTTTACTGCATGTGTATAAAATGCGATACCTATTACAAGAATTGCATTTACCAAGAATTGCAAAGCATCAGTCCGATATTTCTCAAAAGTTTTACGTGAATTTCCACTCTTTCAAACCGATTCCAAGTTAAGCCATTAGGTGCTATTACGTTATCTAAAGTTAGAATTGAACGGCTTCTAAAATGAAAAAAATCTAACTTTCGTCCTCTGCCTACCTTTGCAGGGAATTGAATAATCATCCTCAAGATTAATATTTCAGCACTGTAAATTTAAGCGATAGAATACGATTCGATACAGGGCCCATCATTAAGGCTCACAAAGTCCACCATGAATAGGAAGTTTTCCGCTCTTTTCTCCCCGCTGAGGTACCGTATGAATCCCGCTCTCAAAGATTCCCCCGAAGCAACAGTGGGCGTAATCTCACGACATGTAGCCTCGCTAATTGTCCAAATCTCTATCTTCGTGCCTTTTCCTCCCGCGAATCTTTTATGCCCCGCATTGCCGTTACGGCCTAACAATTCAGCGTTACAACGCATACCCTTCAAATGCTCTACGGGAGCGAGTCGGAGGAAGCCCTGGAGATTCATTCCAGGCCCCCTTTCCTTGGCGGTCCTTTTGCCCCTTCCTCCTTATCTACCGATCCATCTTCGTCTTCGCTGGACCTTTTCCTCCTTCTTCCGCCTTCCAACCAAGATCAGTTCCGACGGCATTCTTCACTGGTTTAGCACCCACTCTGTCTTGCGGGTATTTTCCTCTATCCTTATGCTTGGTTTTGCCCTGAAGGATCGATGGAATTTAAGGGCAGTAGGAATGCGAAACGATGGCGGTTTGTTTGAGAAGCGGCACTTTTTTTGTGGAAATTTGGCAGCTTTCAACTTTGGATGGGCGGCTCCATGAACGATTCTTACTGACGGACCGACGGAAATGAAAGGTTTAAGTCATTTCTCCGATTCTTCAACTGGAATCTTGATGAAGGTAGAAAAATATAATCACAACGGGCAGCGATGATCCACTTCAAAATTTCTGTATTTGAACGTAATATAAGTGATGTCGAATGGAAATCTGATCGAAATTTTTGTGCATGAGAATTTGTTTATAATTTCTAAAACGTTCGAAATTGATACCATTGCTCTATTTTAAAGATTCTGTAACCTATTGCTAGCATAACTTGGATACTAAGGATATTCGATCTCAATTCAAAATTATTTTTCGTTTTCTTTGAATTATTCGTGTTGATTTGTAGGCTAGTTCCTAGAGGCATTTTCATTGACACGTCAAGCCCTACCAATTTCAGTAATTATCTTTAGGTTGTATAATATAATAAGCCAATAAAACAAACTTATCATTTCTAATTGATGTCTCATAAATCTTAACATCAGTATTGATGGTTATATTTGAGTTTCTCCTTCATGCGTCCACTTACCTAGTATCTTTACTAATTTTATAGCCGTGAATCTTGGAAAATGTGAATTTGGTTCCCTAGGCTTTACTTTGATGTTTTTAAACTTAGTAGTTAAACTGTAAAATTTATTTCATAACATATTCGTAATCACATTATCATTGAGGGCTTTATCATTTGCTTGAGCATTGCTCCGAAGTCCCAAGCACATAATCATGATACTTATCACCATTGATATACCAATGATCAAGCAAAAGATAAACCCCTCAATGTAAAATTTATGCTCGACTATAATCCTGGACTGCTACTGAATTATCTACCGCGATAATATTCTCGGTCCATTTGCAGCTACTGGGCTATGCCCAGCTATGCGTAATGTTGACAGCCAAAAGGTTAACGGCAAATTTTTAGCAAAATATAACTCAATTGAGGGAGATAAGGGTATGGAGTAACCAACGCCAGGCTAATAGAGTGGCGTAGAGTTATTTTGCGCGGTTGTGAGAGGAAAATGCGGCGAATAAAAAGAGACTGAGGCCCATTTGGAATAAAATAGAGGCCACGAATTGAGGCGAGGACAAGCGAGGGAGGGACGGCGATCGTCGGCTGTTGCCGTGGGCAGCAATTCGACGCAGGGTGGAGTCGATAGCTCCTCTATTGAGCTTGATTCGTGCGCGTTTTGTCTACCATGAGCCTCGTTTTACGCCCGACTTATGCGTGAATGGGTTTTCCATTGAAAGCCAATTGTCGCCTTGGCGAGGATGATCTCGACGCTTTTATGAGTATGGATGTTACGGGAGGAGATGCGAAAAGTGATTGATTGGAAGGGATACTAAGGTGAAGAGATACTAAGGCGTGAAATGCGGAAGGAGAGACCTCCGAAATGTCCAGCGGCTTACGGAAGAAGGTCTACAATAAATGGTTACTATCGGAAAATTTGATCACATAAACTTTACCCATTTTATTCAGACTATAAATTCATTCTACACTATTCTCTCGATTTTGAAAAGTTCATATAAAAGCTTTATGCACGCATGTACGTAGGCATTAGCGAAAGGGTACTCGATTTCTTTCCTTATTTTCCTTTTTACTGCTTCATTTTATGCTTTATCAAGTGAGAATTATTTTATGAAAGAATGGGTACATTTTTTACGATTTTTGTTTACATCATGTTATTATATTAAAGTCAGGACACATCCTCGTATTTTATTTCATTGATAGAGGCCAACAATACTCGAAGGCAATTCACACAATTCTAGGAAATTCTGTTGAAGGTTTTCTCGAAGCTTTTATAGCTATTTATGGCATAGAGATTAACCTAAGATTTAGTTCTCTAGTGAAATTAACTCTCTCGTTTATAATGATGTGAGTTGTATCTTCAATATAAATGTACCTCCATCCCTGGCATAATATTAACATGCTTTAACGAGCATTCCTATAGATATGGTGCTTAAATAAGAACGAATTTGTGGAACATTGCTAATAAAACATGCTTTCGACCCTCCAGAACAGGTGACAGGTTACCTCAGTAACTTCAGACGTACACTGTCTTTTTATTACACTGTTGCGCATTCTTCAGTTTTTAGAAAAAGCCCCTCGAAACAAGCGAAAGCAAACTCCAGGGCACCAGCAGACCCGAGAAACTTCCCTCAACAATGTCCCGCAAAATGAGATCCCGTGTACAGACTTTTTGCTGCGCGTTTTTTCCTTCCAATTCCCATCACTTGGACGCTTTCCATTTTTCTATGTATGGTAAAGCGCGCGATCGAGGCTGCCAGCGGAACCGTAGAAGTCAAGGCGCATGATAGTCGCTCGCACAGCATGACAACAAATAATGCGAACAAAAGCGGATCAAGGAGCGTGGGTGCGCGCGGAGCACCCTCGTTTGTTTTCTTATTGGAGTCAGTGCGCGTTCGCCCGTCCACTCTGCTCTCGTGCCTCTCTAATGAGAGGGCTCCTGCCAATCCTGCCTTCCCTCTCTCCCTCATTCCCCAGCATCAATCCATTCTCGTACCTCCATCCACTGCCCCTTTCTATCACGCAACCTCGCATTGCCTGCTGCATTATCTCCCTCAGCCAGCTCCCAATCCATCCTCCCTCTCCTCTATTTTCTTCTCTTCCGTCTACACCTCTATCTTCTACCATTTCAGGCGTCCGCCCATCCATTCAACCCTTTACCACGGCTCTATTTTTCTTTGCCGTCGTCCGCCAAACAGTACTTCATGTTCACCCTTATCTCTGCTTTCTTTCCACTTTTTTCTCTCCGCTGAATTTTTCTCTCGCGACTCCTTTTACATGCGCGCACCGATTCATTCGTCTCTTTTCATTAATTTCTCGGGATTTTCTTACCTTTAATCTCTCCGGCGTCTGATATATTCTTTCGCTCCTCCGCAGTTGCTCGTTCCGCATGCACTCGTGTCTCTTTTCAGAGGTTTTCCTCATTGGGTTACGGCGTAGGCGGAGGAAACCGAATTACGTCATGTTGGGAAATAATCGAAGAGAATTGCTGTGACGGAAAGAGATTAGTATTTCGTCGGATCATGCATTACGTTATACCGTCTTTCAGTGGGAGTTTAGGAGATTTGAGTCTTTGAGTGTGTTCCTGCTGAATATCTTTGAGGTAGAAAAGCTGCCTGAAAAATCGCAAACTATAAAAGTGAAAGCAATAGTCCTTTTTTATAACCATATGCATGTGCGATTTGATTTTTAGCATTCATTGCATCGAGACATTTATATGTAACGATTATAAATATTAATGTAATCTCGTTCATATTACACGCGAGTCTTCACTTCTTCCACCAATGGCAAATTTTGGCAATTAAAAACCTGAAAATTGTAGGCATGATAGAAAAGGAGTAAAAATCTACATACTCTGGCAGTTGTGTTTGAGACTTAGTTGATTCACATTTGAAATCACTTTGTATCCCTAGGATATGAGAACCTATGACAACGTATTGTCGGTTAAAGGACTAGAAAAAATGATTCCAAAAAGTTTAACTTTTAAAAGCTATCGGAGTTTAAGCAGAATGTCGAAGAATTTCTCTCTCGTTCTGAATCAATAACAATTCACGACGCATCTAAACATGAATTCAGCCAGAGAGTTAGATCTTATCCAGACTAATTTCAGAGCAGTGTCTCAAGTTGTTTACGATTTTGGAAAACAAATACATGAGAGGATTTCACCCTTCTGTAGATACGTATAGTTTAAATCCCGTAAAAGCGTTTAACTATAATTATAGGAATATGTTTTTATAGGACATTTTTAGTTAAAGGAGGTCAGACTGGTTGCCTGATAAATGTTTCCAAATATTGATGATTCTAATATGTAATGAATGAGTCTTCAAAATTTGGCAGTGTCTCGGTCGAAATAATTCGCATAATTTAGCAGATTATTTATTAGTTCAGCACAAGTGAGATTTATTGTGTACTTACCGCAGATATTTAACTAAGGTGAGTTTTTCAAAGGAAATTCACACTTTTGCGGAGCTAATTATAAATTAAATAAGTTAGAGAAATTGGAACCAGGGATCCATTTTTAATCTTCCATTTCAGAACTATACTAGATTCACCATCATGAAGACACCATTTAAAATGCATTGGCCCATACATTTTAAACGGGAGATATTCGGGCGCTGTTGCGACATTTGCGTAAATCTATATAGTAAGTCAAAATTGTTTGAATTTTTTCAGTATTGAATGGAATTGATGCCGGATTTTACTGTGTGTCTAACTTTTGTATCTTTACTACCATAATTGCATAAAAAACGAAAATGTTACATTTCAAAGAAATTCTGGATTTTTTTTCTGTTCTGTTTGAAAGCGTGCGTTAAGTTCTCTAATTTAAGAAACACATCATTTTTAACATCCAACTCTGCCTCAATTATTTTCTTTCCGATAGCATTATTTATTTTGCAGACAAACGTTTTTGAGGCAAGTATTTAACAGAAATCGTAGGGGAAGTCGAGAATTTTTGGTAAAATGCATTGAAGAAAGGACATGCTGGCTAACTTCCGTCTTATTTGCGTTGGAAAAAACTTCCAGCGGGAAAGTTTCTCAGAAAATAGTGAAATTATTTTATTTGAAATTTCAACGTCATAAGTTTATAACTAACTCAAGAAAAACAATTTTTCTTTCGGGGTAACGCCGTTCACGGCGCGGGCCGCGATCGTTCGAGCGGCTATCTCAGCGATGTGAACAATCTTCCTGCTGTTTCGATTGTTTGTCATGATACTGTTAATTAAACGATCAATTATAGAAAATATTTTTAATCGATTTGTTCATAATCTCCAATTTGTAATCGTGGTCTATCTTTCGGACTCGAAATACATTTATTATGCAAACACGTGAGAAAAAACTTTGAAAATGAGAATTTCCCGCAGCTGACTAAATGTTTCAAATTTCCACAAATTAAAAATCCGAATTGAATCTGAATAGTAAACTCCTAAGGTAGAAATTCTTCAATTTGAAGTACTTTAATTCTTGTGTCATACTTCTATGTTCTTTTCATCCATCGTTTCCTTTCTCTTTTGTTTCTTTATTTCCTTTTCTTAGTAGTTCTGTTTTATCACGATACACTCTCACTTTATTACCATCCCCTCTCCTCTCTGCTCTTCCTCTCTACCTACACATTCCTCCCAAAGCACTCCCCCTGCCTCCTTCACTTCCTCCTTTAACACGCCGATCACATAATCCTGTTCCCTTTCAATGCAGACACACCTCTTTGCAACCTACACGTTTTTATGACGCCGCCGCCTACGTTAGACTTATTTGTAATATCAACAACGTGGCAATAGACGTTAGTTGTAAATGAACCCCGTCTCGTAGAGTACTTCTCGTCATCCTATGAATTTGCTCGCCGGTCACTACTGTTCCATTCCGTAAAAGCGGCGAGCATTACGCAATCGACGCGTGTGAAAAATATAAATAAATGACGTGCTTAGTGAAAGCCTTTCTTTTCTTCTGCTTTCCGCGACATGTTTCTAGTCAATCGATGTTTCCCTTCCGCGATCGTTTCACTGTCTTCCAATACATTTAGGATCCCAAAGAAGGAATAACATTTTGGCGTGATTCCCATGGCAAGTAGGCTTGCTTCTCGCTTTTCCACAGCTTTCCCAAGACTCCTAAATCATGTCTGCGAGGATCTCTTCACGTTCGATCCTTTTGAGGTGGGAGTGGTGGGTCGAAGGGTGGTTCTCTTGGAGGTTAAACCCCTCCGCTTTGCCCTCTCAGGCTCCAGCGGTCTCTTCGTGAGCAGAGGGGTCGTGCGGCGGTCAGTTGCTTAGCTCAGGAAGGTGCTCCACCGGGGATCGAATAAATTCATACCAAACGACTTGTCGGATCGGACCTGAAATTATTTCAATTTTTTTATCAATTCATTCTCTGATGATTCCCTTCAGCAAAAATCATACGGAAAACTTAAAAATGCTTGGATTTTTTTAGAAGCTATCCCGGTAGGGCATGTTTGAAGGTTACTTTTACTGTAGGAGCCATTTCATAAATAAACCGAAAATCTCCAGGATACTTCATACTTCCAATCTTAATTATTGTGAAGGATAATTTTCGTTATTAAGATAAAGCAGAGCCAGTTTATCCTGCTGTAATTCAAGATAAGAGGCATAGCTCTAAGGAACTATGTCAGGGAGTTGCAACAGCACATGCAACAGAAACGTCCGTCAATGCGTCATCAGTGATGACAAATAACAGGTACCGCATCGTCAATTTAAAGATATTGTGATTAAATTGTTGAATCTACTCCTCAAATTCCAGATTTTGAAGTTTTCAATAAACAAGTTAAAATCTATTTACTTCAAAAACCCAAATCTTTTCGTCTTTTACCTCATACTGTCAATATTGTTTGAAGTGTCTGATACATAGCTTTTTCGACAGTAGATGTTTGTAGTTTTTTAAATCTAAAAGTAATCAAAGCAATATTTCCCAAATATTTCCAAGTAATTTTGTTACGCCAATAAAGGTCTTACCTATTTTGAGTTCACCTTTGAATTGATAATTTTGGTAATATTATTATTACTAAAAACACATTTAATTTATACTTATCGAAAGTATGAGGAAACAGATTCCGTGGTAATGCTGCTTTAAATGCGGCAAACTTTTAAGTCCATTACGTAATAGGAGTTGTAAAAATTTGGTTGAATTGTTGAAATAGACATAATCTATGAGGTAAGCTTCACATTCCATCACTTAACTAAAGGTCAAACTAAAATTATAATAATTACGGGACAGTTAATGTAATCTTGAAGATGATGATAGTGGTAAAGAGTGTAAATGTAGGTGTGAGAAAATGAATCTTTTTTGGTGAAAAAGATATGAATGATTTTTGAGAGAAACGATGCATCCAATTTAGGAATTAAATGTAATACATATTTATATAGGGCAAAATAAGCTTATAATTCTGTATGGTTCCCATAGTCCCAAACCAGATATACTAGCTTAGCGACACTATATTGCGACTGCTAATTAAATGTGGATCTATGGGGACCTTCTTATTAAACATTTTCGCGGACATTTGTCTTCTCTACTTCCGCTGCATCTGATTACCGGCGGCGATATTCCCTGAGCACGCGGCACGCAGCGCACGCTTTGGGAAGAGCCGAGGCCCGCGGGGCGCGAGATTTATGTACTACAAGTCACTCGGCGTTCGAATGCTCCTGTCCACAATGCATCACGATGGCGTTTGGAATAGAATAGAAGGCCGGGATCCGGAATTAATGGCGCTGAGGAGGGCTGCGTGGGGCAGATGGAGAGATATGGAGGGCAGAAGATGGGAATGAGAGAGGAATGCCACGCAAGGAAGATTTTTCCCTTGATTCATGCACCTATATCGCCATTTGTCCTCCTGCGTTATGCAAGGATATTTTCTTCCGCTCTGATTTGACGATTGGTTTACGAACGAGGACATGAAGTTATTTCGCGGCGAAAAGATTGCGACAGTAATTGAATGGGACGATGGAATGAATTCTTGTTTCCGCCTAGTCCATTCGCGAAGAGAAATTATGAAAAAATTCTGTTTGAAGAGCAAGGTCCGCTTCAGATGATAAGCAAGTGAGGCAGCTTCAGGGTGCCCACCAAATGGGGGAGGCCTAATGCTGCTTGTAACAAAAAAGGTGCACCACTTTCTCAGCGATTTAAATCTCACAGCAAAATCAGCCACTTTGAGGGATGTATCAGAAAAAATGAAGAACTTCTTTTAGACCACAAAGTTATATCAAATAACGGAAATTCTATTCATGTCTGCGATGAAAGACTATGAAAGATGCTTGGAAGACAATTGGGGTGATATTCCCCGACGTAGCAGTTGGTTTCATCGAAGAAATATAACATTATCTGTGCGAAAATCTCTTAAATAAATTAAAATTTGGAAGAAACTAAGGCAGAAAAATCATTAATATTTCAATTAAACCATATCATTGAAATAAAAGAAATGGTAAGAACAGGTAAAATGTCTGCTGAGAATGTAAAAAGACAATGCTCAAGAATAACATGAACCTCTGACAACTCCGTGGAACTACGGCTTGAAACTTCCCACCTACCGTCTATTGAAATTACGAAATTCACTCAGCTGAAGCCCAGTATGCGTAGTATTCTTTGATATGCGATAGAGTGACAATTAAAATCATTCACAAAATGAAGAGATCGTGCACAATACATTTTCCCGATGATGAAACTATGGGAAACGAATTTAAATAATGCTGAATCCAGTGAACTCATCCCAAAGTTATTGTTTTAAGTGAGGCTGGAATGGCTTCTGCAAGATGGGAATAATTATCAGTTGGCTCCCTTTTAAAGATCTGTCAATGCAGTTTTCATTGTAAATCCGTGTTGAATTTCACACTCACTTCGATCTTCACATCGATATGAGAGCTTTCACGAGATTACCATATCATACGGTTTCAAACAGCGATCTTTACGATCGAAGGAGTGAATGTATGAGGAATATGATCGCTAAATCGAGATTGAAATCGAATATGCGGTAGTGTATTATTTGAATCGTTTTATCACTTTCGAAACTTCCACTATCTCTTCCGTATCGACTCTTTCATGGACTTTCAGAGGAAGTTGGTAATGCGATTCGGAATGAAAGGCTCAAGATTTCGGAGAGACATGATGCGTATGATAAATAAAACTTCAGTCGTAAATGTTACGTGGACTTGCGTTTACACTGTGGAATGAAAGTATCTTAAGCTCGTTTCCAAAATGTTGATAGAGATCTATCGAGCCTGTCACTTTCGAGGCATCTTCGAAAGATTCGTGAGTGAATCACTAAATACCGTCGTGAATCGTAAAAGCTACGCGTTCCCGCATCATTTAATTTACGGTAGGGAGTACTCATGGGAAAAATCGGTAAAAGTATGCAGCAATTAGAAAAGGAATGTAAAGAATATTATAGATAAGGAATGCCGTTTTATCGATAAATTGAATGAGAGATTAACGCATTAACAGGTAAAAGGACGCGGAGACCTCGACTGGTTGTAGGCAATTTAATGTTATGCATTTAGATGGATGAATCAAACCTTACGAAAGCAATGTAAGCTTCCATCACAAGAAATAATGGTCTCGTAAGCAACAAGTAACTTAAAATATATGCTTTCTTCGCAAAATTAGGTCAAATTCTATTTGCCTGTCCACCCCTGCATTTTGGTAAGACTCGGTTTATTTTTCAAATCAACTTTGATATAAGTAGATTATATAATTTATCCAGCACTTATGCAAATATAACCTATATTTCATGGACTAACAAGTGTGGGTTGTATAGAAGCTCTGATACATCGGTTCACGTTTGATTCTCCTTGAAAATAGTCTACTAACACGAGAATAGTTTTACGAAAGCTTAACTTTTCCTTCCAAACTTTTCCTTTCCTTCCTAACCTTTCCTTTTCCACAAAGAAATTAAATGATTCTTTACCTATATGTGCATAGCATATTCTGTATTAGAACCTCGCTCTTCTCCTCTCATCGATGAAAATTCTTATAAATCTTACCGCAATTTAAGAACTATTCTATTAGCTTGAATTTGATTTATTAATTAATGTAATTTCATTCATTTATATTATATTGGTACATAAATGATAAAATTTTATTGATTATATAACTATTTTTCAGTGAAACTTATTTTCTAAGAGTTGAGAATATTTAATGTGAATAAAATGTTAGGATATTTTGGGAAATATTATAGTTCTAGCGGAAAAAAATGTTCTAGTCTCAAAGTAAATAGTATTGTGAAAAATTTTTAGTTACAGAGAGTTAAGTCGAAGGAAAATGATGA
The DNA here is from genome assembly GCA_000376725.2 of Ladona fulva. Classification (NCBI taxonomy): domain Eukaryota; kingdom Metazoa; phylum Arthropoda; class Insecta; order Odonata; family Libellulidae; genus Ladona; species Ladona fulva. Next base: position 2,526,362 of record KZ308122.1, on the reverse strand, counting down.
GATTAATTAAAATAACATAAATTAAGCAAAGCTAAAAATATTTGTTAAATTATGCGCTACCATGTCGTGAAAATTGATATTACCATATTATGACATTCTATGTCCAACAATATTCATCTTCTGCTTTATGTTGTATGCTTTCTGATGACTTCATGTTTCCTCCTCATCAACATCTCATGTTTTCTGGGAGATTTCTGATGCATTCTGCTTGCAACTCTAATTTCTTGATTATATTTCACGAATATGAACTTTGTTCGGGGATACATTTCAATATCGGTGCGTATTTCTTGAGTCTCAGCGAACCCTTTGGTGTCTTACGACTCTTAGTGTTAGCGACTTACCTATCCGCCATACCGGAAACGTATTCAGCGTGACTTTAAGGAATTGGACCGAATATATTTGCAATTGAAGAAGTGATATAATCGGCATTCGGCCTCGCGTTGCTGTAAATCGGCGTACGTCATAAAGCCTCCCTTCGCCACGACCTCATTTCAATGACACTCCCGAGGAATTATGGGGCGGCGTTTGTAGGGAGATGGAAACGTTCGATAGTCACGAGTTTAGGATTCCATTGCGTTTGAAATTGCGATCGTTAAAAATACCCACGCAGGAATCCTCCTGGAGGACATTTCTGCAGGGTATGCATGTTTCCAATGACGTCCTCAATTTTTTATGGTTGAACGTTGAACGTTAAAGTTCTACCATAGTTTAGGTTTACGTTAACGTCGACGTCAGCGGAATTTTGGACTTTAACGTTGAATTGTTGCTCTTATGATAAAGTTATGGTCCGGAAAGCATTCCGTAAACCATTTTAACTGTAAGAGTTTGTAAGAGGCTGCACATCATAAGTTTAACTACATCAACTAACATGGAGGTATTAAAATTAACGTTTTGACTCATTCGATTTGTTTCATCTGTTTCGTTTGTGGAAATGCGTTTGTCTTAAAAATTGAAATTCTCATCAAAGGGTTCACGACTCTTACTAATACTATTAGAAAAGAATAGAATTTAAATTGATTTACTAATAGTTATTGTTAATTATAGTAATTAGAAAATGTTCTTAACAGAAAAGAATAAATACAGATATGAGGCAGAACAGATTAAAGTTTGATGTTTTTTAATGAAAACCTCAAAAAAATAATATTGATTTTATTTCGCTCTTGGTTCCTGATTATCCATTGAATCAAACAACTTAAAATATTTGCGCCTGGCACTTTAGAATTTTTGCACATGAAGGTATTGATAAAGCTAAGGATATTCATAACACATAAGTCTACCCGCGTGAATTCGATAAATCTGTTGCTCTGATAAATTATGATATATGTATTTTCCTTTAGAGATATTTACGCAAAGAATAAATCTAGAAAACTAGGGTTACATCTCGAAATAGTTACTTATTAGCTCAATAATGACCATGAAATTTGTTCAGTTTTCTCGTGGAAAATTTAATCTTTCTTATTTCTCATGACTTATGTGTTATATGATTTCTTGTTAACATTCCTACAGGAATTAAGGAAATCTTTTAAGGAATCTTCATAAACTACTTGTACTACATTGCTCATAAGCACTAAGAACTATGTGCGAAACTCCTCACGTCATCATTGAATGGGTGTGACCTTCCATTCTCACGCGCCATCATTATTCCATCGAAACCCAATAATTCACAGCTGAAGGATTCCTTGACCAAACAAAAAGAAAGTCGCCACACATGAAATTGCGTCCAACAGTGACGTAATGGACGCCCTGCTCTACAATGCGTTGTTGTCACCCGGTAATTTATTTCCTCGGTGCGCATTTTATATTTATGGCTGGCAATGATGCCTATTGAAGACGAAGCCTCTCCCAGCGGAAAGGTCGAGAAATATCGAAAGTGCGATTTTTTCACCTCCTTCATTATGGCCGTCGTGCGCATTAAGAAAACAGAAACGATTTGCGTACGATGACCAAAACTTTTTAAGGTATCCTGGAACGACCCACGCGTGGAAAATAAAAAGATTAGCTGCTCTGTTTAGCCATGAATACATAATGTAACGTAGTCTTTTTTAAGGGACTATATAACATATTCGCAAATCCTGCATTTCGTATTCATTGCCCATTACGCTAAAGGGTAGGAAAAAAACGGCACACCTGGTTGTTATTAAGACAAGACGACTTTCACATTCTTCTCCGTGGCAGCCGCCAAATTCGTCCGTTCTCTTATAAATCATTCACGAGATAATTGTCCGTCTTCGGCGCGGTCTCATCAGTAACTCATCTGCTCTCATCACGACGCTTTGGTCGCTATCATATGCCTCCGCCGCCCCCAAGGCAATCGCGGGGACATCCGTCTCGTATGTTAAGGCGTGGACGAGGGCAGCGGAAAGAGCAAAGCAGGTTGTGCGAATTGCTGTTTTGCGCGGCACTCATTTATCAGTATAGGAAATCAATAACCGAGTCGAAGTGATAGGGAGTGCGTACGAAGTATGACATGCGGACGTGAAGAGGATTTTACATGAGATCGAATAGACGAAGAAGATAAGAATTGAAGCGAAGGAACGAGAAAGAGAAGTTGCCATGGAATCAATATACGATGGTGGAAAAAATGAAAGCAAACAGAACGGCGTGGTGGGTCGTTTTAAAATAGGAGGTGATAAAAGATAATGATAAAGGCAGACTATGGAAGAGCTAGCAGAAATGTTTCATTAAACGATTAATAATTTTATGGAACGCAAGCTGAATATAACAGCCGATACTGAACTAAATTTGTTATGCAAATATATTCATAAATTTTAATCTTATAACTATGAAAGAGCATATAAAAATAATGGTTAGAACTAGCATTTCTGATTAATTCTGAGGAAATTTACTACGCGTAATTACGCATAGACTCCTTTAGATCAAGTATGACGAGCTTCTCCAGGCGTATGATCTTAATACCTCATTGAAACTATATGCGTATTTGTTGTCATTGAAAATCAAGAACAAAATTTCAGAGCAAGAAAGCGTTCATTGTCATCTTAAATATTTGTCCTCTTTTCGATTCAATGTGTGAGGAAACTGTAGAATAGATTATTTCAGTGCGTAAATGAGTTATAGTTATTAATATAAACACAGTAAGGTGACGTTCGTGGATAAATTCAGTTTGTGAAATTAATTTATTATGGCACCGGTAGGAAAAAAAAAACAAGAACCACTTTTCTAAGGAAACTAGATCCTAGTATAAAACAAAATATCACGCACAAACCAAAACCGAAAGAGTGCGCCTATTTTCGACGCAAAAGCGTCGTTTTTAATTGTAATTGTTCCTACCGTCACGAAATAACTCTAGGAAACTCAGTTGAATTTATTACATCAGTTGAACTTATACTACTAAGAATTGTTTGATAGAAATCGATTTTGATTGCGATACATTTTAATGTAGAATAAAGTGTCTCTGTGTACGTTCATTATTCAAGCGTCTGTGGTGAAGAGAATATCAGATGCAGCTTTATAAATTGTTTGTGAAGAAATATTATAAATTTTAAAGAGGTTATCGCGATTAGTAATTTGTACATATAACAGAATGAGTTCCAATTTAAAATTGAAACAATAATGGAAAATTCCTCTGCTTGGAATCTTATATTTAGGAAACGAAGAGTGGCGGAAATAAACAGCTGATACTAATAGAAACGGTCCTCGAAACTTTAGATCCTTCCGAATTTTCCGTCTGAAATAACGCTGTTCGAGGAAAAACGTTCATAAAGTATGCTGCGAAATTCTATAATGGGACGAGAAGGTTCTAATCGTATCAAAGTCTCCCATAATTTCGGAGGCCGCTTGTAGCTAGGAGATGCGCCAGATTTTTATCTTACTTTCAAGTGCCTTATGCAGGATGGCGTATCGGAAACAAAATTACAGGTGATGATACGTCTTGGTCAGCATAAAAACAGTAAATGGCAGCTAGTCGCCTAGGTTTTTGGGCTCTCGTCTCCTTTCCCTCTGGCGTTTCTAAAAGGGTCGTTTAGGTTCGTCATCTTAGGCGGAATCCGGGAGGAGTAAAAAATTCAATTTTTACTACTCATCTAAAATATTTTCGGCAATAAATTTAACTCTCAAAAAACAAGAACTACCGGTATCTTAATTGATATTTAAACCTTTTTACCACGAAGTGATTGATAATCCCTTCCAGTTTGGATCCGACCCGCAAAGGATTCTTCTGGGATATCTGTTACTTTAATTGCACTCGATTTTTTGCACCGTTACTCCTGTTTTATATTTTAATCAGCTGCGTGATAATCGCGTGGAAGTTTTTTTACCCATACAAATGTACTGCAATGAAAGTCTTTCTCACGCTGGGTCATGAGCTTAAGACGATGTAATCAGGTGCACTGGTACGCTTATCATAGGCACAAATGAAAGAATTAGCTCTAATGAGAAATTCCTTTGAATTTTTTCGTGACATTGGCTAATGGTTCCGTAATGAACTTCTTAGGAACTGCACTATAGTTGCATACAATACAAGAATGCAATCAACGGAATCAAAGGAACAAACCAGGATTTTTCTCAGCTCAGCGACTACAACACCGGAATATATGTACTTGTTTTTTTTATTTTTGAAAAGTGAAGTGGAAATAAAGCTTCTAAGAAATTTATTTCAGTTATTCGAGAAAAAAGGTAAAATCCTCAGGAAAAACGGAGATGAAAATTCCTAGGCACAGCTCTTACGTGCAAGGTTCCCAGTAACTTTTTCCTTGTCAAAAAAAAGGTAGTAATTTTTTTCTTTATATATGTTTCCCTTTATATTTACCATATTTATTTATTAATTCTCCCTTGAGTATGATAACATCGATCATATATTCCATAGTATTCTCTTGATCTCAGCTTTTCAACAACAATGATCCTTAACCCCATCGGCAGTTAAAACGAAGAAATCTTTCATAGCCACCGAGATAAAAAAAGGATAAACTAGATTCATAAGTGTTTGAGTTAATTTTTAATGAAACTTCATTCATAAAAATTCATACAAGTTTGTAGCTACGCAACGAAGGGATTGAGATTAAACTTTGTAAGATTAGCTGTCACTCTGCGATATTAATGGTTTGTTTTAACAAATAACAAATTTTAGCGCATACAAGAATCGATTAGGAGAAGCCTTTTTTATGCATTGGTGGGAAGAGAGGAATAATTGGCAGGACTAAAACAAGAGTAGCAGGCGGAAAGTGTTTCTATGTGGCATTTAAGTTGAGACGGGCATAACTTTCAAAACCACAAGCGTAGGTGAGGGATGCCTCCAATTTTGTTTTCTTTTTTTTTTCTTTCTCGTTGGCCTCCTCTTCCTGACCTTCTGCTGTTCGCTGAAATAACCGCGAGGTAGTTTTCTCTATACGTGACAAGTAACATGTGGGGCTTCACCTGTGGAACTCGATCCCGTCACGAAATTAATGAAATCTTGGTGTCACTTCTCTGAAGTTATTTTTCTGGAGCTATGGCGTCATACTCATATACCATTTTGAAAAGACCGACGTGAACATTTTGTGAGTAATGATGACCACCTTATATATTTTTTTCTTCTGAGGACGTTTATCTGGGTCATGTTTGAAACACGACGTTTGATTTTACTGTCCGACTGCCTTTTGATGACATCACCGTTTTACAAGAATAGAAAATATTTTGGAAGGATACAGAGCAAGTTCACTGCTCTTTGAACAAGACATTTAATACGATTTATTGCTCAAATCAGCGTAAATTAAAGTTGACATTTAAAGCTCTATTTAGTGATTTGTTATATCCTCACAATTGTACCGGATTACGGCCAAAGCTTAATTAAACATTACAGCGGAGTAAGAATATGCGAATTATGCACCAAGGAATCGTGAGTATTTAATTTCAATCTAATTTATGTAAAGAAAAATTGAGAGCGGGAAGACTTTCTTGTAAATATTGAATTCACTTATCGGAAAGACGAACGCGGAAATTCTTTCCCGACATGATCTAGAATACTTCCGAATATTCGTCGAGTATTCTCTTAGGAAGAAGGCTATTTCAATGATTCTATTGTTAAATTTTCGTAGTTTTCTGAACTTTTCAATATTATGTAAATTTTCGGTTCTTCTGTATGTAGTGATTCCTTTTGCATTGAGATCCACAGCAACATGCGATTTAATGAACCCCATAACCTTAAATAAAATTAAGAATTATCTCATGTATATATCCAGTGATTTTCGTGTCAAATTTATCCTATGTACCAAACAGTCTGAATGACAGTACAGTTTTGAGCACGCTTTATTCTCAGGTTGAATCATGAAATATGAAGTATTATGCCATACGCAAGATATAGTACAAGAATATAATACAGGAAACAGAAAAATTGACTTGCTTTTTTCCAGAAAGGGTAAACATTACATCACCTTAGTGGTTAGCATACTAACCCTCGAAAGTTCCGGGTTCGAGTCCCAGCTAACCGGAATTTTCCGATAAGGGAATGAATGTTCGTTCAATGTTTGATAACTTCTATGGCTGGGTGTTTGTGGGGTGATTTAAGAAATAAATAGATAAACAAAGAATGATTCTGATATTTTGAAAACCATCTGTAAAATTATATGACTTCCCGTTAACACGTTAACGCTACCACACTAAGAAATGGAAATACCGGTGAAAAGTTATCCTTTTAAATACGTATGTTCTTCATTTATGTGTTGCTTGTTCGCCCGCATCACCTTCTTCCCCTACCTCTTCCTGTACTTAAACAACATTTCCGTTGTTTTCGATGCCTGATTATGTCTGCACGTAGATGAAACCAGACGCAAATAAAAGACATTTTCTGTGAAAATGACTAAAAGTTCGTTCCTACTCCTTTAGTACGTTAATTTTTTAAGTTAGGCGAAGATTTTCAATAAAAATACTGCCAAGAGTCACAGTTATACACTTCTTTCATTACAGCACTTTTTGAAACATTTTTCAAACACGCTGATATTTCCCACGGACCTATATTTTCTCGATATTCGTATAAAAAAATAACACGCCCTTTAACATTGCCCCATGCCTCATACGCATGATTCTGAGTCAGCACTAAATTTAGCGTTCTCTCCATTCAACGGAACATCCATAGCATCCGCCGGTCCTCCGGCCCATAAATACAGAGCACGAAGTCTGTATATTTTAGCCTAACGATCCTCCTCGGCTACAAATATCCGTTTGAGGAAGTATACCCTCCGAGAGAAATTCCCGCAACCACTTTTAATTTTCGCATCTTTATCTTCCGGCTTCGCTCCTTGCTGCATTTATTCAACTGCTGACGGTGGAGGGGGAGTCTAAACCGACGCAAGAATACTCTCAGCGAAGACGAACGGAATTCATTTCATTCCCGCCGGCTAGTGAATTCTTCAAAACGGATGGCACTTTTTCTTCGGAGACGAACGTAAATTATCCATTTTTTCCCGCTGTGGTGGGGTAGGAAGGATACAAAATCGGATATAAAAAACAGTCCCCCCGTTAAGACCATAATCCAGTTCGCATATAGGGAAATATACGAGGAATCTTATAAATAGGCGAATAAATCATAGCCCTCCCTCCTCTACGTCCGTATAAACGGCCGAGGCGGCACCAATTAGCTGCAGACTGCTATCTCCTTACTTCGTATTCAGCTCACTAAACATTTACTGACGCATGCTCAAAGCCTTGCCAAGAGAGTCGTCTGCTAAAAGCAAAGGCGGAGGTTTGTGCGGTGGTCTCTCCTGACCAAAGGGCGAGGCACTGGAATTGCGGGCAGGTTATATTCCGCGGTAGTGAAGCCGAAGAGTGCCTTTTTACAGCGGTCTTGTTCGAATATTATGCGGGGGTACGTGAAATCCGAAACCTACTCTACGTGAGGTGCCTATCATCATCGCCCCCTGGATGCATGCAACCCACGTCTCTCTCCGTATGATTCTTCCGTCCCCGTCTAGGTGGGTGTCTTCATCGAATCCATGAACTTTTATTGTTCGCCCGATGACCGTAGAGTTTTATTGTTGACATTTCGGTGTTTTGTCTGAGGGAACCTCGTATTTCAAAGCAAAGAAGTGGGTGGCCTGGATAATACTAATATCCCGTTACTCTTCCTTAAATAGGAGAATATTCTAAAGCATTCCTTATCTTTACGAGGATGTAGCAGTTTATTCAACCGTAAAAATGTTAATTTAGGGTATCAATTTCCAGATATGTTGTCATTTAGTAGCATTTACGATTTAAGTATGAGTTATACTTAGGTTAGGAAGCTTATAGTTAGGAGTTATACAAAAGAAGAACTTTGTGTAAGATTACGGTTATATGTATTGACAAATTACATTCATGAGATAAAAATAGGGACATGGTAAAAGTGTCAGTTTTAATTATCGATAAACGTGGGGATAGAGTCAGGCTAGAGGTAAAACTCTAGGAAACATGAGAATGTCTTTAAGACTATGGGCGCAGATGTTTCAAATGCTTTAGATAAAAGTGAAGTTTGTCTAGAAAATTCAGATCATTAAGATCTGAGGACTTATTAAAATTAAATACGGAATAAAAAGAATTATGTAAAAATTACCAAAACATAATTATTACTCATATTAATAAGACGGAAAGTAGCGATTGAATGTTATTATTTTAGGATTGGAAATAAGGGTGGCTGTGTTGAGAACTGCGCGTAAGAATTGGTATAAATGTTGGTTTTAAATTCAAGTTTGTGTACGAGTATAATTAATTTCGATATAAATAAGGAAACCATCCAAAGATTGATCAAGAATGAACAGATAATTCCTCCTTTATGCCCGCAAAAAAATGTGCTTACATGTATCTTGCTTTCAAAATTACCAATAAATACTTAGTTTTTCCTTCAATTCTCTTCTTAAAAAAATCTTTGACCGATGTAAAGGTTAGTGAATCTCAGGATGATTTTGAATTCTCTTCAAAGTCGTTAAATAATGTATTGGTAGTGTTTGCCATCCAATCTCATTGATATTCAGAAATAACATGCATAAGCATTCCATGTAAGAATTAAAGGAATCAGATGCTCAAATTCCATAATTCTATTTTCATAATTCAATCTAATATTTATTTGATAACACAACTTATTTTTACTTTGGAGGGCAAGATGAGACGGAAAACCCAAGCTCCATGGCCTATCGTCTTCCTTTCTCTCTAGGGGGTTATTTTGTATCATTTTCCTTTCCCACTCTATTGAGGCTCTCTCTGTTTATTCCTTTTTGTTCAGCGCTGTTTTATAAGGTCCCCGAGTTACATTTCTTTCCGCCTACGTCTTTAAAGGAAGGGTCGTTTTTCTTTGCCTCCCACGCCTACTACTAGCCTCGCGTACATTCCCGCTCTGTGTTTTTGTGATTATATCCGCCTGCGTTGTCGATCCTATACTCGCTCTCTCTGTTTCTCCTTCCTCCTCTTCTCTAGCCTATCCTTTTATTACCTATTCATTTTTCACCCGTACGTACGCGTTTCAGTTTTATTCTCAACGAAATTGCTCGCCTTCCCACGCTATCCTACCTTATTCACTCATCTCTATCCATCTCACTTCGTTACTTTTTAGCGCTTGTCATCCTCTTGTCTCAAGCCATGTATTAGTTCTTTCTTCAGCTTCTATCTTTCTTCACTTCCATTAGTTTTGTTTTCACTCTAAGTTATTTTCACATTACTTCTGGGGTTCTACTTGAGTTTCCATCTTGTACATCTGCTTTTCGTAGTAGAGGAACGAACACTAAATATAATTTACTGTTTGTTGAAACGACATTTCTTGGTAGGTTTAATTTATTTATAAGCCCACTGGTATGTTATTTACGGTTCTCATACTTCCTCATTTTAACTATTATAATTGAAGTTTTGATATAACAGCAAGGAATCCTATTCTCAAGAAATCATATTTTCAAAGTCAAAGATAATTCACCACAAGTTGAGGAAATGAAAGGAAAATATACTCACAGGTTCAATTTTGAAACTTGAATTACTCTTTCTCATTCTAAAAAAGGTGAGCTTTTTAGTCGGCTTTGGTGGGCCTCGCATAGGGTTATGAACTCCACATTAATACCAATTCCTTTTGGTGGTTTCCCATACGCTTGCGGTGTCATCTGCCCTTCGTGGTCACCACGTCTCAAAACATTTTAAATTTTATATTCGATACGAAAAGGATTTAATGAACCCATGACAACTCATCTGCATCTATGTAAAATTTACTAGTCAGTACTCATTCAAAGCTCCAGAAAATTTTATTCAAATTATGGTATGGTGATAAATTCACAAATGCCGGACTCGTTGGCGTAGTGGTTAGCGTGATAGCCTAGCAACACCGCGGTCCCAGGTTCAAATCCTAGTTTGGGCATGGTTGTTTGTGTTCGCGATTTGTAAAAGGTTAATTATAAGAGTGATCTCTTAACACTAAAATTCACCTGATGAAGTCGTCATAATCATCGTCATTATTATTATTGTTGCCGTTGTCGTAAAATTGCTCCTCTGCAGCGTAAGAGTTCTAGTCTATGCGTCAGTTTTACGCTATACGTTAGGTTAATGTACATCCTTTACATTTCCAGTCCTTTAATAAAATGGAATTAGGCTTTATTACACAGAAGAACTAAGTTGGATGTTGGAATACTTGATTTAGTGGCATGATATTGCTTTAATCTCTTTATCGCCTTGTGCTCATTCTCCTCACACATTCTATGCATAAATTCATTCTACAATCTATGAATGCGTACCTGCATACATTCTACTCATATGCTCTTTCCTTTACTCTTCCTCTATTTTACTCTCAGTCTTCCTTAATCTCTCTTTTTGTCTCAGTGCGTCTGCCGTCAGTGTCCTTTCGCAGTATCGGCCTCGAATACCCAAGGGTGTCGGCGGGTCGATGCTTTTTCACTGCGGTTAATGGTTTCACGCGAGAGTCGCATCCCTGTGAACACACGGCCATTAGCTCTCATCGGCACGCACACGGGGCAGTGCTCAGGATCCGATTGCATGCGCGGCGTAATGCGAGGCCGCACGCTTTTTTATCTCGGGATATGGAAAAGTCACATAAATCGCTAAATTAGAAGAGTTCTCGCAAAAACATCCTCGACGGATGTTGATAGTTCGGTTCCGATTCGGAAGAGCGACGATGAAAGCCTGCGAGAAATATAATTAATCGCGCGACTTAATTACGCGTGCGAAGTGCGGTCATATATCTCGCGTGATTAAAATCTACGCCTCACTCGTAAGGGCTTTCGGGATTTTTTGTTTTCCCGATGCGTTTTTGTTTAATTGACGCGTGAGGTTACGGGAATGGAATAAAATTTATTTTTTTGAATGTTATACTTACGTATTAACTTTGTGCTATCGTGTGAAAGTTGTCACACAAAGGTAATATTACCTCATAGGAAATGTTAAATTTGCGGTTTTTCAGAAGCTGTGGTGATGTAGTATATCATAGGCACATCTAACCGAATTGATAATGCAAGTAAATTTGAGGAAAATGAGAGTGTCGCGGTTCATTTAGATGTACGGCTTTCAGCTGAGTGCGATTCATATTAATAAGTTGTACATACTGTGTACATTTTGTAAAAAATTTAAATAAAGTGAATGTTTTCTCAAATACCAACATCAACTTAACTTGTAATGATCGTCAGTCTCAACCCTTAATCCAAATTTGACAACGAACAATGACTCTTACGTCTGTCTATAGCGTAAAATTGAATTACCTATTTGGAAATCGGGAAGAAGTTCCAAGTGCGTAATCGATAAGGAAATGATACAGACAAGATTCTATAATCTGTGGCAAAAATACCTTTTATGGAAACATATTAATTCAAACAATAATGAAGATTGTTTTCTCATGTTCGTATAATGGGCAGTAGTGGGACACTTTTGGGATTTTTTTCTTTCTGCAATTATGCCACTATTGCAAATATATATTTTATCACCCTAACGCCTTGTTTAAATGATTGAAGTATCTTAATATCTCAAAGTTTCTAGTATGTTTTGGTCCCCCCGATTTTTAGTTCTTAAAGAAATAAAAATGAGAAGCCAGGCCTGGATTATGTATCATTGTTAAGAAATATTTGTCAGTGGGAAAATGACGGCAGAATAGATAAAGCTAAAGCCTTCAGAAGTCCCGATTCCCCAAGGGTGAGGAAACGTGCGTAGGAATTATTTAGCCGGGTTTCTTAATTAACTGCACGCTGCTGGACTGGAAGAGAGACCCGTATCTATTTTTCAGTTTAAGAGAGAGAGGGTAGATGGAAAGAAATCGAGAATGATACGTCAAAGAAAGGGATCCCGACTAGAAAGATGTGCTTGGCCGCCGAAGCAGTTTCTCTAGGAGGCAAGATGAAAGAATGAACTGTTTTTTCCCTCGTGAGAAACAGACACAAAAGGAGATAAGTAGAGACGATGGACACAAAAGGCCACGGGGAAAAAGATTGATCGGTTGCGTGCCATATGAATTAATTACTACATTAGCGAGTGCACTTCGTCGGGAATGTAGGTCACATCCGTAAATGGACAACGAATCCAAACTGAGTGCTCCGGAGAGATTAGGTTGTTAGGAAACTGAGAGGAAAAACGAGGTTAAGAAGAAGGCTGTGTTTGTTTGGGATTCGAAGGGAATGGTCTCCGGTCTTTGTTTTTCGCCGTCTCTCGTAATTGGAAGGCCTTTCCATCGAATGGGATGACTGACTTTTTTCGCATATCAAACACGCCCATTCTGTTACAATGGCGAGCTGAAGGCAGAGCCCTCGTTGAAACGTGATTTCTTTCGACCACGTGAGAATCGGTTATGAATTTAAATTGGAAAGTTATTTCGCTTTAGTCTTTTTTGTGACGGGTCGATTGCGGGCGGAGGGCCTTGTATCGGAATAATATTATGCGTTGAATTACCATCTCATAATTCCAGCATCCCAGAGCCGATCGGGCGATGCGAGAATTCCGGTCACGCAGTGAAACCTGGATCTGAAAGTATGAAGTTCGAGGAAATTGGTCAATTTCAATGTCTACCATTCGTCTATGTTGGTACAGCTATAATTTCATTATGATTGGCCATGGAATTTCTTCTTCGGAAATTCAATTTTGCAATTTTGATGTACCTCTCTTGGGTACAACATAATTATGCTATGTTATTGAGATATATATTTAATATGTTGCTGGGAAAATTGTTCGCTTCATTGATGAATGCTTCTCGATTTACAGTAATACTTGAGGGTACTACTTCATCTCCATAGCGAATATATAATAGTATGATTTTTATGTAAATGAGGTTCTATAAATAATACAACCAAGACACAAACATTTCTTTCTGCTATAAATGCTTTACAGGGTAAAAGTAACAACTGCTCCACAATGTTATCTTTTGTATAGATTTTACCTTTAGATTTGCCTTCATTCTTTTAATAAAGGAGCGGTTAAGATAGTATCTTCATTCCTGAGTGATGTTTCTATACATATTATCAATGGAATACGTTATTTCTTCTTTGAACATTATAACTTCCGTTCGCACAATCATTATTTTGAATTTATTCAAACATTCCCACGTCAATATCTATCTCCATTTTCTCCTCGTATACTCAGCTCGTTAACCGCCGTTGGAGATTGCGATTGAACATTAGGGAGATTTACGAATCACCGGCCGAGAAGTCTGCTCATCCGTGCACGATAAATGATCTAATTCCGATGTGCAACAAGTCTCCAAAGTCCTCTCGTTAAGGAATGCATTCATTCCCTCCTCGCATTCCATGGTTCGCATTGATGAAACATAAAAGAACGGAAATCTCATCGGTCAAATGACAAGAATGCAATGAAAAGATTCGGAGAGGAAACGAAAAAATTGTGAAAAGGCATTGGAGCGGAAGATGGATTAAAAAGGAATGAACGAGACAAGGTTGGTCGATTAGAAAAGGTAAAAGGAGTAATGAAAGAGCGGATTGATTAGCAAGAAAGATTTTTGAAATTGCCATTAGAAGCAACAATTTAAAAGAAATTATTTTCCTGTTATATTGCAATATAAATATTTGGTTTTTAATCCATGTACCATCTCACTCAGTTAATCCATTTTTTTTGACCTGCTGTTATCTGAAAAACTTTAAAAAATGCCTACATTTCTTCAAATAAAATTTTCTTGTATTGACTTAAATTTCTTTAAATGATAATTTTAATAATTATTCAACAAAACTAAGTGTGCAAAATTTAACTATCGATTCGCAGTACATGATTGATTGCATTTAAAATTCGAAACCAAAAAATAAAGGATCGGATGGAAATGGAATCCCCATCTACCTTAGTCTCTTAGAGCAAGAAACGTATTTTTTAATTTCTGGATCCCTGACGTTTTGACTAAATGATCGAAATGCTCTTTGTGTTTATCAGTATAATTTAAGTGAAATTTTATTGGAAAAATTAAGGATGAGTACGTTTTTCCTTTTTTGCGATGCTATATATGTTACTTAGAGTCATTTATGTACGAAAATCCATTTTATACAGGAGACTGTCAAGTTAGAAATTATAAGTGTTATACATTAGTGAAAATGATATGGATAATCATTTATTGAATAATCGATTAATCAAATCAGCTGTAATTCGTATATATTTATGGAGGGCCATTCCAGTGATGTGTCCTGTATTTGCTATTCTGGAGAAGACATGATAAATAAAATCTTTATGAATCGTTCATTAAAAATCACAAAGGATCTTTCTTTCCGTAATATTTCACATTCAATTTTTCTCTTTAAACATATTAGTCATCTGATAATGCGGCAACGTAAGATCTTAAAGTGGAAACTTTTCTCATGTTAAAAAGTCTCCCATCAGCAGCTCTTAATATACAAAGTGTACCTCTACTTTCCAACTCAGCTCGTAGGCTTTTGGATAACAAAGTGGATAACCTGTTCGAATTTTATGAAAGCGGTCCCGTGTTAGATTCCCGATGCGAGCCCATAGGTACGAAATTACTTCTGCTGTGAAAGTACTTTTAGTAATACTACTACTACTAAACTCGGTCCATTTCGAAGTTCGTATTTACATAATTTTGTATCTTAAAACCCAGTTTTCCAGAGAATATTTTTGGATTTTTCGCTTCGCTTTATACCTCGAATTCAAGTTCGTACCTATTGGTCAAAATGAGTTAAGAAAGAAATTCGTGCGTCGAAAAGTTAGTGTTTGGAAAAAGTTCGTATGTAGAGCAGTTCTCAAGTCTAGTTACTACTCCGGTGATGCATACATCTGCCTATGATGCATGACTCTAATCATACTTCATTTCGATTTTAAAATGGAGTTCAACCTGATAAATCGCTATCATAATTCGTAGTCCCTTCGCGCCTAGAATTCATTCTCAAACCCTTGTGGCTCGCGAGTCGCACCTTTCTCACCACCGATCGCCTTGAGCTCCATCGAACCCTCACGAACGCCAAAGAATTCCAATTACACAATCACATCTTCTCATTTGCATCGCACGAAAAGGTTGGGGCCCAGTTAGGAATGAATGCGAAGCACCCCTTTCTCCTCCTGGGTTCGCTCCCACGCCCCTCTCCATAAAAAGCGCACCTCTCTATTAGGTGTCGTCCGGTCACCCCACCAAGATCCATATCTTGCTCTTATGTCTTCATTCTTTTAACAAATTGCCCCTCCCCCACCTTCCCCTCATTGTATATCACGGGGCCTCCTCCAAACTACCTTATTATTCCACTTCCCTCCGATTGAGGCCGTTTGTTTGCGTGGCCCGTTGACAAGATGTATCCATCTTGCCTCGCACGTAAAAACACGGCCTTTGATAGATGAAGGATTCCATCGCTCTATTCTGATCCCACTTCGAAGCGATAATGCACTCGTCGAGGCGCGCTTCGGCACATAAACATACAATGGAATGCATTTGCGTCCCAACAGAGGGCCCCATTTATCAATCCGCTCATTGTTGAGGACGCGGAGAGATTTTCTTTTCTGCTCGCTGGGATCATAATGATGTCTCAGAGGAATTTTGAACGTATTAATTAGGCCGGAATGAGGTGCGAAGGTAATAGGAGAAGAGAACTGCTCCGGTTTGATGAAAGAATCAATCCCATGCTCTAATTATGGCGTTGTTCTTCTTTGCATGGCGCCGATATGCTGTTGGGATTACAGCTTCATTCACTGCGTCTGGGTTAATTGATCTAAATCAATCGCTTTGGGTCCCGTGGATATTACTTCGAGGGTAATTTTTTCTTAATCAAGTTAATATTTAGAGAGAATAATAATTAAGTGTAGAAATAATGTGCTGATCGGAAAAATAATGAGTTAAGAATTAGATTCAAATAACCTGTGTCTGATTTGCTAGAAGCAAATGAATGATTCTCATTGTTCGAAATGAATTGTGTGATCATCAGAGATGGCCTTGTCCTTTTTATTTATCCATTTTTAATGTTATTGCATCTTTGAAACGTTTTCTGCAGATTCCTTATAAAACCACGATGTTCTTCTTACTCTGCAGACCCTACCGTGAAGTTGCATGGAATCCTTTTCTCCGACTATTGGATTGGAAGATTACGTGTATAACAGCTCATGCCATTAAGTACAAACATTTTCTTCTATACGCATATTATTTTCCTGCCTTAACTTTTCTACAAAATTCGATATATGGACAGTAAATATAGTGAGAACCAGAGTGACTCACGGCAGAGAATTTCCAGCAGAGAACGCTCAGCTACAGTTAGTTTGGAGGTGGGCGTATTTTTTGCCTCCGTAACAATAGCATTCATAAAAACTCTTTTATGCGTCCTCGCCACCGATAAACTAGTTGTCGTGAAGTTACGGCGAATTTTGCCTCAATTATCATTCTTAAACCGATATTCTACTCTTCGAAGGTGAAGAAAAACTCGGAGCGCAATGTGAGATCGCAGATAATCGGTCGAGGTTTTATTTCCACGAGTAAAATCGAATCGATTCTTCACAGTTTCCTTTCTAACTCCATTCCGTCCGTCTCGTTTCCACTGTTCCCGTTTCCCATCTTATTCTTTAATGGCTAATCCTTTTATCGGCGTAGCCATGGGTGCCCTTTCCGTTGCCGTGAGACGATTTATAGATTGGGGATTATACTTTCATGTTGATTCTATCTCTACTTTTTATATCTCAATGGAGATTTGGTTCTTCATTCAGTGATTCTTTTTGTGCTTCTCAACTATACGTTGCGGTTAGAGTTGGTTTAGTTAGCATATTTTCTAAGCTTCCATTTTTGTTAATATGATTTGCGTAATGCCATTCTGTCACTCCTTGTGATCGAGATATTGCTTACGCTGCCCCATCTTTGATTTACGGTAATTCCCACTCGTAGTGACTCAATCAATTTAATTTTTTATATAATCCGCGGGAAGATTATTTTAAATGCCGCTGTTGTTAAGGTGTAACTCTGCATATATCGGCAACTACCATAGTATTGGTACTGAATAATTGACCTCCCGGATAGCAAATTAGGTAACATGTTCTCCTTTTGTGAAGCGATCCCGGGTTTGGCTCCCTGTGGGATCTCGTATATACAAAATTCCCTCAGCTATCGAATCACTTTCAAAAATGCTGCTACTGACAATGGATAATTATGTAAATATATATAAATGCACATTTTATTTCGCATTTGAGAATGATCATATAATAGCTTGTTTATTTACTGTTAATTGGTTTTAAGATGCATATCCTTTATTGTTAGCGCGGATAAATGGTATTTGATAATTGATAGTTTAATATTTCTCTTCTTTTTTCAGGTGAGTTGATATTTCCGTGCCTCTCTGGATATCTGTTCAAGTTTGCTTGAGAACAGTATAGGGTGAGTTTTTGAATTTTGCATACGTTTGTGTTTACTTGAAGGCCTGCAATTCCTCAGATTTGACGATTGCCAGGTTAGAAATACACAAGTCTTACATTTTCATCCTACAATCCAGTTAATATTTACTTGTGAATTTTAACGAAAGTAGTGTCCTTAAAATATCTGAAGTAGAACAATGGTCGGAAAATGTTATTTTTTCGCTACTTTAATCAATCAGCCAAACTCAAGATTATCCTATTATATACATTCGTAACATTTCTTCGGTCAATATACAAGGAGCATCCGCAATAGAAATGCGAGATTTGATCATTTGAATTATCGATTTTTCTAACTCGTAAATAAAAACATTCCATCGTATGGTAATCGTGATTAATATGAATATCGAATAAGGAAAAGACACTTCCACCGTTGTCTTATGATTATGGTTTCGACAGTTCAGGTCATCATCAGGTTATCATATAAAATTATTATAAAAAATTATTGTAGTAACGGTAGAAGTGTTCCTTTCCTTATACCTTATAATGGAGAACTACGACAAAGTCCAGGCGGAATTGATATATTTTATGAATATCGAGTAATCCTCGTGCCACGTTTCTTTTTTAATAAATAATGGCAGAATTATTTATCTATTCTTTCTTATTTATGGGGCGTATTTTAGTCAATTTTGACTATTCTTACAATAATGCCCCTTGAAACAAGTTTTGAAGGGCCCCCGGATATGCAAGTGGATAGCGTCATCGGTGAAAGTGATCCTGGATTCGTTTCCCGGTGGGGGCTCATAATTGTGAAATGAACTAAGATGTCGAAGCACTTTTAAAAAAATGAAATAAACAGGTTTTGATTACTCTGCCAATTTGAGTTACTCTTCTTGTTGAAATTTACGGTCATTCATCTCAATGATCAGTTTGCCATGTATACTAATATCATTCATCTCAATGATCAGTTTGCCATAAATACTCAAAATTTTCACTGGAA
The DNA here is from genome assembly GCA_000376725.2 of Ladona fulva. Classification (NCBI taxonomy): domain Eukaryota; kingdom Metazoa; phylum Arthropoda; class Insecta; order Odonata; family Libellulidae; genus Ladona; species Ladona fulva. Next base: position 2,507,662 of record KZ308122.1, on the reverse strand, counting down.
AACTCTGTACCAGTAACAGAGTAGTGATCACTTACAGCGTTTTTACGTCGTACTTCTTTTAGTCGTTCTTGCTCGAACTATGCAATTTGGGAATACTTCTTTGATGGTGGATGCGCTGTGTTTTCATCTCAAATCCCCTCAGAACTTTTAAATTTAAGTGGAGGACATTAAGAATTGAATATTTTTTATTGTTGCCACGGCATCCAGCGTTATACAATGTCATAACGTGCAAAATATTACTGGTGGAACTTTAGGCTCTTTGGTTTCAGCTGGACGCATAAATATGTAGGCATATAAACATTCACTTTGAATTAAAAGTTGGATTGTGGGTTGAGTCCAGCTTTCCATTCTCATGACATTGTCCAGTTCCATTAAAGTTTCCTCTTGCGTATGCGTGTGCGACCGAGATAATTCAACTTAATTAAAAGTCGCTTTTCAGCTAAATTTCCATTATGTGTGGGGATTTATGTGCTGGAATCTCACACAAGCCCTCAGAGAAACGGCTACACTCCCTAAAAATGTGCCACGCTATTTGGGGAGGGATTAAATGGGAAGGAATTCCCGTCGCGATAGTAAATTACTTTTATTTTTCTTCCAACGGGAGCGAGTTGGGTTTAAAACACGTGTCCGAGGGTCCGCCGTGCTGCCTACACGGCGACAGTGCGTGGGTTTCGTTTAATCGCATCTGTCTCGTCTTGTGGTTAGCCTCAACGTCCGGTCCAACGTCACTAAGGACCGCCATTCTGTCGATCTCTCGCCAATACCGATCGAGAAAGAACGTTGCAAAAGGAGTGGGAGTGGACATTAGCCTTCTCTTTCCAAAGCTCCGCTGGGGACTTTAACGCCCGTGTCGAAGGACGCCGTTCCCTTTCCATTCTCTCGGTCATTCACAAATTCCCCTTGTTTCGAAAACTCGGGTATGGAAACTGGGATTCGTCTCGGTTATGTTTTATCATTTTTTTCCTCCAAAAGGTAATGAATCTCTATCTAATGTTTCTATCCTTTTATGTGAAGCCAAAGTTTAAGGGAATGGAATATTACGAGAATCACATCAGAAATGCTTTATGTTTTCTGCAGGGTGAGGCGATAGGTAGAAACAAAGAAAGGTTTGCTTTGTTATGAAGATTTTGCTTACTTTAAATTAAAGCTATGGAAGTAAGAGCTGATGGATCGTATTCCTGTTACGACCTTCATATCTATATCATCACATCACATATCACATCACATATCTATATCATCACATATCTAAATCATATATTGTGGAATTTACAAAGTCTTTTTATTTTACTGCTTCATATCTGCTCCATCTCCTCCCTGAATAAACGTCACCTTTCCATAAGAGATATTGCGATAGACTTCCATCTAGAGATTTGAATACATTTTTGCCGTTGAACGGCTAAGGAGAGCCTATGAAAATCGAGGGGCTAGGCAATGTTTCTCACTGGCGAAAATATAATGCTTCTTCATAAATATTTGGAAGTTAACACATAGGTTAAAGAAAGGAATTATAATAAAAGATAGTCATCATAATAAAAATTGAAAGTTTAGTATGCTTCGTATAATTCAGTAGGGTCGACTAAGGGGGTTAGATAATTTGACGGACCGTGCTCTATCCCTCAATTTACCTTCCTGCTGCTATCAACTATGCTAAAAATAAACTCCATAGGATTTTAAAGATATTTCAAGAGGCACTTTTAGAAAAAATTAGCTTATCCCAATGGTTGCAGTCGGGGATATCTGAGATTTGTTACAAGGGAAAGTTTCGTACGTCTTTTCCTTATAAATAAAATGTTGAGCATGTTAATTTACAACACTCGTAAATATTTTAGCGATCGAAAAATATTCAATCGAAGAAAACAATAAAAGATTCTTACCATACCTATATTACCTCTTAAACCATTCTAAATATTATATTTAATAAAGATTCCAGTAAATATAAAAGTTTTTAACGTTTAAATTTCTGGGCAGCGTGTTACATCTGATCTTCAATTTAAACTCAACTCTAATTCAAAATTTGCACGAAATTTTTTCGTAGTAAAGCATGTACCTAAAAGATATTGTGGAGATTAAATGAAATAAAGATAACAGAATTGAATTTTTACCTAAAGAAATATAAAAAAATTAACAACCTGTCATATATGTTTTTCTAAAATGCATCATTACTTGTGTTAGTTAACATAATCGCAGCTGAGATTATGCGAAAATACCCCTTGAAGAGCAGTCAGCTTTAATGATTCACTTTTTATCCATTAACAACTTTTCTTACTTTTTACGTTCCGTAACGACGGGCAAATTGCACAATTTGCTCAGATTCTCAACACGAAACTTATTACAGCTTTTCCCGCGTTAACATTGACATTTACGATGACTCCGTAATTTATTCCATCAAATCCTTTGGTATAGCTGGGTTAGTTTAATGATCCAGGTCTTATATTCTATGCCTTTTTCGCATTTTACCTGCTAACAAAACGGGAACCCGATCGACACATTGCCTCTGATCACCGCTGATCTGCAATCTAAATTCAAATCCGTTTACATTGCGAATTTATCGCGATGGAAAAGGGGCCGAATCATATACATGGTCATATTATGAGCTTTTACCTATTTTTATGGGCCTTGATGTAATTGAATGGCAGCCGCCGTCCATTACATTTGTCGCCGGGAATTTTTCACCTTCGTTCCCTTTCGCTTACCTCACTTTGCCTGGAGACCGAACGGGATGGATCTCGACTTGTTTATTCCTCGAAAGATCGATAATAAATCGCGAGCGTATCGCCTTCCTGCCTCAACCTTGGCACTAATAAAACCTCGGCAGTCCGATTTTGTTAACCGGTTACCACACGATGTTAACTAAACTCCATCTCCCTCTTCATCGCATGATGGATCCTTTCGGTGGGAATCTTCCCTTTCGACGCTTCGCTTAAAAGTTCATCCTTGAAAGAGCACGTAAGAAAATAAAATTCGCGCAAATTGATGGGTGCGAAATTTATGTGGCGGATTTCGCCATGTAATTGCGATCGGAACATAGGGATAAGCGGTGATTGCTGGACGAAGAGCACTTTGCGCAATCGGTAGGCAAATTAGAGAAACTGGAAACAAGATTGGATGCAAAGTCTCTACGCTTTTTATTTTCTAGGTCTTATTTTTTGCCGCCTTTAGGATATCCTTGCTTTCGAAAATTTGTTTCCTTCGGTATTTGGTTCTCAACCGATTTTGCTCCATTATTTCCTCTGCTACATAATTGTGAAAATTATTTCTCTTTCCGTGATTGTCTTATGGTGAATATTTTGATTTTGCCTATCAAGGTGATGCCGCTTTTGAAGAAGTCTTGTCAAACTTTTATTTTAATCGAAATTTCGATTTGATCACAATAGGCTCAATTACTCGGCCGTGAAAAATGGAAAGGTTTGCACAGTTGGAACAAAAAAATTGTATTACTGTATGTAAAAGCAATTCAAATTTAAATAAGTGTTATTGCTAGTGTCGACGTTGTACCACAGATTTTAATTTAGTAGAGATTAGTGTTTCCCTCATGCGATGTTCTGCGACGCACGATCCTTGCATTTGATTCTTGCGTTCTTGTACTTGTTTGCGATTTTTACGAAACGTTCAATTCTCATTTTCTGAAACTTCGAATTCCATTTTCTGATGGTCATATTTGAAGTTAAATTTATATTATATAGTTATAAATTATAGTTATTGTAGTTAAATTTTTATTATAAGTTTATATTCCCATTTTATGAAACACCGATTTTTGTTCCGATATTCATATTTGAAGTTAAATTTATATTCTTGGCTGTGCCTCCTTGTCTAATTAATATAATTAAAGCAGTATTTTAATAAATTACAATATTTAAGTGCGTTTTTCGGCATTCTTCCTGATGAACCGCAATTTCGGTGATATAGCACAACCGTGGTCTGAAATTTTTCTGACCATCGCAACAAGATTCGAAAAACATCATATATTATTGTAAAGAATCACAACTGTAATCCCTTGGATATTTATGAATTTTAAAGAAAGATCATCACATTTTGTTTACTCTGAGCTCCAATCGTTCTTAAAGCCCGTTTCTGCAACGTTTTTAATATCTAACTTAAACACTAGCTCCATCCTTCAAGTAATCTTTTGTGTACGTTTCCTTCTAGGGGATCTTTAACATTTAATTCCACGCGCTATACTTCTACAAAATCCAAAATAGTTCCTTACTCCCATCGGAACTTTGAATTATTATTGACCAGTTTCGGAGTGATCCGGGTCAAAATGTTTATAGCCGAAACGTGACGGGTACGCCTTTCTAGCTTATCTTTCTACGTCCTGAATGTGAATGCCAGAGTGCCACACCGAGAGCACGCACACACACATCCGCATGTTTGCGCAATAAATAATATTAATATAGATCCATTCTCGATTGTGTATCCGAGGCCGCTTGCATTTCTATTCTAAGATTTATGGGGATAGCAAGAGTGTAGAAATATCTAGCGATATATGGAGAGCATTAGAAATCGTACGTTAAAATGGATTTGGTGAAGGAAAAAAGAAGGGAGAGAGAAGGAAAATTTCAGAGGGATGAGGATAAAAGCAAGTGAAACGGTTGCTAGATATAAAAAATGTGTAAGCTGGTTTTCTGCGTTTGTGATCACGTTAGTTTGAATGATATTACTGCTCAATGTTCAGTGGCTTTAAGATTTTCTAAGCATTGGAGGCTGTCTAGTGCTACCGATATAGAAGGAATCAACTAAAAAATCAAAAATGTTTATGACTTTATGATATGAGAAAATAAGTGATTACTCTGATCACCGTTTTAAATTAGTGTAGAAGACGAAGAACGCGCGTAAGCATCTATCTTTAGTTGACATTAATGATTTTATTTTCTCCCTGAGCTCCTTATTAAAATATATGAGGAAGTTAACTTGAAGGCAAAAGTTTTAAGGATGGTCGTTTATTTCGTATCAGCGACACAATGAAATAAATATTATTCTTGCTTGAAAGTATTTATTAGAAAAGTATTCAATAGTTTCAAGAGCGAATAGAGTTCCCTATACAATCATTTGCATTTCGTCCTACATTGAGTTTCGGTTTAGCCCACCTGAATGTATTTGAATGACGCAAGGTATGGAAAACTTATTTTGCGATTCATGCGATGTAATCTTATTTAGTTAGTTAGTGTAATGGACTATTGAACAGACTTACCCTAAAAATATCAACTAATTTATAAGCAATATAATTCTTTCCTAATATGTGACCCTATTGCAAAAAAAATTAACTGTATAGCTTTAAGTAAAGAATCTCTTTAAATGTAGAATTATATGAAAGGAGATTATAATCAATGCAGCAAAAGGTGCAAACAAATGTACAGTGCGTTACAAAGTTTTGGATTGACATAAAACAACACTTGATACTGACAATAATAACTTTATAAAACAGCGGTAAATATACGTAAAAAGCAGTAGCGAGGAACGTCAAATGTTGGAAAAGAGCAACGAAGTGAAAAAGAGTAAGGCGAAATGTTAAAGAGATAAAGAAAACGAAATGAAGAAGGGAAAGTGGGAAATGGGCGTTGATTGCAGGGAATGGGCCGAAGATAATGCGGAGTCGAAAGAGGCACGATTCTAGTTATTACTATGATTATGATTGCAATTGCTTTTGAGGTGATAATGGAGCGGGGGAGGCGAAGGAGGCCAAGGCATCACATCCATCGATACGCGCTCGATTCGCTCGCATGACCCCTCGGATGGGCAGCCGTTGCAAAATCAAAGCGTACGTGTGAGAGGACGCTGAGGTCACACGCGGATGGTTTCGGGTGCAATAAAAGCTCCGGGCATTTGGCCGCTTCGAAGCGAGTTTTTTGGTGACCTCCTAAATTCCTCGTTGCCATTATTCATCGTTTAATCGACATACAGAATTATTTGAATATGCAGTGGTACCCTGATTAGCGATGGCCTTAGATAATAATGTGCTTGGACGTATGGTTGAGATGAAAAATTTTCTTGGGTAACGACGCAGGCTTTAGTTTACTACGCCTTCTGGTGAAAATTGACAATTAATAACTTCTTTTATGACTATTCATTTTATTAATGATAACTTTTTTGTTGCAAATATAATTGAGTTAATTATACGTTCTATATTTTGATAACAATTTAATGAGTTTTATCTGCGTATTTGATATACAGTAAGGTTCTGAAAAATCGCACCTTGGATAACGACGGTTTCGATTGACGACGACCATCTTAGATCGGATTACCGTCGTTAACCAAGGTACCACTGCAGATAGATTGCGACTAATTTAAAATCATCAACAACATTAATATCACATACGTAAACAGGGATGATGATTCGGTAAACTTCAAAATTAAATTTTTAAAGTCTACCCTCAGCAATAATTCTGCTTACGAACGGTTAGTAAATAAGTATGAAGCCGATACCTGTCCATCTTCGAAATATGCCCTTGAATTGATTTTTTCTCACGCTCTTGGTGGTCAATCGTAAACATTTATTCTATTGACTTTTCTTGGGTTGAATGAGATTACTATATTTTTGTCCGTCTGAAAAATGTTTCAAATGTTTGCATTTCGTTAATCATCAGAGATAAATGTTAAAAATCCATACTGTTGAGTCGTTAGTGCCAAACTTGTCAAATCATTACAATAGGCTTATATAAAATATAAATTATAGATGGGATATTTCGATTTCATTTATTGCTTTCTATCGGAAAGTATTGCGAAATGTTGAAAGAGTCTTTAGTACCAATAAAACTACCGTATTGATCAAAGCTTTCTCCTAGTTTAATAGATAAATAGCTTTTAATTCGTTTAAATATTTTGAAGTATATTTTTCCAACTGGTCAAAATGCAAAATATATATAAATAGAACAATTTTACAGCTTACGAATAACCTGTTCCAGTTAAGTACATATTAGCAATTCAGAATTTTGTAGCTACTGAGCAAATGTTCAATTAAGTTAATTTCAAGGAAAAATACCCGTGATAGTTATTTTTTCTGTTTTTACTATCGCTAAATTTGTATTTATTACCACTTACTTCTCTGCCATTATTTTTTGCTCAATCAGGAATGTAAACCACTCTTTTCCGCTCCATTTTCGACGAAAATAATTAAATTTTATGAATATTTACTCCAGGTGACCTTAAATTACTACTATTACTGTAATTTGAGAAATTTATTTATAATTTTACAACCCTCAATTTACAGTTTATTCCGTTGAGAAAATGAAGCTCTCTCTTTGCATGAAAAAATTGAGACTGGATTGCGTGAGGATTGTCAGATAAAAAAAATTGAATTTCTTGCTCTGATTGTCTGTAAACGCTCATTTATTATTATTATTTATTCTTCCGGCGAGGTTAGCCCAAAATGGCCTCTCTTTCACCTAACTTCTGGAGATATTACATTGCATAACTACTAATATTACATTAATAACTAAAATAATTAACTAAAATTAACTTAAATCTATGTAAAGAAAAAAAATCTTAACAATAATTCAAACATGGATAAAAGAAATATTCTAATTACAGTATATAAAATATTGCTAATATAAACTAATAAATAAAACTTGATATAGATACTTATAAAACTATAAAGATTTGGGTTTTGGGGAAAAAACTCCTCAACTGAAGGTTTTTGGAGAAAAACCCACGATGTAAATCAAGAACGTCTCAGAGGAAAGATGTTAACAAATCTGGTCTTTGGCTTTTGAGCGTTTTAGTGATCGTGGCGCAAAGGTAATATTAAGCCAGGAAAATTCTTACCTAAAAAATAATACCTTCTTATCAGTCCTTAGGAGCAGTTTTATAATTATTTTACAAAAAATGTCTTAGTTTTTTCCTCATCGTAGGTTTCACGAACTATGTTGTTTTGGTGACATAGAAATTGTTTTAGATTTCTCAACATGTAAAAACAATTTCAGAATTAAAGCAGGATATAACTAGAAAAATGATTGATTATTTTCAAAGCTTTACGCGATATATATCTACTCGTTGATGAAAAGGACATCTAAAGAGTTACACATCCTGTTTGACTAAGATTATATAATTACCGAATGACAGGATGATAGTTGGAACTCGAAGAAAAAATTTGGAGCCACCAGACCGTAAAGGCCTTCCGGACCGGAGTCCATTTTCTTTCGCCGCACAAACACGTGCGCACGCAAAAAACAGCAAAAAAACTGGTCCGTAAAAGTTCGCATTTCGTCAATGTCCCTCTTCAGATTATAATTGCGCTCTTTTGGGTCGATTGGGGAATGGAACAAATTTTCGCGAGAGCGTTAAGCAACCTTAGAAAAAAATACGACTGATAGAGGACGTCGTATTTCACTTTCCACCTCCTTCACTTCCCCCGGTAATAATATATATTTTTTCCATCTCCACCCCTGAGTAAAGCGTGGGTGTCTATGGCAGAATGCGATTCGAATGCTTTCGCTGCCCCACATATGAAAAGGCAGGTCAATGACGAATTTGACGAACGCCGTTTCGTTTCAGGGAGAATGCGTACGTTCGAAGAGTAGGGGTTGATGGGAGGGTAGAGGATTGAGGCCCGGGAAAAATGCAGTGCGATCTCTGAATGCCCATTGAAGCGTGTTAACATCTATCTCGGGAGTGTCATGGGTCGATACTGAGATAAGTTAGATGGCGAGAAATATTGTGGTTTTTTTCCTTCGGTTTTCGTCGCTGTCTTACTGGAGTACGCTTTGTAACGAGGCCGGTATCACCTGAGCGATGTCATTTCATCTCGTGATTTTATCAGAGAGAGTGATTTTATGTTTATACTGGAGAGCACTTCGCAACTTCTTGAGCAAATCAGTTTTTTGCCGAGTTTGAATGCTGCATTTTATTATTCTGACGGTCTCACAATGCGCCCGATTTTTATTCTATCGACAAAGGCGATTGAGAAATTAATACTATTATTCTGTGCATTTTCAGATAGATTGTAATATCTAACGTTTGTACATCACTGCGATTACTCTCGAAGTCATGGTTTTTTGTGGAATATGTTATAAAGTAATGAGATCATTATGAAATTTCCTCATTACAAATAGAATTCTGTAGAATGTCTATAAATATTCTTTTCAGTGGAAATTAATCAGCCGATTTGCTTCAAATATTAGTTTCAATCATCTAGGTATTTTGTCCAGAGATTTCAACCGAGACTTCGTTTAGAGGCCTATTTATTTCGTAAAACGATAGCTTCAGAGTAAATGCAGCCTGATCAGGTTAAATTTATCTTCTAATGAAGTTACTTCTAAGTCACAGCAGATAAATTTAACCAGACATAATTTCTGTAAATACTGATAAAACCATCCCTTGGATAGTATTTCAATTTCAAGCTCTCGTAGTATCTCATTTGTCTCATCAATGATTGCTCACATGGAGTGCACCTTTCTTATATTTATTTTTTACATAATTATATATCATCATCAGCCATTTTTAATCCGACCTCGATGTAGACCTTTCCAAGCATGTTCTAATTTTTTTCCATTCTGAGCTTCTCTTTGCCACGTTACCTGTAGGAAGATGATATTTGTCGGTCCGTCGGTCTTCTTGGTCTCTTCACATCTCTTGGTGTCCAGCTGAAAACTACTGATGTCCAGCGACTGCCTTTTCTTCTTGATAATCATACAAGTATATATTCTGCGCTATTCATTGTACGAATCTATGAAACAAATACATATGTTTGTGTAAAAATTTATCATGAGCGTCCATGCTGGAATATTATCACGAGATGAATAAGAATTTCAAACGGGTTTTGTTTGATTTTTTGCGGTATCGACAATTAGATGTTTTGAACAGACCTGCTACGAATAAATTTTGAATGGTCCACATTTTTGACTGTGAAGAAAAGCATTGCCAGAATGGTATTTTATTATTCATTTAAAATTAACTAACAATCATTAATTTCATCCAGTTATCATCACTACAGTAATATATCAGACTACTGTGCATTAAAATGTACAAGCAGAACTTGCCATTAATAATTTTAAAAATATATACCTGAAGTGCTGCTCGTCGACCTATTGGTTGCATTTTGTCTTGATACACGTCCGATGAGAAGATAAATTTCCCCCATGCTAAGCCTAACCAAACTTTCTCTTTCAATTTACATATTTACCCCCACGAATTTTCTCAGCGGAGGAGAGCATTATTTTCTCACCGTAACTCCGATTTGTGGCCTGAATAGCTCTGTAGAGGGCATTCATGGACCCGCGCAAGGATCTAGACGTTATTGGAATTAGTTCTTGGCTGGCAAGCATCGCATTCCGCCATGTTTACAACATGCCCTCTTCATCCTGCCCTCCTCCACTCTCCCACACGCCCAATGCAACGGCCTGCTTTGAAATTCCTCACCTGAATCATGTTCTCGGCTTTCACGTCCTGCGCTCGGCACGGCGTCGGGTGACCCATGGGAACCCTTAACACTGTCCGATGGAATTAATCGACTGACCGCTAAGAAAGAGGCCGCTGTGCGTCATCGCGTCGAGTTATAAATAGGAAAATTAACAGGGTCGCGGGAATTTTACGAGCGCAAAATAAAATAGGGAGAATTTTCCGATTGAATCGGGCCTAATTTCCATACAAATTCAATTCGCCGCGTTACTATTCTTTAGAAAGTTCTCATAGTAGTTTATATGGACCCCTAGGTGTAGACCTAAATCCACAGGGGGTAACTATGATTAACGAACGAAATAATAGTCGATGGACTGTTATTTATTATAATGGATAATGCCAGGTCGTAAATGTAAAGTTTTATGGAGTGAAAATATTAAAATTCAAAAAATTTCACATTTTTGAAATGGCAGAAGTTTCTTTCAATTTTACTTACAGCCTGCGAAAGTGTCATTGAATGCTCGTGGCGTAGACTGCGGTGCTAACATGATGGAGCACATAATAGTCAAAGATGCGCTTGAAATATTGACTTGCCTAAATTTGCGGAAAACTTTACCTAAACTAATTAAGGGAATTTACGATACATTTCTCATTTTTCCGTAAGTTGGGCTTGGCATCAGAGGAATAACAACAAATAGACTTATTCCTGCCTTTCTTGGATACAGAGAGATAAAGTTACCATTTGTCCGATCTTTTAAAAATGCCAATTAATGATAGCGGCTGGAATTTGCATATTTATATAGGCTATTAATATGACGCTATAAATTTTAGATTATGTCTACTTAATTTGATAATGGGGATAATTTACTCTGATTATCATGAACGGTCTGGTTACTCGTTGGTTTCCTATGTAAATGGTATCGTGCCATGTTTTTTTTTAATGATTAGAGAAGAATAAAGTTTATTTCAGACAATAAATTTGACAGCGTCGGGGATGAAGAAGAGAAAAGGTGGTCTCAAAAAAGATGGAGATTTCAACGCTCAAAGCTGCAATATCACTTCAACAATATGCAAATGTTAATTTCAATATTACAGTAGTTGTCAAGCACATTCAGATTTCACGTAACAGATGGGCATAAGCATTGTGGTAATCAGTTTGGCTTTCGTCACCTACCACCACAGCAACTATGTTCATAAGATATAAAATACATTTAATTTAATTCCAAAGCTAAGCTTTGGAATATGCCTGCTCTTATCACGATAGAAAATATTTTAACTAAATTTTTAATTTCAATTGAAAATATTTTTATATATTTTTAATCTCTTTTTTAATTCGCTGGAAAATTGGCTGGATATTTGACAAAGAGTGTTGCAGAAATATATTCACGATACTTTCTCGGGTAGTTTTTATATATTAATTTTTATTTATGAATAATTATACGTTTAGGTTGAAGACACAAAGAGAAATTTTTAAAAGAGACATAATAAGCTGAAATTATGTTAATGCAGTAAGAGATGTGAATATCCGCTCGTTATATTTTCCCCTTATTTAGTTTCTATTCGTTCTCTAGTTAGTAATAGCGCCATCACTACAAAATAAAACTAGGGAAAATAAAGGGTGATTTTTAAACTTTCGCAATGGAATTCATAAGCCTGAAAATTCATCATTTTAGCTCTAAATGACCCTTGAGAGCACAAAAGAAGACACTCTATAAAGGAAATAAGCGGTGAAAATCGGCTCAGCGGCCCTCGGAATATGAGCAGACGTACAGAAAGTTAAGGATGTGCATAATTTAGGAGTATGATCCGGGATTAATCCCTCAAGTATAACATCTTTCGCTCACCCTTCGCGGAGAGGTGGCGACGAAGTGGAAGACCCCGGGAGAGGTCCCTGCAGCCAGCTGACTCCAGTGGCAGCACGGAATTAAATCGCCAAGCAAAGCGAAAGCTCGCGGCATTATGGGGAACGGGAGCGTGGCCGGGGAAATTAAAAGGGTGCGCTTTTTTCAAAGGCGGCGGAATGCGGCACCGAGAGAGCGAAGAGACCTATAGAGCGGGCACATTTGAGACATAACTCTCTCTCCCAGAGGATGTTTTAAGCCGGCGCTATAAATCGCCGCTACCGGAGGGCTTTTCCCTTAGGAGAGAAAGGGCGACTTGATTGATGAGGGCGAACGAAGCGGCGGTGGGTAGTTGCATGGCGGCCAGCGACATCCCCTCTCAGGACGAAATTTGTTCGACAAACCTATTCAGACGAGGAGCACACCGGATCTATTTCTCTTCGGTAAAACCCACTGGTTAAGGGGCCGTTGGCGGCCACTATTTTAATGTCACACGTGAATGGCTAGAAATCTTACGCCCGTTTTTGAGGAAGGTCGTTTATTTTGTTTCAGCGACACAATGAAATAAATATTATTCTTGCATGAAAGTATCCATTAGAAAGGTTTTCGATAGTTTCAAGAGCGAATAGATTCCTATTATGCAATCGTTTGTATTTCGTCCTATATTGCGTTTGTGTTTAGCCCACCTGAAGGTATTTGAATTTCGCAAGGTACGGAAAACTTATTTTGCGATTCATGCCACGTAATCTCATTTTCACTCTTGGATTTCTTAGCGGATTTTTTAGTTTAATTCTTTGGCGGATGTTTTCATTTTATGCGATATGTAGGATAGTTAAGAAGTAGAAAACTAAAATGGCAGTCGTAGATAAGTTAAAAACTATGCGTAGAAACAATATTTTTTATATTTTTTTTTCAACCTTGATGAAATTTTCAATTATAACCGTCCTCATTTAATTTTGAAAATACTTCACCGATATAGACTACTCATAGAATAGGTAATGTCTAAAATAATTCTCGAAATTCTTGCTGTAATTTTTCAGTAAAAGCCAGTTTTGCAATCAGGAGTGAAGAAAATATAGTAATATTTGCACTTAGTGGCGTAACGTGATTTTTACTTCTATCCTTGGAAATTTTTACTAAAATTACGACGATCTTAATTGATAAATCGATAAACATCTTCACGTCTATCACTAGCTCAATATATACGAGCTTAATTCCTAAATTTCCGAGAAGATTTGAATCCTTACTCGTGGGATGACAATCTATTATATTTGTAATGGATAGCTTTGAGTCTATTGCCAAAGCCATTATGAAACGCAAAAGATCTGCAAGTCTAAATAAAGTAATCGTTTTGAAAAATATCATATATCGAATATATTGGGCTTAGGATACCCTAGGAGGCAGCGCGTTTGCTTTTGGTAAAATCGGTCCCGGGTTCGATTGACAGTGTGAGCCCATATGTGTTAGAAGGCCTCAGCAGTTGAAGGACTTTTATAAGTACAACTACTCGAAGCTATGGTCCCATTACACACTGCAATAGTAAATGGATTACGTTAATAAAGACATAACAGGAAAAGAAAACCAGAGCTAAGCTTTCCGTCAAGCTGTATTGGTTTGTTCATCTAGTTTCTTGAAGCATTCCAAAAATTCAATAGTATCAGATTTACAGAGCATCTAGAATTACAGAAAGCGATGAATTAGTTCTAGTAATACTTGTATTGTTAATGGTGTTTCGACAACTAAGTCATTTCTCACATATGGGTCCCCACCGGGAATCGAACCCGGGACCGATAGCACCACAGGCGAACGTGCAGCCCACTTGGCTATCTGGGAATCCGAGCTCAGCTAAATAATTCAAGTTTCTAGATCTACACTGACACCCGGAAAGCTTTTCTTGTAGTGTAAAAACCGAGCGTTCGAGCTACTTCTTTAGCATATTATTGTCTTGTTTCTTTCGTGGAAATAATGAGTCCTTTAAACAACTTGTTCTAGCATCTATTTCTCTTATTTTACGCTCAGCGTTGAATCTGCCGAAATTGCAGGGGAGTAACATAAATCGATTATCGAGAATTGCATTCTCTTATCGAAAAAACTTTGTATTAAATTTAAAAACAAAAATGGTCGAATCTAAATATTACCAAACATTATTTTACAGACACTCACCCGTAGAAGAACTACACAAGCATAAAATCATATGTCGACGAACTGCATACTTAAGTGTGACATCAGTTATTTTAAAGACACTCAAAGGTATATGTGGCTATTCTTTCGAAAAGTTACGATCAACGCGCGTATTCAATCTCCATCCGGGGAAGAAGATATATTTTTCTCTCTCCCTAAGAATCTTTCAGGGTGTTTCAGATGAGTCAAAATCACTGCGAAATCGCACTGGCTCTTAGCGTCTGAGTGTTATCTGCCTCGAAAATCTCTCTATAAGCCGTTCCTTGGAAGCGACGCGGCGTTGGGACGCGTCACAACCGGATTGTCGGGTCAGTCTAGTCCGGCAGGAATATTACCATACTTACGTTTTCAGAGGCGAGTGTTATGAGAGGTGCCGTTTATGCTCCTTTGACTGTCGCCTTTACATGGTTTAGCCGTCAAATCGCAACGGGGAGGAAAGTCTGCCAACTACTCTGAATATTCTAGGATCACCCATCAAGTGACAATTTTTTATGATTTTTACTCTCGGCTATTGGCGCCGTTTACTGCATATCCAGCAGTGAGATATCTTAGATAGTTGAAATAACTACCTCTTTCCGTTTTTTGAAGGACTTTTGGGAATATATAAGGCAAACTTTATCATTTTCTCTCAAATATTTATTAAACTACTAGTGTTGCCATCATGTATAAAAATGTACATTCTAATTCTTAGAATCCGAAGAATTTTAAAAATAAAATAGTATAGCTTACCTTTTACACCATTAATTGGAACAAGTATTTAACGATCAAAAAACATAAGTTAAATTAAAATTTTGGTGGTACCATATTGTAACTCGTTTATTTTTACAATTATTGATAACGCTATAACTTATACTTAAGAATTTACCCTTTTATGTGCAGCAAGAAAAATGTTCGTTGTCTATTTTTAGACCCATTCGAAGTAACAGTCATTACCCTTCCTTAACCTTCACGAAATTTTCCAACACATTTTTTATTTAAAGGATTAATTGGCAATGATTTCACACAAGGAAAATGGTTTAGGTGACTTGGCGCGATAAGGCGTTCAGCTAGGAAAATTCCGAAGATAGAGCATGGACAGAGCAACCAACCAGAAGTTGGGTGACCCGGGTTCGAGTCACGGTCCCGTCAGACTTTTTTCATGTCCGTTGTTCTTGGCAGTGCTTTTCTAAAAATATATTTCTGTTGGTTTATTATATTTTTGTTAAATTCTTCATTGTGTTACTGTGAATCACATTTTATAGACAATTAACTTTCGAGTTGTTATGAAAACCAGTATGCAGTTTTTAATACAGCGTTGAAATTGTGAAGATTTTTAGGCTTTTCTAAGGGTTGACACCCGTCAACTTATTCCATTCACGTTGAAATTAGTTTCAAAACGGAAGAGTTAGTTCATTACAATAGTAATGATTTCAATTAAATTTTCAAAATAAAACTGCCATCCTGCTTGCGTCGTTGAGAAAATTCTCGATGTTTTTGCAGCACCTTATTCTAACTATTGATAAATGTTCCTTGGGTGCTAGAATTCGATCCACTTGTTCCTTTTCCCCTATCTTAAATCTACATCAGACTTCTCATACATGCAATGTCATCTAAAACGCTAGTAGTCTATAAAATGATCCTAGGGCGTTTAAGCATGGTGGGTTGAATTTGTTTATGGCATGGCCTTTCTCTCGCCCTTGCAGGAACATTAATCTTTCTCAGCTATTCATTCAGTGCTCGTATCGATTGGGTGGCGCGGATTATTTCTAGTTGCTTATGGAGCTGTCGTAAAACCCGAGCTTAGATAGCAGATAAAAGTGGATTTTATGGAGAAAATCCCAAATATGGATATATTCTCGAGTGTGGGAAGTTTCGTTTCTTCTAGTGGACTATGAATTTTTGAACATTTTCTACTTTCTCAAAAAATAAGGATGAATAATTGTATTTACTCTCACAACTTTATATATTCACATTTTATTATTTTATTTATTTATACTTTAGAATAATAAGAATTTCAATCAAGGCCTTAAAGTCTATATATTTGCATTGTGCAATATGTTTATCAGAAAGTTGCGAGTAAAATTTCCGTTTAATTTTTTTCAGTTAACTCACTCGGGCATACGTATTAAGTCGTCTAAACCAGTAGAATTTCTTTTAGATGACTCGTGGACCTCACAATATTTAGCGTAATATTATTGAACCAAACATTTACGTTACTCCGTTGCATAACTTAAAAGTATGAGAATCAAAGTAATTTTACCATCCAGAAAATTTTCCATGAAGGGATCATTTGCTGTGATGGATGCAGTATGTTGCTCTTAACTTTTATGCAGAAAACATTTGCTTTTTCAAAAAGACTGATCAATTTTTTGTAGATTTTATGAATCATATTTGAACGTTAACTATAAATTAGTTAAGTAAGTCTCCTCTTGAAATTAAATTTCTTTTTTAGATTACTTTTCGCGGAAAGCCAACATCAAGTCAAGAAAAGAATGACAATGAAAGTGGTCATAAATCAACTCGGCTTCCTCCGCTTCAACATTTAAGATCCGCTTCTTTCCATCGCATATTTCAGTGCGGTGTCGTGTGAAGTTCGACGAATCACAAGATTGGCGAAATTCGTGTCATGTCTTGTTATGTTTTTCTCGCCCGTCAAAGCGGCGGCGTACGTTTTTTTCTTTGCGCAAACAACCGAGGTCATAAAAGCTGCTCACCGCGTAATGGCGGCGTTTCAGCCCATTTCCTTAATTACTCAAGAATTTATGTTTACCATTCATCTCTCACATAATTGTTACATTACCCATGCATCGCAGTGATTTCTTGTTGCCACATTCTCCTTTTCCACTTCCTGCGGCGTTTACACTTTTACGATTTTCTAATTATCTCATTCTTAAGGCATATCTGAAAGCTTTTTACATCTCTTTGAGTGTGCATTTCTTTAGTGACCAGTTTTTTTTTCTTACAAAAAACTTAAACTCCGAAGATTTGATGCTTCGACTCAAAAAATTATCGTTTTTAATGGCAATTAGTGAAGAAGTAGTTCTTCCCTTATTAAATTAAGCGAAACTGAATACTAATAAATTTTACTAATAAATCTGAAGAGTTTTTTAGGCATGGCCACGGGGATGTATGTCATTAAGTAAAGGAGTGATTGGCTTTTATTGATTGGCTGTAAGAAGAGCCCTTCAGTTAGTTTAGCCCTATTAGGTCCAATGGCCATTAAATCGTAGCCACAAAGAGAACATTATTCTATGCTTGGGATAATTTAAGTAAACGGTCATCTACGAACAGCTTCGATATTAGATAAGTCTGACACACGGAGCAATTCCGATACTTTTCGTTTCCTAGGATCAAAGCTGAGCGGCATAAAAGTCACGGAACAAAAGATACATTAATATTAGCTTTCTCTATATTTCTACATCAAAATTCCATTTACAACTATACTGACTCTTAATTGCGTTGCTATTTCATCACTGATTATTTTCGACAAATTTGTCGAGAAGATTATGGTATACGAAAAGTTATCCCAGGAAGATTCATGTTTCATAGTTTGCCTCTTTTGATGGAATATTATTTTCATTTTTAATCAAATAAATTTTTATGAATGATAAATCTTATTGTTAAAAAATTATTGTAAGAATTTGTCATTAATATGCCACGAGCCCATACGTAGTTCTGATTCGCTTCGCCATTACAGGACATCAGCGTTGAAAGAAATGGCGGCATCTTTATTGTTCTGGAATACGCTAGAAAACTTTTTCCTAATATACAAAAACAGTAATAAACTGATGTTATTATTCTTTTAAGGGTGCATTGTAGACCGTGTGATTGAATATAAATTTTAATTTATATTCTATAATTTATAAATATTTCGTATTAAGGAAATTTTCTTACGTATCTATATTGTTTTAGGTGACTCTTACTAACAAGTAATTATTTTCCCTCTTCAATGCTCAGTCACTTTTCAGCATTTTTATATTACTCACGTTTTCATTTTAATAATTTTGCGTTATCTCCTATTATTTATATTACCACTAAAAACCAACCTTAAAATTTCACGTTACATCCCTTTATTTTATAGTGCTGTAAATTTTTTTACGTCCATTTTCATCGGCATTAGGGAAGGACAGGTTGTTCTAACGTTCAGTCAACGGCGAGAAGGGTTACTATTATCTTGCTTTAGAAGGAAATAATCTCAGTCCTCTAATCTGTTAGTGAAATGTGCTGGTATTCCATTCTTCCATTTGCTCACCTTTAACCTCGTCTACTTCCCTCTTCAAACACGATATCTGCAAGCGTCCCCTGTCTCGCCCAAGCTGCTTCGACTGCCTACGCCTCTATCTCTCATGTATTTCTTCTTCTTCAACTCCATATATACTTTCTCTCAACCATCATTTCTACCTCTATTTTCCAACTTGAATACAACGTTTCTTTTCCAAGTCGATCGTTTTTTCCGTTTTTATGGTCGCAAATTACGAAACTGTGCCATCTGTTGGTCTCCGTCATTTTTCGCTCGACCGACAGAATGCGGTTCAAACTTGATCGAAATAGGTGGAAATAAAAAGAACGAAGAGAGAATCACATCGTTGGGATAATAATAGCAGTCAGATGCTATGAAGCTGTACTGATTGAAGGATTACCTCCTCTTGGATGAGTACGCTTCGGTATTCGGAGAGGGTATACCCTGATGGTATATAAATGCCTCTTTAATTCCGGGAAATTATCTAAATTTGATCATTTGAATCAAATATTTTACGTCAACCGGTGAGACTGTGATTGATCCTGCGGATGCACAAGAAGTTTCTTGCCAGCTTCCAAAGCTTAATTTTCTTTCTTATCAGAAAATTTTCCTATTAAGTGAACCTTCCTATATTGACGATTCCTGTATTGAAGATTATTTTACGGAAAGAGATTTTTATTTCTAAACGCTTTCTTGAAATAATTGGACATGAGACAAAACCTTCATCATTCTTCTTTTCTTATGTGCGTCAGAGTGAATTACTTTCTTATTAATCTACGGGCCCTTATTCTAGCAAACTTGCGAGACGATATATATCATGTCCATTTTTATTTTTCGTAAGAAATGCTTATACATTTAAACATCCTCTTCTACCGTTTGCAATATAATTTCTCATGACATGGAGAATTTTTTCTGAAATATCCGGTAGATGAATAATTTTCATGATTCGAAAATTACAAATACTTCAATAATAGCAAGATGCAATCTTGTTTTTACTATATCTGATGATTGAAAGAGATAGTGAACGAAGAACAAATTGTCATTCTTATTTTCATTTTGTTCTTAGCAATTTATCATTATCCTAATGGAATTTGCAAATCACTTACAGTCTTCATAATAGCAATTTTACTTATTTATCGGATTTAGACAGTCTGGCGACATTCTAGGATGATTCGCTTTAAATTCCTTCTTTAATAACATATCGGGACAACATGACTAGAAAATAAGGAGTGAAAGGAAGTAGTATCGCATTTCAGGAATGATAAAAACTGAGTGACGCTTGCGATCTACCAGCACTTAGTACTATGTCAAAGCAAAATTATAAATAATCGGGCTATTATAAGCTGTCTTAACATGTAATTTTAAGTAAAATTAAAGATATACCGCCTTGATTAAACCTTGATATCCCATCAGCATATTTCAGCCATGATTCATTCTTCAGTTTCTTCGCGAGCGTCATTCTTGACAGATTAAAAAAGAGAAAGAGTCACTCGTCATTATGAATGGAATGCTGGGATTGCTTTCTGCCTAATGAAAAGGATCTCATTCCAAACTTCATTTAAGACATCGCCTCATCTCTTGGCTAAGATTGTTAGCACCAGAATAAAGGAAACAGAGTTCGATATGTGTTCACTCTTAATTACTCATCGCCTTTGGTTTGTCAGTCATCACCTATATTAACTTAGAAATAAAGAATGCCAATCACTCATATCTCTTGTCTTATAAGCAATTTTGGGTATTTATTTATGAAAAATCATCGAAGGAAATGATCTTCTATTTCACAATGTCTAAGGCAAAGGGTCAAAGATTGTAAGGCAATTTCGTACTCAAAGAAAAATTCTTAAAAGGCTTAATAGGCTTCCAGGAAAATTCCCAAAGAAAGCAGGCATGAGAAAAGCCTTACAGAACTTGGACTCGAACCAGGATCCTGGTTTTCTGGCGGATGCTTTAGCCAACTAAGTCATCTAGCCGGAATATTCAGATTCGATCGCGAAAACTGGAAGATTCTGGTTCCTGTCAGACATCTTTCATGTCCATTTCCCTTGGGAATTCAAATTTCTAATTATGATAGATTCGAGTAATGACAAATAGAATTTCGGAACACTTGAAAATTTTGATTATGATTTCTCTAGATAGGCAAAGACACCAGCATACGTCTTAGGAATGATGTAAAACATACGTCTTAGGAATGATGTAAAACATACGTCTTAGGAATGATGTATTTCCCAATTATGATATATAATACTCTCACAATTCAATGCTCTCGAATTTATTTATTTTTTCGAGTTTTAATTTTCACTTACAGAGGATAATTTGAAGTCAGATTCATAGGAAGTGAATTTAAATAATTTCTAACAATAAAGAGTAGATATTTCTTACAAAAAGGACACCATTATCGAAAAAGCTTAAAATTTGCATGCTATTCTATATGTTTTATTTTCGTCAAGTATCGTGGTATATTCCAGATAATAATTGAGTGACATCTGTGATGTACATGCTCTCAGTTCTCTATCATGACGAAATGAAAAATTAAAAAGATGTCAAAAGTAGTAAGCTAAACTAAAGATCGAATCCTTGGAATTCCCATATCATATTAATACCATAGAAATTTCTAGGATTCATTCATATGGAAGATAAAGAAAGAGAAAAGAATGAAATACAAGAAGCTATGGCTAGTTAATATCGGAAGATAAGAAAGGAATTTTCTGTATAGATAAGGACTAAATATAATAATGACAACTGATCAACGGGAGATAACGTACGATAGAGCAAACCTCACACCTGTATGTGGTTCTCTTCCTAGGACACGGTATGAACTGACTCCTTAAAGATAAGGTTTGCATAAGAGGAAGCTAGTAGCAGGAGAGTAGGTATGAAACCTTACTCATGGGATAAAGCGTAGATGGACGATAACTTCAGCTCTTTTCATAGAAATTGACCTTTTAAATCGTTACTGTCACAGCGGAGGAATTTCCTCCTCTGGGCCTCTCCAATAATGACTCAATTTCATCACAGCGCCCGTGGCAGTAACGGCCGCTTGGGATCCGCCTTGGAGTCATCTTCCACTGCGTTGCGAATAAAGGCACTTTTACAGCATCAACGGCAGCACTTCTAAAGCAATATTCCTCTGCGGTCTACTCTCTTACTCTCTCATCTCTGTTCGTTTAATACCCTCAGTCGCTCGCGATGCACTCCTCTCAACCTCTATGAGAATTCTCCGCCGTTGATCTTATTCCTCCACCTCTCTTCTTGCTATATTTTCATTCTCAACTTCTTCTCAGATCTTTCAATCTCCTTTTCCCATATAGAATTATCTCTTACTTCAATATCTTATCCTAATTATTCCCTCCATTAGTTCATCTGGATTCCACTGCCATTAATATCATTCGATGTATTCCGTTATTTTTTTTCTTTAATCTGATATGCACCTAAATAATTGTTTACATGAAACAAATACACTCTTTCATCAATGTTTATTTTCAAGTGATACACATCCTAAAAAGTAGGTCCGTTTAAACAGTTTTGCTCTTTATCATGTTTTTTTTTTGATTTTACCTATGAATCCATATCCTTACCTTAAACAGTTTCTTCTCGTGACCGAGATTGATTTTAACTGTGACGGCGAGTTGTTGGATTGAACACGATAAAATCTGTACAAATCCAGTCCATTTAGACGGATTCCCAACTCCCATCATGTCCAACAAAGCCGCAAACATCACTAAACCCCCACACCAACAGTTATTATTATTCACCAGTTAATACAAGTTATTATTAAAATACGAAGTTGAAGACATTATATTAATGTATACCATAACACAATAATACAAAGGGGGGTCAATATCGATAACTCTACCCGGTATTCGCTTAAAGTCGCTAGGAAAAAACCGTCGAAAACCTTCCACTTAGATTATTCATATTTATGAAGGTGATCATTAACTTTTAGTATATATATCAGGTTCAAAATGTCATCAATAGTATCTCCCACTTCCCTTGGTGCATTAAAACCCTAAAATCCATATTTCCCTTGATATTATATAAACTCAAGTGATCAAAGGAAGGAGTCTTCGCAATTCTTAATAGTTTCTTTTCAATTCCAAATCAAGCGCTCATTCATCATTATTTTAGCCCTTCAGTAATGCCCACTCGAATTTTTTGACTCTATAAATTCTATAAGTATCAAGACATCAATATTTCATTACCTGATGTATTAACGCCGCATGAGACGTTAAAAAGTTCATCGTTCAGCTTATATATTTTTCTAGTTTGAATCGATCTTTATTCAAGTATCATATATAGAAGATATTGCTTTATATTACGTATATTCTATATGAAAATTGAATTTATTATTTCTTTGCCTGAAGGTATCAATTTCATAGTTATCGTAATTTTGGTTATGTCGAGACTACCTTTGCCTCTCCACTATAAAGGCCATTCTCCTTTTACGCTCACTTAACCTAACAAATCACGGCGAAAACTTAGCAAAAACATTTCTAAAAGTTTATTGAGAACGACCGGTTTGACGAGTGATCGTCACCGTCAATTTGTTCTCGCAAATACCACCTTATCTTATTTTTTGTAAGCAATGAAATCGCTCCGTAAATCCCTTTCTTAACGCTCTAATTTTGCTCTATTTTATACTTATATTTTATTGGTTAAGCTTGAAATAGGGGACTTAAATCTTCATTTTACCCGTAATAAAGACTTTTATACGCATTTTATGTATATGGCGTTATTTGCCCCCTTCCATCTCCAGTCCCTCATCGCGCTCCGATGGAGTTTTCACGAGTATTTCACACGCGCTGAGTTGCCTTGCCTTCGGAGGTTACCTGCATCTTTCCGCGTCTCTTTTAGAGCCAACGCCCGGCCATTCTCCGACTTACCCGTCCCTTTCACAGCTGCTTTTTCATTTTTATTTCACTCCGGTTCGTCATCGTCTCTTTCCCTTCAGTTTCCGCCGGAATCCATCTTTTTTTATTTCTATGGTGGGCTATTTTCTTCGCCGTCGTCTTCCTCAAGCGTCGGCGCTCAGCTTCCTTTGAAACTTATTGGTATGGGAAGTCTTCCGTGATGTGATTGATGAATCTACTCGTTCGACTTGATACTTTAGTTTTAATTTCTCTTTTTTGGACGTTAATCATAATTAAATTTTTATTTAGAATCGGGTGTCTTTTTCATAAGGGCATCTGAGGTAACTAGAGGTCATGTTCGAGTGATATGCAGCATTGAAATCGGTATTACGTCAAAGACCTATGGTAATAAATATTCACTAGTAAATTTACCACAGATCTTTTAAGAACGTCGCTGCAATACGGAAAATCTAATTTATTAAAACGCATTCATTTTGATGATTTCAATTGCGTATGAAACAGTGAAAGTAATTTTTTTATACACATATACATTAAAATATCATTTGCAGCTGATAGTTCTCTTAAATATACGTTATAATTATGTACTTTGCCTAACAAGGAAGACTAAAAAATGGAATTTCTAAAACACAACTTTTTCTCTGTTGGACTTTCAAAATATATCTGTTAAGTATAAATCCAGTATGGCTAATTTTGTATATTCAGTATATCTGCTCCTTATTTCCTTTGAAATATTTTTCCATTTCCTTTCGGTGATGAAAGGAGATAATTCTTGCTCTAATGCTCTATAAAGGGATAACTTTTATGTTTATTCTGACACAGTTAGCCTGCATCTTCCAACGGACTTTCGATTTCTCCGATATCTTATTAACCCATTCTTTGCGTAGGTTTTTTACAACCACAAATTCTTTCAAAGTTTTCCTCTCTATTTCTATTTACAAATTTATTCATGTTTTACTAATAACATTGACGGCAGGTTAGATGGAAGAAGAGAATTTTTAGTCTCAATCTCGCCTTAATAAAGACCTAATTTTCGACACTCATTTCTGCATCATATACTTTCGCGATTTTCTAGTCATATTCTATTTTTCCGCCGATTACCTCACTATATCTACATTTTGTGTTTTCTTATAAATTTTATGCCAATTCAACGAAATCTGATTGTTGGAACCCTGCGCGAGATTAAGACTTGCTGTTCTCGCATATGAAGGTTAGTTTCTTAAATCTTAGCCGTTGCATCACATGAATTAAGTCAGCTTATGTAAACAGTCAGTGTAAGTAATATGTTTCGCACTCTTTCAGTTCGCAAATACCTTTCCACCTAAGCATCTCCTCTGTTTTATCTCTTAGTCCTATCCCCCTCTCATTATATCTTCCGTTTCTCCTTTCTTAGCCTTCCACTTAAGGCTGCCAAGATCCTTTTATTTTGTCGCTCCGTCTTCGGTTACAAGCATTCCGTTCTATGTCGAGATGTTATATTGCAAACGTCTCTTTCATCGTCTACGCATGGTTACCATATAATAACAGTCGCTATATTTGCCGTAACGTACATTTTTACCGTATCACTTATTGTTAGATTAGAGACATTTAGCATTCTCTGGCTACTGAATTCGTACTAGCATTCCCAAAGACATTCCTAGGGAGAGGAAAGACGAGAACACGTAAAGTTTTAACGCTCATCGCCTTTGCGTGTGAAATAAAAAGAATAATGTTATATTAGGGCAATGGATAGCTCATTAAAATAGCTTTTAATTGGCTTTTCATAATATTAAAATTCCGGAAGGCTTGGAGAGCGGCATAGCAGAATGGTTAGAAAAGACAGCAGTTGCTTAAACATTCCTCCAGAAAATCTACTTGACAATTATACAACGCCATTTCATTTCCGGCATTCCCTGAACAACCCTTCTAAGAAAAATGTCAGGAGCGCCAGTTCAGCTTACAAGTAGACGTGAGAACACAACTGGCATATAGCATAAATAGTAATAGCATTGAATCTATTTATCCTTGTCTCATAAAACTTCGGTTCTATGCCTCTTTTTTTTACCCCTTTAGTCTCAACAATCGGTTTTTCTATTAAATTTAATTGCTCGAAAGACACGTTAGAAAGCCTTGTATTTTTCCGTTTTTTAATCATTTTTTCTCATCTCCATATACTTGTATGAAAACTCACGGTTACCGGTAACCTCTGGTGAGAGGATGGTACATACATACTATATAAACTTGCAACGGATGATTAAATATTAATTCTGTCTAATTTCAGATTTTGTTATGTATCGTGGTAAAAAAGTTTAAATTGAGCATTTAATCCTATCGTTAAAATTTATTTTTAACAATGCAACTTCCTTTTACGGCTACCATATTGCGCTTTTAGAAGCTAAAAGACAACCAAGCGGTAAAAACGGTAACACAAGTAGTAATAACTCTTGCTAGAAATTTGAAAAGCTACTTTATTTGAAAAAAATATATTTTTTGTTTTTTTTAGAAGTTTTCTTTCCAAATAACATTCATTCTAAATTTACATTAATCTTTCTGTAACTAAGACGAAATATCTTGGTTGAATGCTACAGTACTCCTCAATTTTTGCTAGAAATTTCTGTGAGGTGTAAAATCTGAATAGTTCCGTGTCTATTGGTGAACAGCGGATTTCCATATGACCTAACGGAAATAAACTATGCACAATGGCTACGTTGAAAAAGTTAAAGACCTAGGCAAGCCTCAATGGAACCATAAATTTAGCTAGTTGAAATCACCGAAATTTATTGTCGGAGGGATCCAAGACTACGAATAAGATTGTCGGGCAGAACCATAAAGAGAGATAGGAAAAAATACACGCCCCTGAAATGCTTTCAGAGGCACTTAATCTGCGGAGATTTCGACGGTAGAATTCCCGATCGGCGCGCTATCAAAAGAGATTCCAACGCTTGAATTTCAGATGCGACCACTCCGTTCGGAACATTTTTCGAAATTTTGATGAAATATCTATATTTTCTGTAGCAGGTGGCTTGGAGTTCTTCATAAACAAAATCAGGGTCCCATATATGGGTTGCGGGGAAGGGAAAATTGCCCTCACGATTCGAGTCACGTCGTCAGCTGTCAAAGGAAAGAAGACGAAGGGAAACGCATCGATTTTAAAGTGAAACAAAAGACCCGTTTAAGAGCAAACTTCTCAATGGACTCGAAGACTCTGAAATGTTTTTTCCATGAGTATGATCGCATCCGTTTTATCAAGGGACATCAATCCAACTCGCGTCCTCCTCCATTCTTTTTTCAGTCCGTCGCGGTGGTCTTCCCTAATCTCTTCTTTTTTTTCCTCTCCTCTTGCCCACGCCTCCGCCCATTCTCTCTCTCTCCATAAACGATCTTTCTTCTCCCGACCATCCCTTCTGTCTTTCCTCATCCATCTTCCACTCCCTCCTTCCCGTTTCCCTTAAGCGAACGGCATAGAAGTTTCGGCCTAAGCACGCGTTTCAGATGTACCGCAGTGCAGGAGAGCGCTATTTCTCATGTCAAATGTTTGTTTATTTACCTTCCTGTTACATAAAGTACATAAGACCCAGTATCCAGGATTCAAATTTGATTTTATCCGGAGTGTATGTTGCATTCAAAACAGGGAACTTGTCTAATGGTTCAGATATCTCCTCCACGGAAGTTGAAGCTGCAATCAACAAGTATTCATGAACTACATCTGTCGAGAAAAATAAAGCGGAAGGAATTAGAAATTGTCAAAGAAAATTGCAGGAAATGTTGCTCGAATCTTGCTATTTTGCGTGAGTCTACTATGAATCGAGTGACGGCTGAGTACCACCCAACTGGCCGGAAGTTCTCACTGCACGCCGATAAAATCAATGGACTGATTTGAAGATTCATAATGAAGCGAAAAACGGGTTTAGATAGGAGTTGAAATCGTATTTATAGCACTCAAGTTGACAGGAAAGACGAAAACGTTTTTTCAGGAATTTCTACATCACGGATAATTATCAAGGATCGTAGTATATCTATATTTATATGATTGATATTGACATAAGAGCATTCTGAGATGGGCAGAGTTAATTCTGAAGGAATTATACTATAGGTTATTAACAATGGTCCCGAAACATATTTTATAAATAATATTTACCATTCGAAGATAAGATTGTCATTGAAGAAAAGGTACTCGAACGGGTTTCCCATTTCCAATATTTAGGATGTGACATAATTTATGAAGATAATAAAGACATCACAAATAAAATTGACATTTTCCAGAGGATACGTGGGACAATAAGAAAAACTTTAAAAGGTGAAACAAGAAAAGAAACCCAAATTAAGTTCTATAAGGTGATGGCAGTCCCTACGATGTTATAGGGGTCAGAATGTTGGGCTGCAAAATAAAAAGAACTAAAACAAATAGAGTTATCTGAGATGAAATTCCTCCGTGCAGAGAAAGGTTCTAGAAGAATATACAAATTGAGGAATACATCTATAAGAGAAGAATTAATTATTCTCCGATATCAGAGAAATTACTAGAATACAAATAAAGGTGGGAAGAGCATGTTCTGCGAATGCCTATTGAGAGTTTTCCTATGCAGCCGTTGGAATACAAGGCATTAGGCAAGAGAAGTGTTGGAGGACCGATGTTGAGATGGTGAGGTGAAGCCAGAACAGGCTGTAAGCCTAACCATGGAAAGAAGAAGAAGATTTACTATAGGTGTAGGTTAACGTAGTAAATTACAATTAAAATTCTAATTTTTCTCCTCCATCACCTATTAACTTTGGCATAATTTCCACGACAATATTGAATCATTGTTCAACACATTCAACCTTCCCAGTTGTGAGATTCTTACCTGTGTAGATAACTAACACGTTTGCAAGCTGCATCTCTCGTACCTTACGCTCCGTTTAAAATCGTTTTTCATTTTTATTCACCACTCAATTACGCTTAGAGTCTCCGTTCATTCCAGTGCTCCTCATCCCTTTGTCTGCCATTCATATCACACTTGTTATCTCCCAGACTTTACAACGTCCGCAGTGTCTTTCCTTCATTATTTACTCTCGCGACATTTTAATTTACCTCCTCTCCCTCTTCTTGTTTCCTCTAGTTTTTGTTGAAAAGAAGACGGGTTTGCATTTGCCATTCAGCATTTTGCACGACCGTTTTTTCGTACGTCATCCTCAGTGTTTCGCACGATGTTCCAGTCGACACTATTGTTCAGAAATTCTTTCTGTGCTTCGCGAGGAGCGAAAAAACAAATATTTTCGCACTCGTTCGCATCTGCCGGATGTCCCGTTTTTTGCCGCCAGGGGTGCTACTTTTCGTGTGGCGAAAAACTTCAGAATGACACTTTGACAATAAAATTTAGGACCTCTGGACTTAAGCGTTCGGGATTGGACATGTGGTAATGGGAAACTTCAAATCTGCTGACGGATTTTTTTATAAGTCGAATGAAGACCACCGCGGGAGAAGCATTCATCAGGATTACGTAAAACGGAAGGTGAATGCTGGATTATTTTTACGAGGAAAGGAGTATGAAGTGCTTAAACGAAGGTTAGATGAAATCCCGTACTCTTTCCAGTGTCATTTCCAGCTTCCTCCTCAACGTCCCTTCTTCCCATTCTTAGTTTGAGCTTTTGCTGGCCATGCTAATAGACCCCATCCACGTTCTCCGGTAAGCCAGAAAGATCCCTTGTAACAAGGAGTGGTTGTGACAAGAGGTCGTTCCCGGGGAAGAAGATGGATTTGAAGGAGGTTAGAGAAGTGAGGCGCTCGATGGATGCTGTGGTTCGACAGGTCGATCCATCAATCACTATTCGCGTGGAGCGATTTTTTCAGTACCTCCAAAACCTCAGCTCAGTCCAGTTGAAAATCCATATCGGTCCACTTGAATCGGGTGGACGATTTGAAACGATGCCTGAGAGGTTGGCAAGCAAAACATCTTTGTTTTCTTTCATATTGAAATTAATAGCGAGTCCTCCAAAAAGCTACGTAGGGCTGTTTGATTCCTCACTGGTTTTGTACGGCTTTTTGGTAAGGAGAGGTACTAATAATTACAAGTCGAAATAAAATTGGGTAGCTTTATTGTTAAGCACATTTATATTGGAGATACCTCTATAAAGTTATTTGTAGCAAAAAATTAATGAAATAAATCTATTTGTAAAGAATAGTATACTTGTTAATTGTTGTAGTTTACCCGTGTGCAAGGTAAATTATATTAATTTCATTAGTTCTTTGCAGTTCATAGTTGATGAAAATGTTACTATTTGGTCTGCTCATCTTTTTAATTTTCCTTTTCAATTGTTCACATAAGCATATCCTTCCAACGTAATTGCTGATTTTTAAACTCATGAAGTTTCTATCTTGCCTATAAGCTCCTAACATAGTATCATCCTTCCGATATTCCCGCTCAACAAAAATAAATATAAAATTGTTACATTGTAGCTAGAGTGACGACTCTCACTTCTCATCCTTTAAAGTCAATTTCCTTTTACCTCGGATTCTATCTTTGCATCTACATCTGCATAAACACCCTGCAAGCCGTCTTACAGTGTATGGCAGGGGAGGTTGACACAGAGCATTCCAGCATTTTCTTTAGCTTACTTTTGTTGCGTATCTTTTGCGTAAATAATAAGTCTATAAGAATAAGTCTTATCATATATTTATAAGAATTACCAGCATCGCTCTCCAAGGAAATCCTTAATCTCTTTTCCCGGGAGATTCCCTAAAACTACCAATAGATACATCATGCAGTAAATTTCTATTCTTCGCTGCTTGAATACAATCACCGAATGTAACGGAGGAATTTTGTTGTTCACGAAACTTTTTAGGCTCTTAAGTTACTACAGATATCTCACGAGATTAAGTCTGTATAAAGGTTTTATAAAGGGAAGAGACTTACATAGGTACCGGTTTCATTACTGTCCGCGTGTTAAAGTGAGTAAATATCACGGTCACTGCTGATGGAACGTACTGTTATTAATACAAATGATAATAACCAAAAATAACGTGATGCCGAATTTCTTCTTATCATCGCTTATAAAAGTAGCGACCCCTTTAATATTTCTTCGTACATTTCATCATTTATTGCTCTTTCCCAGAATCTACTTGATGTATGTAATAAAGTTTAGTTTGCGAATTGAACGATTTCATTCTCACGCAGCTCGTGAAAGAAGTCCAGAATAAAAAAATTATTCGTGATTTGCTGGAGTATCATTCTAATTATCAAAAGGTCTAGAACGAGAAAAAGAATCGCATCAAAGGATATGCGGACTAGGGCTATGCATGCAAAAGATTTTGATGCCATCCTTGACGAATGACGAAAGGTTTGGGTGCAATAAAAAATTGTGCAAACGAGCAAAGAAGATTTACGTGAAAAAATTGAGGCACAGTTTCTCAATCGGAATTTCCCGACTAAAATCCTTTTCGAACGTTCCCTTTGGGCTTTCGTTTCGACGAATTTTCAGCGTTGATTGTGACTTTGCGTTGCACAAACATGAATGTTTTGAAGCCAAGGTCTCTTTCCATAGACCACGCCTTCCAATGGAAAGGCTCGTAGATATTATCGAATGACGCGAGTGGCGGAATATGAACGCCGAAGTCTCAATGAGAAATATCCGGTCGAACGCATTGCGGACGTAATCGTTTGTTTCAAGGGTTTCTTATGTCCTAAGAGAATACGCATTTTCTCACCTACTTTACCCATTTTAAGTTTGTACGGAACGTCAATTAGTGTTAATTTGCTGACATTTTGAAGGAGTAAATTATTAAAAGAAGATTATTCCAATAAATTTAACCCATATGGATTATTTTTGTGGTTATAGTTAATTATTTTCGTGAATTGATTTTAATTCAATGTACCTCTAAGAATTTTCATTAATAAAAGTGGTCTAATTATTTTATCCATCGCAAATTTCTCGCTGATTCTCATCGTGGAATTACGGCGACAGAAAGAAATATAAAATTTGTAGATTTCTAGTTTGAATATTATAGCTTTTTAGAGAAAATATGTTCTTAGATGATGGAAGGAGTCGGTTAATTTTTCGGTCGATAAGATAACAAGGATAACATTAAAGAAAATCGTTTAAACAATTCCTCTTTCCACTTATAACACACGATACAAACCAACGAAATTAATAATTTAACTTGATGATGTACACATAGGTTTTTCATATTCTGATGATAAGAAACCAGGTATTTGCTTTCAATATTAGTATTTGCTAAACTTATTTTTTGCAAACTTAGTTTGTAAGTATTATTTTTTCAGCTGCGTCACAGAGTCAGATAGTTTTGCCTATGATATATTTTAATTCTGTTTTTATTAGCTGTTAGTTTATATGAAGTAATAAATTCAAAACGGGACAATATTAACATTTGACCTGGACCATACGTTAAAACCGGGATAATTCAAAATTGGACGTATGGTAACACAATGTACACACCACACTCCGAAGGTTCGAAGGGTAAAGACGTGGCAACTAAAGCTTATTGATTGATATTAGTGAAATATGTAGATAGTTGATCCTCAATCAACAAAAGTTCTCCAGACAGGTTTATAACATTTTTGACCGTATTTCGACCAATTATTTCAATAATTTCATCAAAGTCGAGAAATTAAATCAATAAAGCTTATCCCATTTAGTAAGTTTCTCGAACGACTGTTAATGTAACCTTCATCTTGGGTTTACAGCATTTTCAACAATGAATTCTTGCATTTCATTCCATCACAATATTAAAAAAAGAAGCTATTTCGTCAAAATGTACTTTAATTCTATAAAATTTTGTGTAGATAAGAAAAACTAGCTCTTCTGTGGTTCTTCAAAGCAAACATGTTTGATCAATTGGTTGTTCTCAGGACAATCATCACCTAAAAATATTTCAAGTCGAAAGGCATTCTAGTGGTTTCCTTTGTTGGCGGCCGTTGAAATAGGAAAATTGCGGTGGGATAGCTATTTCGGAGATTTTGATTAAATCCGTTAGATTGTTAAAGGGCTCAAGGTGAATTGATTGTCGATACAAGATTATCGACTCGAGATGGAGGTCAGGCAAATTATCGTTAGAATTCTCTTAGTACCTTCAGAACCTTCTACCTATATTTTTCTAGAGAAAAAAAGCACGTTGCCGTTGAAAGAATCGCTCAAAAATGTGATGAAATCAATCCTGTTGAAGGAGATATCTTTCTTGGAGCAAATTTGGTTCGAACTTCTTATAATCCAATCTTTTGTTATAGCCCAGTTTTACAGTAGTGTTCAAACTTCTCGCTTCGATATGTTAATGTTAAATTTATTAATGGATGAAATTTTTTAATGTATTTACGAGAGAAAATTATTTTTATAACAAAAATGAGCAGTAAATAACATTATCGATGGTTCATTTCAACTAGACAGGTAAGAATTTTTACTTTATTTCCCTCTTCGTTTTAGATAACTTCATAGCCACACCTTATGCTTCTTGGATCAATATTGCCGATATTCTTATTCAGATAGGAGTTTTTCCAAAGGTATACAGTATATATATACAAGTCATATCAAGTTAACTCAAGGCGTATACACGTAACACAGAAAGTTCATAATTCAATTACAAATTCAACGCATTGCTCAATTATTTATAGTTAAAGACTCAATCAGTTAACCCTTTTTAGTGATGACCTGCGTGATTGTTAGTCTCAATAAAAATTAGAATTAGCTAAGATGTTTTTAAGATACTGCTCTATTTCACGTCATTTTGTATTATTCGGTTCTTAGAAGTATCAAAATATTATAGAAATATAATATACTAATATATATAATAGATGTATTACTATGAGAAATCATTTCATATTTTTTAATGAATTATGTTTGCTTAGAGGACAAGAGGTATGTGGTAACTAACCCGCGGGGCAAGTTTGGTTGGTCATTCCTCGGAACAGGTCACGGATAATCATAAATTTCAGGCTTATCTTTTGCTCTACGCTTTGGTCGATCGTCCTATTGTGTCCGTTGGGGTAGGAATTTTCTTTCATCCTGCGTTAAGCAAGAAATTTCGCGTAAAAGATTTATGCACGACCGCAGGTGCTTTATTGCTAAAACAGTATTGTTCGTTCCTCAATGCAGATCAATTAGAAAGGTGAGCATATGAAATGAATAGAATGCTTGGTAATCGATATAGACATGCGAAACACCTTATTAGGCAAACATTGATTTGAAAGAAAATTCTTGATTTCGAAAGAAAAGAAAGCATATGATGTTGACTGTTTTGAAATTTCGATAATTACGTTGATTTTTGGAGAGGTTTATTTCGTCAGTAAGCGAATGTCTGGCGAAGAGGATGGAAAATATTTTCTGTCCATTAACTTTACGAGAATATAAACAAACGTGTCACCGGAAAAATACACTAAACAAATACGGAAATTTCCTTCAAATACTATCATTAACTTCGGGCTCCACAAACTGAAAAACTCAAAATGTTACACCAAGATTAAACGCTACCGTTATCGTTCAAAGACTTTACAGAACTTTAGTTTCCTTTACAGAAACTTGTCAGAGAGATTACGGATGAATTAAAGAGCTCCTATCAATAACATCTTATGATAGCAATTCCTTTAATTATACAAAAAGGTGAAAATCAGTATTGCTGATTATGCTTTTGATGTTATAATAAATGCCGGAACTTCATTAATCAAAATAATATTCCTAATAAGATGATCCATATGAATACCGAAGTATCTTGAATCCTTAATGATCTTGGTCTTTATGGTATAAAAATATTGCTGGTTTTTCCGAAATATCATATATCATTTAAATAATTGAATAAAATTACAACTTTTGTGATCTTCTTTTCAAAGCGTTGCATGATGCTCGGTTTTTACATTGAAAAGATCGTTATCCTTTTTCAGAGAATTATTTTGATCGAAGAAAAGTTATTTAAATGGCTTTCCTATGGAATTAAATCGTAAACTTCGCTTCGACTGAGAAACATAACGTGCCTCCTTCCACTGAGAGGACAGCAAAATAGTAAAAACTTTCAATAAAATGAACACTTCGACGAGTTGACATCCTCTGCTTCCATTTCTTTTCTTTCCTACCGTACGCTGTCCACTATCAAGATTTCTTATCTTTCCTTGTGTATATTTCCTTCCAGTGCTCCTTCTTCATTCCTTTTATTTCCCAATCTTTTTTCCAATACATATCCCTCCGCTCGCTACACCACCACCTCGAATGGCTCTCCGTGACGTTGAATTCCGTTTACGACTTTGTCCAGATAGCGCACGTTGCCGCCACTCCCGTACACACGAGCTGACTCCTGATCCTCAACCAATCACGTTCGGGTGGCAATGATAGCCCACGGGCCGCAGATCACCGGGGTAGAGTGGGAGTGGCCCGCTGATGGGAACCTCACCCACTCGCACCCTTAATGAGCCTCCAACACATCCACACTTTCCCCTCGCCAAGGATTCACTCCTCTCACACGACTCAGCCAAATTTCACTCACACCCCTTCTTCGCTTTCTGGATAGATCCAAGATCCCTCTTGTTTTCCTACGTCTAGAAGATGTGGTCAGCTCTTAAGGACCTCATCAATTCTACAGTTTTCGGGGCGTTAATGTTGTATGTTTCACCTCGCGGTGGTTGTGAATTTAGGCCTAAAGATGTCTTAATTCGGAAAAGTGTTTTTCATCGTGATTATCGTTTCTTCTCAGGTCGACCGCCAGTTATCTCTCTTAAATATCATTCTCGTAGAACAAATGGAATGGAATGGAACAGGCAGTTATTATCGCGCAGCACAGATAACAAATTTTCAGTATTGAGGCCACTTAGACTTCTAAGCTAAATTCTATTTTGGAACTGCGCATGGTCGATCTTATAATCTTCGAATCTTAAGGTAGCTCTTTGAAGTGACCCAAAAATTATTATTTATCAAATCAATATCATTTTTCGATAAAATTTTGTTTCTCGGAATCAGATAAATGTATAGTTTGTAGCCGTTAAATTTTAAAGTTAAGTTCTGTTCAAGAATTTCTAGCTTAGAGCAAGTAAACTATAAATCATAAATTATATGTCTTCTCAGTAATTACTATCCTGCTGTTTTAGTTCAATAACAAGTCGTTTCAACTTATCTGATTAATTGTGATATTTTACACAAAAGTTGTGTTGTTCATTAAATTTTATTCAAACCCTAAACCAAACTTTTTGTCTAAGCCTAACAGAGTCTCAAAGGGTTTATTTTTGAAATATTAACGCAGTAGCCAGGGAACCACTTCCTTTGTGGAACAATGTATATACCTACATTAATGTGGTTTCTGCACTCGTTTACAGTCATTTATATTTCATACAAAGTTCTCTTACGGATAGAGAATTCGAGAGATTTTGAGCGTGATTTTTAAACCTTAGTGGATACTTCAAATAGATTTATAATCGATTTTGTTCTTTCTTTCAACAATTTCGAACTTCAGTAGCACATATTAGTATACTATTGATGGCACGGTATGGTTTCAAATGTAAACATATGGAGGCGTATTACATTATGGAGGATCTTCGTTTAAAATTTTGTTTGGTAAGTATACTTAGTCTGTAATTAGTGCTTCTATCATTTATAACTGCTCTTATTAAGAAACTGCTTGTCTACCATACATTTAGGTCTCTTTAAACACTTTCAGTCGCTAAAATCATCTTATTTGCTCTTAAATTCATTGTGACTGACCCACATTTAAATCGAAAACCAGGATGTTTCTTCATTATAAAATATGTGACATTGAAGGTCTACATTTTTGTATCGGTTTTTGCTAACGTGCGAGTGGTTTTTCTTGGATTGCTCAATGAGACAGGCTGTGGTTCATTCTCATCCTTGATCCGAAGAGCCTTCGAGGAATAATATGAAATTCATTGCAGTCCATCATACAAAATGTCTCTACCCTCCCACCAACTCCTACTCAGTGTCACTTTCGCCGTAATAATGTATCTTTATGGTTCCATTAGAGGGATTTCGGCCGAAAATATTTTCGCGTACATATTGGGTAACAGAAAAAAAAAGAAAAGATTCTGTCAAAACAAGACCAACTCGATTAAAATATCTATTCCTTTCACCCTCTTTTCCTTCACTTGCCCTCTCTTTCGTCAGAAAGTTATCTTCGGCGAAGACTTTCATAAGGAATCCTGTCGTGAGTCATTATTCAGGCAAAAGTGTTATGCAAGCGTTTTCCAAACCTGGAGACCGAATTCCCACTTATGTAGATCCCTCAGGTGCAAGTTTTTCGGGGGCTACGGTTCCGTAAGGGCCGTTATTTGGAGAACTGGTTTTGCTGGAATGGCATCTCGACCCGACTCCGCGCCGAAAGAGGGTCCACTCATTTGCGTATATCCTCAATCGTCCCAATAATTTTAGGTCGCTTTATTTATTTGGCTTCGTTAATGCACGCGGAGTCTTCCGTCGATTTTTATTGCCCTCCTTTATGGCGAAGGGAAAAAAGCTTTAGATCGGTCGATGTCAGGGACGTGAAATTTTGCGAGTGTGTATCAAGGTGGAGAAAGTTCCCGGACCTTCCGTCTCCCTTTTTAATTACGAACTTACCTGAAAAACTTACCGAATCACCTGAATTCCTCTGAATTATCTTTATTCTGGTGAGAGGTATTGAAAGCTAGTTAACGGATACTTTGAGATGTTTCCATACCAGATTTTGTGATATAAAAGGTATTTATAGAGAGTCTCCAGGTGTTACGAATAGGATGGCGTTTCAGAGGTACTAATAAGATCAGATTTGAATATCCGAATCTGAATAAATTCTCCATTTCCGACTCTTCATTGGTAAATTAACTGAAATTCAATTATCTACTCTGGTTACGAGAGGCGACATAACTTTTCAAGAGTTGAGTTTTCTATTTAAGGACTTGAAATAGAATGACAATCACCCTGTGAGCATAATACAGTCATCAAAGCAGTGAATTTCGAGAGGAAAGCGCTTAAGCTTGATAGACTTAGCAACCCAGCATGATAAATATACGACAATTTTTCGTAATTGAATGTTTTTTGTCGTTGCAACTTTTCTTTCTTCTGAATTTTCATTTTAATTAACGCCTCACAAAATCGCAAACACAATTGGAAAAAAACAATGAAAAACTGCTCGCCAACAATGAAGCCGTTTGAACAAATGACTCATAATGGATGTGCTCAACTCCACATAGTGGCATTTGACAATAGCAGGGTTCGCTTACGCGCGAAGTTCTAAGTTTGGGAACATTTTGCTCCTCGCATCTTGGGATTTTAAAGAATGACATATTATCAAAACGTAAATATTTTACGGTCTTGTTTTTCTTCGTGAATCTTTAAAAAATTTGTTACTTTAAAAAATGATCAATGGCTCTCTGAGTTAGATTCGAGGTCTTTCCTCTCTGAAGAGGTTATTACCGTGATAATTGAGACTTAAGGCAACACCATTATGTCATTCGCATTTATTCGTATATTTATTAATATTTCTCTAATTTTTACACATGATATCTTACGCCTTAGGAAAGATTACAAGGAGAAATAATGTTGAAAAAGTCTGACAGGAGCGGGACTCGAACCGGGATCATCCAGAATTCTGGAACTGGAATTCTGGAGAATCTGGGTTTAGTCCCCGTTGTGAGATTTTTTTCATATCCGTTGTTCCTAGGTAATGAAAGAATATCCAAAACTCGTTTTGTTTCGAAATTCTATTTCTCCTTTATGAATCGTAGGTGAAAAATTAGCTTTTTTCGAATTATGTTCCATGCTTACTCAGTGTCAGTGAATAATCTCTTTAAAGCACTTTTATTCATAATTTGAGTTAATCTATTAACCCCTGAAGAAATAAATTCAGCTTATGAGATGGAAATTATTTTTGGGGTCAAACAAAGGTCTTGAATATAAGATCCAATAACTTGGCCTCGACTTCGTGGTAGTCTTCCATTATAAAGATAAATAGAAAACACACTTCTACGCTATACTACAAAAATGTTTTTATTACACGACCATGGTTTCAACCCGTTGAGTCATCATCACCTGATGAGAAGTGCGTTTTCTATTTATCTTCATGTCTTGAATATACTTTAAATATCAATAAAGTCTCGTATGAGAACTCATGTGAACCTCTACGGATCTCTATTTATCAACAGCACATAATATACCTGAAGATATACCCTTCCCTGGTCAAGTGTCAAGTCAATGGTCTAGTGTCTGTTTCATCTTTAGTGCGTGACCTGACGATGGCATTATAACGCCGAAACAGGTAGTCTTTAATAAATAATTTTTTTGTGGAAAAGTATATATTCTTCTTCCTTAAATATCAAATAACGATTTCCTGCTTTGAAACCTCATTAATGAATCGATATACTTCTAATGAGAAAGGGGATAGGAGCAACAAATCCCCCGTTTAATTCATTCTCGGAATACCGCGATTATTACTTAAGAAGTGACGCATTCCTAAATTAATCGGAAGATAAATGACTCGGCTCTAATCCATTCCTTTGACCATTAGCCGGTTCGCGTTTCATCTGTAAAGCAACCGTCATCAGTGATCGGACATTCGTGAATGAAATGGGCTTCATGTTAATCGACACTTTTATTGCCCGAGATATTAAGCGGCTCATTCATTCCAGGTGGGGGCGAATTAATCTTTCAAAGGCAACGGATACCGAGGGGAACCCGATTCGGTAACCTATTTCAATTAACCGTCGGTGATGTTATTTTTTGATCGAAGGATGCTCTCATGATTTTTTCTCTATCTTTTGCAGGATCTGCTGGAAAGGCTGTTCAGGTTGTTCGATCAAGACCGGGACGATCTTCTGGTTCAGGAGGATTGGGTGGAGTTCCTGAAAGCTAGGCTCACGTGAGTGAATCGTTAACCTTTTATTCCCCGAAGATTATAGCAATTTCGTTACTTCATTGCGGGAACGGCCGATGAATCGGCAACTGCGGGTTTTATTTCGGCGAAAGGGTGAAAGAGATACAGAATTCCTCACGTGCATCAATCATTAGGCTGAATTAAGACTGAATCCACTCGCAGGCAGCACGAATCGTCTTTCATTGCACGATTTCGCGCCCTGTAATGTCTCTTTCAAAATCAGAAAGAAACAGTTCTGCAATAAAAAAGGAATTACGCCATTTTTCGTAGGCGATGGATATTATTCATCCAGCGGTGGTGAACTTTGCGCTCATCCATTTGTATAAATGAACGCTGATTGCCGAAGAGCGTGTCGAGATACAAGAGAAACGGAGATAAGCTTGTAAATCAGGAGCCTTGAAACCTCTTTTTTCGTCCTGAGGATAACTTATTAGTGAAATATTTAAGGAATTCTTTTTTTATCGTTGCAAGAACATTTAATTTTTCATTGGTATTATTATCAAGTAATTAATCCTAGCTTTGTTTTAGATTAATTTGTATTTAAATCACTAGGTACCAGATAAATCATTCTCAAATTACAGTATTTTCCGGTTGTTTGTGTGCTTGAATCTTCATAATATGTCCTTACGTGTGTCATTAGAAAACAATCTGAATGTTATTTTGATTTAATTTTAATTATTTTAAGCAACTTGATGCTTAATGGATTGAAGTGGGATATCCGTGGTTTAACTCCCGTAAGAATGTCTGCACAACCTCGGATTTATTCTAGTTCACGCGTCTGAAGTGCTAAGTTCAATTTCCTTTTCTTACCTTTCTTGACTAGAGGTTTTTTAAAGAAACTCCAGATCATACATGGCAGTAAGGAAAAATCGCCATTCTGTGGCATGGCTGTCAGAAAGACATTAGTAGTAGTTTAACATTCATAGGATTTGGTAACTTGGGTGGAGAATATTTTTCTGCAATGGGAAGTTGTGCAAGAGTTTTCCATAAAACGCAGCAAGTATTGTAGTGGTAAAATTGTTAGAAGAACTTCTACAGGGGAGATAATTTCGCTCTTATCGCCCGGGAATCGAACCCAGAACCGCTTTCACCAAAGGCGAACGCGCCACCAATTTGGCTAACCGGGAGCCCCAGATAAAGTATTCGCGGTAGTACGGATTCATTTCAATTTGGGTATTCACATAGGATTCAATAATACCATGATGTTAAATAAATTCATGGTGAAATACATTGTAGTTTTAAATAGTTATAAGTATCTTATATAAGTAATATATATTACTTACCTAAATAATATATAATACTTAGGTTATAAGAATTACTCATCCGAAGTGAAACCATGAAGACCTTAAGGGGTCCCTTTGAATTTATTCCTCGTACCGCATACTAAAATGTAGTGCACGACTCTTTTTATTCACCTTAAGTCCAGCGAAGCACCCGAGACATTTAATGTGGACCGCAGAAATGGCCGTAGCTATCATTGCTCTCAGGATTATAAAAATTTCGCACATTATTCTCCCATACATAAAGTAACGTCATCGTTGAATTCCCATAAAACGCTCTCGTAAAATGTAACTTTCTATCTTTTAATTGACTTTTCGTGCTCATCCGAGTCTTAAATTGCTGTCAAAGCTTGAAATTGCATATACCTGAGAGCAGGATCGAGCGGGTAAGTTTTAAGAACCCTAAAACTGTCCTCTTGGATAAATTATAAAGGTCTTGAAGTTGATTTTACGGTTTAAAACATAGTAGACAGTATAGTAACAGTATGAAACTTCATTTTTTCTACCCTTTCTTTGAAAGACTAAATATGGGATACCAGAATTTTTTAGAGACACTGCTCTATAAGCGACGCATGAATCCCCCAGCGTTACATTTAGCAAAATTCTAGTAAAATTCCAACTGTAAAACTTTCCTCCCGGTTGGGAAATATCACTTTGTTAATATAAGATCATATTTCCATTAGGATTTGTCAATTTCTATCGTATCAGGAGGGATGTTTGTTGGCAAGTAAAGTATTCCCTCAGTTAATTGAATTACGTCTGACAAATATATCGATGCCGGAATCATTTATAATTCTAGAATCAGTAAAAATTGTTATGCAAAAAATGGACAACATACATTTACATTTGTTAAACTTTTCCTTGGGTCTCATTTAATTTGTAAATAATTGTGTATAATTAACCGTGGGTGGATAGCGGAAAGTCGGTAAACGATTACTTCATATTGTATAAACTCTCGATTATCCGAGATAATGTTGAGATCAGATTACACGGATAATTTAAATTTTTACTTTTACTTCTTGTAATTTCTATCATTTACGAAAAGAAACTATTTGTTACTCTTTGCCCACAGTCCGAATTTTCGATTGTTTCTTGGGCTCATTAAGTTTTCTTTACTCGACCGCGATAATATCATTATAGTCGTATCCCCACTGCTCAGAAAAGGTCTCACGTAAGTTCTGCTTGCATTAAAGCGCGAAAATACTGGTGTTCTGTGCGCCTGAATTTTATCAAACCGCGGAAAATATCGATGTAGAGGAAAGGATAATCCTCTAACCGGATAATCCGCTCACGGATAATCGGGAGTTCACTGTACGTACAATCTTACAGGCGGATTTAATAACGTTATCTAAGCATCACGAATTCGGGGTAGAATAATTCGAACGCACAGTTCACAATTATCAGTAAAGTAATAGATTTTTGAATGCATATATGCTGGATTACCTTGGTGAATGAAATAGTTCAGGGTAGAGAAAATTGTATAAATCATTTACTTTTGTCTCAGTCTTGTTCATAGTGTCGATAATGAGAAACCTACTGAGGTATGAGATGCTGAACTATGGAATTCGTCTTGGTGACTCCTTGAACTACCTCAATCTTCATCTTATATAGTCTTTTCTTTCCCTCTCCAAATCGTTTTATAGCATTGCGATGGAGTTGGGGTAGCTATTATTCGAACTGATGACTTAACAGACAGATTTGCTCGAAAATTAAATAATTGTATCGGAAACTGTGATCTGTCCTTCAGGTCCGCGGAAAAAGAACATCGAAATCTTCACAGAGCAAGATTAATACAGCTAATTAATACAGCTAAACTTGTCTATAGACGATGTGCGTAGTGCCACAAAATTGTTCCATTATGGACGGGTTTCCGTAATATACAGGTTCGAAGTACTGGATAGAAATTCCTATTCCGCAGGTCGGGACTGCGAAACTTTTCCGTATTTCTTATGTACAGGTTCCCCTATAGTCAAGTTTCACTGTACTTGAATTTTATTCTTGTAAAATATTAAGGAATAGTAATTTTTGAAAGTTCATAATGTCATCATTAGAGTTAATGGCTAATCGGTGAATAATAGTGATTATTATTTGCGATCCTTGCGAGTCGAGGAACTGGAGTTTGAGCTGTTGGATTCTAGCGAGCTAAACATCGGCACGTAATGTTGCAAGCGGCCGAATGAGCTTCGGTGGAAAGCTGTCTAGTTCACGTCGTGGCTTTCATTGAGCTTCCACAGTGCCACTGCTCTCTCACGCTCGATGGTTGACCAACTGTGAACTGACGGCGACCGTAGGTGGTCAGCCGTGTTCCCAATCCGAAGACGTGAGGATATCGCCGCTCCCTCTTACGCATTTCACACATCAACGGGAGGGGAGAGGGGAGCTGTCTGCCGTCATTAGTTATCCATTGCGTAACACTTCGATGGACCCCCATCATCGAGCGCAATTTCTGAAGGACGTACACCAGTGATCTAAATGTAAGAATGCTCGGGTGCGATGCTCGAGACGGATTTACTCACCTACGCAGTGATGAAAGGCATAGAGCAGGCTTGTCTGGTTTAATATTTTTGTTCAATTATCTAATAATCCGGTAGCTTTATAAGAATCTGACCACAGATTTGTATCCTTCGCTCGTGGATGATTCAGCCATGAAGTCGCTCGCGTTTTCTTAATTATTAGGAGATGATAATTCGACAAAGAACCTTCTTATACTCAACTAATACTTAGGATAAATTATATCCTTGGTTTTTCAAGCGTACGCCTTTACGTAACATCTCAAACATATCTCTATGTTAGAAATAATATAATAAAAATATTAGGCCGTAATTCGGAAAGCCATATTATTTAAAGTGAAGAATAAATTTGTAATTTACACAATATTTTCCATTTAAACGACCCATTTCGGCAACAATGCTATCATCAGCGACAGAAAATGTCCTTATAAATAAAACAATTGTGGTATTCACAACTTTCTCATTTATTTCTCTAAAAATAATCTGAACAGACTGCTATTCGCATACCGATTGATTTCATTGTATTTACTATAATTTTGGGCTATAAAATCTAGCAGTCAGTATTAACTCTGTATAATGTTTGCTTT
This sequence comes from Ladona fulva, assembly GCA_000376725.2. NCBI lineage: Eukaryota > Metazoa > Arthropoda > Insecta > Odonata > Libellulidae > Ladona > Ladona fulva. The sequence goes on along the minus strand of KZ308122.1, from coordinate 2,464,045 downwards.
TGTCTTGTTTAAGTGCAACCACAACATTCGATATTTTCAAATTATTTTTTACTATGCAGTCAGGTGGCTCATTTACTATAACCTATCCTTGATGTACATAAAGTAAATAAGTGGGAATTATATAAGGAAAAGGGTGTGGGTGACTTGGGACGATAAGGCGTGCACCTAGAAAAATTCCCAAGAAGAAGCGGACATGAAAAAAGTCTGACTAAACCGGAACACGAACTCAGGTCTTCTAATTGCCGGTTGGTTTCTCAATCCAAACGGCATGAAAAAAATGTTTTGATGGGATAGCTCAATGGATAGAGCAATCAACCGGCAATTGGGAGACCCGGGTTCGTGTCCCGATTCCGTCAGACTTGTCCGTTTCTCCATGGGAAGTGGGAGTACGTCACAGCGAATTAGTTTACATGTTGTACGAAAAAAACTCATTATTAAAATTGTTTATCTGCAGTCTATAGATGGCATGTGTATTAGTTCTTGGATGAAAAATTAGTATTTATAAGAAAGAAATACTGAACTAAGCACTCTATAATACTGTTTACAAACAATATTTACAAGCAAACTTTCTCAAGACACAAAGAAGAGAACATCCATATTTAGAGAGCAATAAATGTCTCATTCCTTGGAATTAGAGACTTTTGGGCCAACTCCGGTCTAATTAATGGCTACTTAGCACCTTCCCAGACCAAACTTTCCCTCGCAAATATTTGGTATTTAGTTTTCATCATTTTCTTAAGGAAAAAATTCTAATCTCCTCTTGAGCGCTCCGATAGTTTTTTGAATAATACGAATTATTATCATTACGAATTCCACACTGCAAGTAGGTGCCGATCTAAGGCAGCGGGTGCAATTAAGGTACTATAAATACTATAATGGCGTTACAAGCACACATTTAAATTATATGTACATATATAAATCATGTCAATGGCGTGAAATTGAATGCGATTCAAAGCCTTCTTTGACAACAAAATATTTAACAACTTATTTAATTTTTACTATTCATTACTTTTTAATCATCAATTAACAGATTAAATCAAAGTCTGCGTTAGAAGTAAATTTAGAAGTAAGAACTGTTATTGGTTCACCTTTTAGCAAGCTTTTAGGTCTGTAATTTCCGCCATGTTCACACCGTTATGTCGTACAACCCGCGGAAAGTTATAGATTATCGTAGAGATATTTCTTCTATTATGTAGTTTCCTATAATCGAATAAGCAAATTTTATCTAAAGTATTCGTAATAGTATTTTTAAAAGTGCTTCGACAGCTGCGGTCATTTTGCACAAGTGGGCTCCCTCCGGGAATCGAATCCGGGACAGCTTTCGTCAAAGTCGAACGCGCTACCCACTTGGCTATCCGGGGGCCCAAAGGTGTTCATATTCAAAACCTATCTCCATTTCCCTCGTCGATTCTACCTTTTTTACCAGCTATTCAATACAAAAAAATTGTACGAGGGTCGTTCAATGAGTCCTTAGAAAAACCAATAGACCGTAGTATCATAAATGGTTAGTTCTTAGTAAGCATCATTACTCACTAGATAGCTGTCAAAGTCTCGGTTATATCCATTAGATGGTTTCAATTTAATTGTTTATTGAAGCAAAAAATTTTGTTTATTTAGAAAATAGAAAAAAGTGAGTTTCGAGTACTGATTAAACACTTATATTTGAAAGGCTTAATACCGAAAGAAATCAAAGCTGAGTTGAATGAAGTTCATGGCACATCTGCTCATGTGTTTGCAACTGTTTACAATGGGATAAATGAGTTCAAACGTGGCCGTACATCTACAAAAGATGAACATCGCTCGGGACGTCCAATGGAAGTGACTACCCCCAAATGATTGACAAAATCCACGATACGGTTTTGAGTGCTTTACAAATCAAAGTGCGCGAAATATAAATACCTGAGATGTATAGATATTTCTTAACCTTTCCTGATGCTGAATTTCCATTGTGGAAAAGATCTGTACGTAATCTAACCCACTGGGATATAATCAGTGTGATATAAGGTTATTAGATCGATATGTCCTCGAATTTACCTCTATAATTTTTTTGTTCGTGTCTTTCCTCCAACGCCGAAATTACCTTTTTTATCTTATCCAAAAGAGCATCAAACTCACGATCTCCCGTCTCCTCCAAGGTTGGACCACTTTTCGCACTTCTCGTTACAGTATTCGCACCAAGATGACGTAATTACTCGCATCAAAAAACTTATTCGATCTCGCCTTCATCTTAAACCGCTTGACTCCGCGATGCTACGTTCACTTGAATTCCTTTCATTTTTAATTTGGTCTTCTCCGTGGGATCAGAATGAGTTTTCTCCAGGAGGTAAATTAAGTTTGAAGGCTGATGGGATCCTGTTTGACCACGGCCACCGCGAGAAATTTGAGGAGAAAGATTTATGGATATGTATGTGTATTAAAATATTTTCATGAAAAGATATAATTACCTTAAATAGCAGCAGGTTGATCATTATATCATATCAAATTCTATAAGTGTCTTCGTTGGTATTACCTCTTTGCTTGAATATAAATCAATTACAGCTTTTTTAAATTTTCTCAAAAACTGAATATTTTATTGTCGAGAGAAGGTTGTCAATTTTTTCGTAGAATCACTATTAGTTAAGATAAATAGACCCTTTTAAATCTTTTAGTGTGGATGTTTACTATTTATCCCTTTTACCGTTACTTTTTAAATATCTTTTCTTAGATTCTGGATATGTGACATGCAAATAAGATGCTACATATTGCAGTATAATGTTTAATAAAAATCTCTGAGGTAAGGTGATTACGATTCGTTACAATTACGATAAATCTTATCATTGATATTATTGTTGTAATTCAAAAAACTGTTCAAATAACACGTAAAATATATCTCCAAGCTACATTAGAATAGTACAGTGAAAAAAGTGAGCAGTTTACAAAAGGTGTATTCATCAAAAGAAAGTTATGGTCACATGGAAAGAAGTCCGGGGGTAAAAGAGGAATTCCGTGACTCGGTTAGTTCGATCTATTTGATTTCGATTGAACGCAAAATCGATTCGATGAATATGAACTGAAGAAGATGGTTATTTTCTAGTAATTAAGTCATAAAATGGTAGGAAATATAAGGGAATTGTACAGAATATTGCTCTGAATTAATCTTTAACATCTTTGTCGGAATTAACAGCTTTATATTCAGATGGAGGAGTTCGAGAAATAAAAGAATACATTCGATATGGAAAGAAAAAGTGTTTAGGTGGGGGAAGATAAAGCTTGCAAGCGAGTCAAGAATAGAAATGGTGAGAAAACGCGCGATGGAGATGAGAAGGCAGGGAAATAAATAAAGGTGAGCTGAAAATCTAGAGAGAGAATGTGGAAGGGTATTTCCAAAATAGTTTTTCCGTATTGCGTAACAGATTTCCCAAAGCATTCACCTCCTTTCTCTGCCACTTCAGCTCTCCTCTTTCAGACCGTGAACAGTTAACAGTGAAAATGTATCTTTCCTTATGGCTCCTCTCGAAAATCCTCCATTTTTATCCTCCACATTTGGCAGTCTTCGATCTCGGTCGCGCTGGAACTATGTTATTAACGAAAACGAAATGTCAAGCATGACAAGGATGGGTGCGCTGTTGGGAATTAAACCAGTGTGTTTACTCATAAGTACCCAAACACGAGATGCCGTGGGGTCATTCTTGGGTCCATAAATTTTTGAATCCCTCGTTAATCGTCGAGGAAAATGGACTGTTATTTCAGCCTCGACCACTGTTGATTAGTATTCACAACAATCACAAGGGAGCTCAGAAACCACTTTCTAAATTCGCTGGAAATTTCGAAGGTGAAATCTACAAATAAAGTTGTTGATTCTTTGGAAAAGGAATATATTTATGGCCTGGAACTAATTTTTCACTAAATTCATCCTCATTTTTTTTGGAATTGCTTCACATAAATATGTAGCTACATAATGACCTCATGTGAATTTACTGAATATAATTTGTAGTAAGGTTTGCTTTTGTAATGTCAGTGATTTGTTTTGCATAAACGTAGTCACATAATTATATGGGTGAATTTGTTTCAAAAACATAACTGTTTGGAATCTTTCTGCAACTTAAGGTATTCGAGTGAACTATCGAAGTGAGAAATTGACTACTTCAAGCAAAGAATCAATCGCAGTGAAATTTAATGGAATTCTTTTCAATCGAGATTCTATAAACTAAGCCGGGTATAATCCATTATTTTAAATTTTCGGTAATCCTGAATACACAACAAAGAAACAAATGTTGATGTAATTATAACGTGTTTTCCAATAAATTGAATTTGAAAGGAATGTAAAAACAGTTTGCCTAAGTTACAACTCATCGAAAAAATTTGAAGTCCTTCCATGTAATTGAATTTATGAATAAACTCTTTATTAAGGCGAGGTTAGGCCAATCTGACCTCTCTTCCTCCTAATCTAAATTGTCAATGCATAAGTTAAATTTAACATTTAAAGTTGAAAGAGAGAAAAAATGCACCAACGCAGAAAGATTTGGGTTTGTGGGGAAAAACCTTCTCAACTGAAGGTTGAAGATAACCCCTCTGTGCGGGAAAACACCCACAGAGAAGGGGGTGAAAAAAAACTGCGAAAACACAGAGTTATAATGTAAAAAAAGACAAATTACTAAAAATAGAAGAGAAAAAACTATGAAAATCTTATAGAAAAGATAATACAAATATACAATATTTATAAACATACATTTTATATTATTTTTAAAATCAATAACATAATTCATGAATATACATTAAGTTAACATATAAGGTTTATATACATTATGTACTTAGTCAATTGAAATAAATTGAATAAGTAGTAATTGAATCAGTAATTAAAAGCTTATTGGAAGGGGTTCTAAAACACCCAGAGTCGCTATTGGTTTAAACGTTTATATTAGTGCCAGCGCGTAGGTTTCATAACAAATGCTGCGAGATGTATTCTTAGCGTATCTATCTGCTTAACTTTAGGAACGTTATATTTTCTAGATTCCCCGCTTTTTCTTACCTTCGTTCGTATGATCTTCCCTTCCACAGCCTATCCTTCCTTCTCTTCCCTTCCTTCTCCTGCATTTTCTTTTTATCTCTCTCCATCGACGCTAGTCTTAAAGAAGTCTTCTATAATTGGCAGGTGGCAGTGCTGTAGCTCCCCTTCCCTTCATCTCCTGCCCCTTTTGCTATCACAGCGTAGGTTACGAGCTGCAGGAGTAAGAGAACGGGAGAGGGGGAAAGAGATCTCGGTAGGACGTTCGAGTGGGAAGTTATTCGATGGACTCCTTCTCGGAGAGAAAACGCAGTAAACAAGCCGGTGAAAATGGATTGCAAAACTAGATTAAGCTCTCGGGGGACTCGGGACGCGATTTAATTTACAATTTCGAGACGCAAACGGCCGAATGGGATGGCCATATAGTTTAATATCGCTCCTTAAGGGGAGAATTAGGCGATGTTAATCGAATAAAATGGCGAACGATAACGCTATTCCCTCGGCGGATTTCGATGCGCTTCGAACACCTTTAAAGTTTCATCCCCGCGCTTTTTTCTCTTTTCCCGTTCGACGAGACGCGCGCTGCAACATAATGTCGTCGCTATGGAATCTGCGTCTCCTAAAATAGCGCCGAGAGATGTCTTCCTCTTGATTACGTCCCTTGACGGTGGGAAGTTCTCCATTCTGCATGTCGCTCCGCGGAAGAGACTAATTTGGTTCGCGGACTCGGAGCACGCATTCTTTACCCCATTGACGTTTTCTTAACGGGGTGCGGATGCCTGGAATGGCGAGATGGAGTGGGCAGCTTCATGGGATGTATCGTCGATGGGAACGGTCGTGGCATTGATCATTATTGGTTATTGAACGTGGCGTTCCGATGTATTTAGATTGCTCAGCGGCGTCGTTCGTTTGCGCAAAGACAAGAGTGGAGATACTTGCGGACCGCTCGTCTGATTTGTGGCTGCGCGTTATAAACTGTACCATTCCAGATGCAAATTGGAAAGTAACGAGTACTTGTGCTTTTTCGTACTCTCGCGAAGTTATAAAAGCCGAAGCAACGGCCAAATTATACACTTTTTAACCGCTTATTAAAGTGCTTTCTCCGCGCGAAGAATGGGTGATAAATTTCGATTACGCCGTCAATATTTGTTCCTGTCTCATAATGGAGTCGAGGAGGTAGTTTTTATGCATCCAAGAACAGTAAATCTTGGATAATAAAAGTAGCTAAAAACGGAAATTCTCTATTTTTGTATATTAATTGTATGATATGTTGAAAATCTACGTATTAACTTGGAGGAGCTCTCACTTTATACATTTGGGTGTTGACAGCCCTGTGATTACGAAGTGATTTAAAGAGAATAAAATAGATATCGACTAAGTTTTTATGAAGAAGGATGCAGGATGTTGTTCAATTTAACGGTAAGACATTCGTTCGAAAAAACTTTGCTTTACAAATTACCTCATTATTCAAATGTATTAAGAATAAATGTTCACATTTTATTGAATGTTAAGTCCATCGTCACAACATTTAATAGGATATATTTCTTCTACAGGATACGAGGATTTCGCAGGATTTCCTGTGGAAGGAATACTACGAATTTCTTCTTTATTTGCTGAGTCAAAATCTCCTACCTTTAGTTACTACTGGACTTTTGAAGATACATTTTTATTGCGAACATATGTAGGGTGATATTTAGGCATCGCGGTGCAGATCGATAAAGTTCCACTAATGCACAACATCAGTCCAACATTTCAAGACCTATACGTGTTAGTTGCATCGCTAGTAGAAATGAAAGCAAAATAACTTTAGGAACGTCGGACTCAGAGAAGTAGCTTGCTTACTTTCCTCTCCCAAGACCTGAAGTTCGAATCCCGCTGAGAACATGCGTGTTACCTTCAAGATGATAAGCGGCCGGAGTGGATATAATTGGCCGCGCGAATTTTCACCAAATAAATCTTCATCATTAAAGTGGAGCGTATATTTAATTCAAAGCTAGCTCAATCTTTTGCAATATTTGTTACGGGAAACGAATCGATTGCGAGTTGCGAAATGGGTTGGGTCAGCGAGACACGGAAAATAATGGTAGTTTACGATCTCCCGCGCATTCCCAAAGGATGTGCTGGAATTTTTCGCGGGATCGATCCTACAAGAACTCAGCCCGCAAGAAATCAGTTGAATCACGGCGTGGTCTTCACAGCGCAGTAGATTCGAAGCGGGCGGGAGGATGGGCGAGTCGGTCCACGCAACCGAGTACACGAATAGTGGAAAGATGCCAAGAGATACATTCTGCTGAATCGATGGAGAAGCCGGGAGAGATGTGACGGATTTTCCAGCCGAACCATTCCGGGTCATAAACATTATCCTTAACAAGTAAAGAGAGTAGGAAATGCTTATGAATCGCCGATACATTAGCGCGGCGGAGGAATTACGCGGAGGGAGATGGTCGGATGCCCCACGGATCACGGAATTTTCTTTTTCAAGAGTTGCTAGACGTCGGAAAAATGCGCGGCGTAAGTTATTGAGTAGGCGGGTTAAATTATTGGGTATTATGTAATCCTCTAGCGAAGCTGCGATTTTTCTCCCTGGAGATCCTTCTTACACCCGATTAATATTCAGGACGCGGTCGAGAAGATACTCGATACTTGGCGGGCATTCCCGAGATGATTGAGTTAACGCTCCCTGTTATGTTACGGATTTCTTCGCAATTTTTCCTCGCTCAAAACATTCCGTCGCAGAGGTTAATTAACACTTTTCTCATACTTTCAGAAAAATATTGACGGCAATCAGAGGCCGGAGTTGTCCCACTGTCTCTTGCAGTTGTACTTTCGAGCAATTCCCGGGCACTTGCTCTTTATAAGATCTCTTGTAAGCAGGAGTATAAGGAATGAAACAGGTAAATTGAGCGCTTGAAATGTTCTCATATCAATGTAGAAGTACCTGTAAAGTGTAGTTGTGGGTTTTGATGAAGTCGTCTAAGTGAAATGGAGTCGAATATAGGAGGAGTAGTTCCGGGTTGAATAATAACGTAGAAATGGATGCTTGAGATTTGTCATTGGAGCATTTTGAGAAAAAACGATTCACATCAACGATCAGGGATCACAGGAACGATCCTTGGACATAGATGGAAGTGTATATGAATTTTAGATGTGACAGTCCCAGAATAAAGAATATTCTGTATACTGGTATAGATAGGTATACGATATTACTTGCCTCTGGACTGGGTATGGCAAACAGGTCGACCTCTTCTATCGTTTTTTAAACGTATAAATTTGGCGTATAAATTTTAAATTCACTCCAGAGTAAGAGTCGAATGGCTGCTTAAACTTCCAGGATCTCTCGGTTAGGATTGTGAGCAAGAAACAGCCTTTCGCCATGTACCGGAAACCATCGTATACCGGTAGCGTGGTCATGTTCGAATCTTTTCATCCCAGATCACAGAAATTGGCGACGTTTCACGCAATAATTAATAGGCTGACCCCATGCCCGAGACGGAGTATAGAAAGGAAGTGAAAATTACTCACATCCACCTTTAACAGGTCTATTTTATGTTAAACTTTCTTCGTGTCGTATCATCATCAGGTAGAAAAGTGTCGTCTTATTTCTCATTATGGAGATATGTCACGAAGTCGAGGCCGAACTATTAAACTCTTTTGTGCAGCAATTGGTGAAGGACTTATCGAACGAAAGTAAAAAATATAGTTAAATTCTGATCCTCATTACATTCTCTATCTTGTCAAATCTGGTCTATCTCGGCCAAAATATATCTGGTAGGTTTTTTACCTGTTATTTAAAGTATACAGATGTAAATCAATTTCTTTTCTGTAATTGTTTCAATTAATCCTATCAAAGACACAATTTTAGTATTATTATTATTGCTAAAAGTGCTTCGACATCTAAGATCATTTCGCACGTACAGGCCCCCATAGGGACGAATCGAACCTGGGAATGCTACTACTTTCCAGGAGGCCAACTCTAGATTTGGGTGTTTACGTAATGAACCTCTGCCTATTTTTAAACATTAAACATTTAGTTCAAGATAGTTACTTCATCATTTTAGCGGCATTCATCAAACAAACAAAGGGAATAATTGTTTCTATGTTTATAGTGAATAAAAGGAAATACATCGACTAATACGTTTACTACTAGTAAAGGAAATATTCCATCATTGAAAATGGCATTTAACTATACGGCTAAGCTCCATTCAATTCATTAGATTTAGCAGAAAGGTGAACCAAGAGGAAGTCTCATAAACAAAGATTTGCTGGTGAAAGAAATATTTGATCACTGCAACCGGAATGTAACTATGCGGCTTATCTCCATTCATTTTATTGTATTTGGAAGAAAGCTTTCTGTAACACCCTCAATTACTCTCGCGTACGTATTTCAAGCCTGAGAGTGGCTTTCATCAGTTTCGAGGGCCTTACATCGTTTGCGCTTTCGGGTGGCAGTGAGTTATTCCGAAGGTAAGGAAGAAAGATGCGTGCTTTATGGGTTTCCTGTTTACAAGCAACGTCAGGAGCGACGGAAGGTGTAATGTATCTTCGGCTAAAAAATGGGTATCATGAATCTCAAGGGCTTTACAGCTTATTATTTCTTGGCTTTAAGTCCCTCTTTCTCTTAATAGAGCCCCACGGCCTTGAATAGAATCTGGCTAATGATGCAAGCGTTATTGTGAAATAAAACGATGTTGGCGAAAGCAATTTTTTTCGGGCATTCGTTATAAGAGTAATCTGCAGAGGTTAGGATTCCGATATAGTAATTTGTTAGTCTCTTCTGACATAACAGAGCATGTCAGAACGCTTTCTGACATGCTCTGTTATGGGTGGGGCCTGCGATTAGTGGCCCCCATGCTTTTGCTGCGCGAGGAACCCAGATTCCCACCCCTCCCCCCCTGCCACACACCGAAAGATGGCTTGCAGGGTACTTATGTAGCTGTAGATTCTTCAGTACGACTATGATTTCTCCCAACATATTTAGCTTATTTTACTATCAGTTCAGTGCGATTTTAATTATGCTAACACTTTTAGAATGTTCTGTAGCGTGTCACTAAAGGACCGATCAGATAATATCTCAATCAACCTAATATATAAAATTCTACATGCCCGTACTTATGATCAAGATGTGTGCCGATAGATGGTAAGCATTACCCCTATACGCTGTCCACTAACTGTCAGATGTTGCGGGCGTATGCATTTTTCCAAATACAAGTATCATAAAAAATAATAAAATGTTACAACAGCGGATATTTTGTCTCATATTTCCGTATTTAATATTTTCTTCTCGTTTCCACCGTTTAATGTGAACGGGCTCCTCTACTAGAAACTATAATATATATAGGTATTATTATAAGGAAATCCTCATCATGAGTAAACAATCTGACGTTTGATTTGTTGCAGCTCCCCAAGGAATCCTATGCCCTGTCCGTTGCATCATTCCTAACCTTAATACTAATCATAACCTACCTCTCATAATCTAACTTAGGTCTTCTATAATTTATCCCTCCACAAATTTCTCCAATACAGTTTTCAGCGGACTATCGTGACTTCGTGTGTGCCAGAATGTTCTCCCTCGTCTATTATCAGTGTATTCAGCGGACTTACCAAATATGCCCAGGTTACAGATAAGCTCTTTAGTCTATTTTTAGGGCTAAACATAAGAGGGCTGCTTTTATGTAGATGCTACTTTTGAGGGACGGAATTCATGTCTAATCTCGGTCGAAGTTTTGATTATTGTAAATAATATGTAAAACAGTAGAATAAGAAAAATAAATGTAATATAAAAATAATGTACAATGAGAAAAGAAAATAAGGCGAGGATAAATACGTTAAAACGGGAGAAAACGTGCTATTGCAATGGCAGAACCTTCGATAATAACAATGTGTGGCGATACGTTCCTTGCTTGTGTAACTAAAAGTTTCTTAGTTCTTCCTGCTTTCTCTGGATGTGTCAACAGAAAAGTGTTTACACTGAGCTTGCTAGGAATTGTAGTAAGTATTACCTTCACTACTGTAGTAATGGAGGGGGTCCCGGGTAGCCTAATGGGCGACGTGTTCGATTTTGGTGAAAGCGGTCTTGGGTTCGATTCCCGGTGGGAATGTACGTGCGAAATGACCTCAGTTATCGAAGCATTTTTAACAGTACTACTTCTACATGTATTAATATGCTGCTCATACCTTAAAATATGAAAGTCCAGGGTTGAGTTTTTTGAAGGAACGTGAAAAATCTTGAATTCCCTGTCTACTAATTAGGTGACAGATTTTTAACAGTTCGTATATTATTTTAGTATCTACGGTATATCTTCGATTACAAGTCGGAAGACCAGGACTTCTTCATAAGTTATATAAAAAAACACTCAATGATATTTCAATCGAAAACGTTCCAGTTAAAACTTGTTACGGTAAAAACAGGCATTTTAACTCAAATAAACCATTGTATGGAAACAAAAAACATAACTTATCTAGGATTGATTAGGATGTCAAATGAAAGATTGGCAAAGATTAGAGGAAGGAATTACGCTCAGGACAAGAAAGGAATATTTGTGTAGTGGATTTAATCAAATAATTGGAATCAACAAAATATTTTCTAGTACCAAAATTCAGTCCTTTTTTGTTTTGGAATATACATTTACTAGAAGTTTGATCGGGATTTTGACTGATTTGAAAAAAAGGGTTTCCGTGTTATATTGAGACTTCTGGAGGATGATAATGCTAAGATAATGATACTCAAAAGCAATGTGAACGATGTGAGGTAATGTCAGGATGTGGAATATGCATAATTGATTTTTACTGTTTTGTGACCAATGTAAGCTGGAACGAAGTGATGAAACACATGTTTTTTTAAGTATTTCAAAATAATTTTTACCTGCAAATCAGGAAATGTGTGGTTTTGGTATCTAATTTTAAGGGGCGGCAACTGATTTCCGCACCCTGGCGGCAGCTAGGCTAGGCGCGGCACTGGTCCTACGGTTGACTAAGGAGTTTCTTCTAAATATGCAAAAGGAATGCAGTAGGATTTAACTCCATGCGGTTTTTTCTCACGAGGGTAACGACTCCTGGGGAAAGAAGGATCATTTTCCATGTCATCCGAGAGATTCCCTTACCACCCTCATGCATCGCCGGGCAATGTTCTTTTTTCACGATGCTGATTAGTATCTCAAGCTCAATTTCGCTTCCATTCCGCTGGAATCGGGAATCGCGTGATTGCATTACGAGTCACGTGATCTCCAGCGAGCCTCGCCGAATCCGCGATCTTTATCACCTATGCAAATGAGCCGTTAAATTTGTTGCAAAAATCTCGAGAAAAAATTGCCACGAGAGTAAAGGATGGAGGAGAATAAACGACGCCGATTTGAATTTCAAGCGGAAATACCTCGGCGCGTCTCATTTCCATTTAAAATGCCCGAGAAAATATGTAAATATTTTTCATGAGAGGCTGAATACGTCTAAATGTGGATCGTGAGAGCGCTGTTTCTGCATGCGGGAAACGTTTGAACAATGGGCACTTGCGCGATAGATTGATTTCTTTATAGGCATTTAGCGGAGTAATTTTGATGGTCTAAATACGTTAGATTTTGAGTTCCCAGCCTCGTCCACTGTTTGTATATAAACGACCACATCCACACGCAGCGGGTTGCGCTCTCCATTTTTTTCTGCGATGAAACTCTCCATTGAGGACCGTTTTCGAGTTAACTGAATTTACACCACCACCATTCTCGGGGCCCGTGGCGTTTACTGCCTTTTACATACGTATAAAATCAGGCGGAACTCAGCGCTTAATGCAGCATTCGTGATCTGATTATTTGCACTGCCGTTAGGATTGAAGTTGAGGGATGGGGCGATAACCAGACGGTCTAAACAGAGGTCTTTCTCGAAATAAGTAGAATAGTCCCGACTTTAAGATGTAGACATATAAAAATATAAAGCTGAGGTATATGGCGGTGGGTTGGCTGTTTGGAGGCATGGAGGCCTAGGTTTTATGGTCAAATAACTCTTTACCCTCTCGCGGCGGGAGAGAAAAAGTTTATCGGAGTGATTCCCCTCTTAAAACTCGCGTTCTCCCACACACTTCCAAACACTCCCACGCGTCATACCTAAACGAGGATGGTATTGTCGATATCCTATCTTTTCTGCCTCACAATTTGTGTGCTTATCGGAAGCAAATTGCGACGCATCCCAGGCCGAATCATTAGAATTTCAAATTGCTTCTTCTCGGATGGCTTTTTTTCCGGTTTTATTGCCGTCTGATTTACTGCCTCCTTGACTTTCCCATGGCGAGCGTCACCTACCCATGGGAAGGGGGTGTTTTTCTCTTCCCCCCTAACGCTTCAATTCTCCTAGCGAACCATTGTTGCTCGGATGACGGCAATGAATCAATTAAAAGGAAGCTTCATTATAAGGGCGGTATCAAGGAACTTCATCTCGGATGCCTTTGGAAGCTATATTACCTTTCAGTCGATCCGAGCGTGTTCTTTCTTTGAAATTTATAAGTGCTAGAAGCGAAAATGTCCCAAGGAAATTGAAAAAACAAAAGGGGAAGCTACGGGAAGTTAATTACGCCCGATGTCTGAGGCTTAATCAAGATCGGAATTTATTTCACGGACCTAATGGTGTGTAGTTTGATATCTATCACGTGTGAATTACATTTTGCCCGTTTATCTAACGGTTTCATTCCGCGTTCACTTCGTGATTAATTTCGTTGCCACGAATGTCCCAATATTTCAATTCGGAAACAAGGTTTTGGCAGTTTCTGTGTCCGTATTTTATTATCATCATGTTCTAACGTTCATTGATTTATTCCATTCAGTTTTCAATCTTCCAATTTCCAAATAATTTTAACCGATCGAGAATAAGTATGAACGTATGAAACGACCACAAAAGGAATTAGTCTTCATATTAATTTATTTTTATTTTTCTTGTTGATCTCTTGATAAGCTACGTTATAAATATTACAAACAACGCAGTTCTTCACTGCCTATTGGTTCGTTTCTATTCCGTTTCAAAATTTTAATTTTATTTATGCTTATCTTTCTGGAACAGTTAGGGAAGGAAAGGCACACTACCTCACATTCTTATCTTTCCTAGTAAACCTCATTCCCTCTCTAGATCCAATGACGAAGGGTTTGAGGTCAAACCGGATAATGAATATAGTTATGAGACATGTTTATCTGTCGCTTTCTGTTTACTTCGTTAGGAAGTACGATCAGATATTATTCCAGGTAAATGTGCGTTCTGCTAAAATTAGAACATTTCTTCTACGACTGGATGTTAGCTTTTCTTCTTACAGTCTTACGTATTTAATTAATGGTAAAACGTTGCAATTTGGTCGGTGGATCAGGTAGCAACGGTCAAGGGGAAGTAAGAAAGATAATAACGAGACCTGTCCTGCATTCGCCCAATTACGGGAGGAAAATCCCGCCAAACACCTCCCTTACGATACTTTTTTGCCTTTCCTAACTACGATAAATTTCGGCGAAATATTTGGAATTATCCGTTTCCGAAATGTAAGTTCATGCATATACGAGAATTTCAATTCACCATCGTGCAGAAAAAAAAGCTATTCTCTTTCATGCCCATACATAAAATTTGAATATGTGAAAATGTTGGGGTATCTGGATCGCCTTTATTTTTTCCGGTAACGGAACCTCGCATTCCTCAATTAAAATGGACATTCAGCACTCGACCGTAAAATGATTAAGTCGCGAATAACACGATGTTTATGCACACGGTCAAATAGGCGCCAGCGGAGGCAGAAACAATTCAAATAAAGACGAATGTATCGCCTGATTGTTTTAAGAGGAAGGAAAGGAAAATGTTCGCAATCCAATCAGAAGTCCGGGAGATGGATTGGAAACGGAGATTGACCCCCGTGGCGGTAGCGTTGGTAAAAAGCCATCAGCGATGCAAATGATAAGGGGCAGATTGGGCTCGAATAGATGCGGAGAAACCGCTAAGCAAAGGAGGAAGGGGTTGGGCGGAAGAAATGAGGCAATTCACGGGTGTGGTCCGAAAAGAATCCGGGGAATATTCATGAAAATCCATCGTCCGGCAGCGAACCGAAAACGACTCATGGTGATGAATGACGATGCGTTTACAAAAAACTTGTTTACGGAGGCTTTCCTTTGGCTTCGGAATAATATTAGCCGACGCGTGAATCTTCGTGAGAAGTTGGAATTTTGTTAACGCGAAATGATCTCTCTGAATGCTAATTCAATTTCAGCGATTCATGATATGCAGAGACGATATTCTCTTTGGCCAGCCATGCCCATCTAATGAAATTATAACAAACATAAGCGTCCACAACTTCAATTTTTTGGTTTAATTTTTTTAGATATTCTTACAGCGTGAAATGAGTAAAATCAGCATACAATTTTGGATACTCTTTTTTAAGCGTTTTAAGTTCGCCTCAAAAACGTAGGAGTTAGAGAAGGACTCGGGTTCGAATCTTTCTTAGGGCAAGGTTGCTTGTGCACGTTAAACGTGCAATTTGTATGAGCGGTTCTAGGAGATCAAATTTCCCTCTTCAAGATTTCATTAGTACTACTATTAGTATTATATTTCAGATAGCTGAAAGTAGTTGGATGCCTGCTGTATTAAACTTAATTTTTATTGAAATAATAACCCTTAGCCTTTTTATTTAAATATTACATACCAAAATTTAGGAAAGGATTATTTGGTGGGCAAAAGTTAATGGAGTTAAAAGGTTGCTGTTGACAAAGAGTTTTGGAAGAAGTCTTTCAGATGATGATTGCTTATTTTAAATGATAACCGATCATAAACGAATAACACATTTGAGCGCATAATGCTCATAAACCCAAGCTTAAAATGTAAAGAACAATAAAGTCGGCATAGTAGTTTAGCGGTTAGAATACCTACCCGGGGAGGTGGGGAACCTAGATTCGAGTCCCAGTAATGTGGGTATTTATCACTAGTCATGATAAAACTCCAGAAAACCGAAGTTTGCAAGCAAACTAACCGTTAGGAAGTTCCCACCATCAGGAGTTAGGTTTCTCCATGGTAGCGCTTTGCAGTACTGTTCTCAATACGTATGTACTTCGGCAACTACTTTGCCATATTTATTAGAGAAAATAACTGATTGTGAGAGTGATAGAAGTAGTAAGGGGTGCTAATGCTTTTTGTGGGGTCACGTCAATAAGGGAAAACAAAACAGAAGAAGGCATTGGTCTCAGATCATTATTCTTAAGGACCTGAATGACTTCCTAACGGTTAGTTTGCTTGCCGACTACGGCTTCTTGGAGATTTCCTCATACTAGCTCTAATGTAATATCACAGCCGTGTTCATTTTCCTTATCGATGGTATTTTTCTTTTCTGTTTTCTCTTGGATATTTAGCCGCATTTCGTGCAATACATTTTCCTCACTTCGACTCCAATTAATTTGTTTTTAATTTAACAAATTTATTTTAAACTTGTATTTAACAGAGTGACTTCGTGCTTATTCCAGCTCCATCTCCACCAGCTTCTTCAAAATATTACATTTCTAACGGCGCGCATTAAGTTTTCTCATCGCGCCAGTCCTCTTGCGACCTGTCAGTCGCCCAAGCGTCAATAGGTGATGGCTGAGTGGTATTCTTTGATATCCCGTGATGCATTTCTGCGCCGCGCTCCAGCGAGCTAAACTTCCTTCCACTCCTTCCCATGTAATACTCCATCTTCTATCGGCTGTCACTGCATAGAAATCACCGTGTCACGTTTGCCACCGCTCTCCCCTAATTTGGCCACGGATTAATCGATTCCTTTGCTGGATTGTAAGAAGCCGCTGTTTACCACTTACGTGGGATCAACTAGCACTCATCATTCACCTTCCTTTTCCGTCGAATTCCATCTGAACAACGTTACATTGTCACCGTTAGGAGGACGTGAGACAGAAAAATAACGAAAACAAACCCCAGTGTAAAGAAGTGACGCAAAAGGCATTTGCATATACTCGCAAGTTTCTAAATTAAATCTATTCCGCGACAGTAATCCGCGGAGGGAAACCAAATTAGGATCCTCCCTTGATTGAAACTACTGAGATAATCGCTGGTCATCGAGGAGGGGTATGTTTTCCGAGTGGCTATTGCGACTTAAGGATGTTACTCGTGAGTGATTCCGTTCCATAATGGGGGTTAATGACTAGCCGCGTTGATGAATATGCAATCACCCGAAACTCTCCGATCCGAAGACGTATATATTTCTTGGTGCGGGGACCAAAGAGATAAACGGCCCTCTTTTAAATTTTCTTTTTGCAGAATTTAGAGCTATTTCATGAATATTAAAGGGACAGTCGTGACCATTTGTAAGCCATACATTAGCTGAGAGTGAATGAATGTCGGAAAGGAAGAATTTCTTCGGTTTCTCCAGGCTGAATTTTTTTCGATAAACAACAAAACAAAGTTCTAAAACCATTCAACGTTGGAAAATCAAAATACTGAAGAAATCCGCTAAAATATAAACGAAAGAAGGGAAAGGTTTATTTAATCTCCGTGGGAATAATTAATTGTCTTTATTAATTAATGAATAATTCGAGTTAGAAGATTTTTAATTAGAGAATACTAAATCAAACTACTGCTGATACTGAAACCGATAATACCTTTTCCTGAATGAACCTCTCAAATATGTGCTGAGATACATTATTTACAATAACCTTATGACACCGGAGTTTTAGTGACTATGATAATATGAGGGATACAAGTTAAATTTCGTATGCATTACCTTGGAAACCTATCATGGGCCTAAAGGAATCTTTAGTCGAGCAATTGTTAAAAATTTGCTCACCTTTTCATAAAAGTCTCGTCCAAGATCCTACTATGAGGGGGTGTACTTAAATCATGTAAATGCATTTTTGGACTTCTGAGCTCCTATCTCTAGTACCAAGTGTCTCATTGAGCGCCATACTCTATGTGACCAAGTATCAAGTATCCCTAGAGTGTGACATCATTTAAGGATGGTCCCTAACAGATTTCGAATAATGTATTCTGGAAAGGAAGAACGGATAAATATGGTTTCAATTTATTTCAAAGTTGTGTCAAACACATCGTTTATAGATTTTATATATGCGCAAATATGCAATAGTCATTTGCTTCAGCGGTAATTGCTCTACATAGCAGGCCTAATTAACAGTCGATCGAAATTGACCTAATGATCGCTGAAGGATATTCGGTTGGTCGTGACAACTCTTTTCATTCAAGTATGCAGACCACGGGATGAGTTTAATGAATTCAGACTTAACATACATTTATGAGCGACGAAGCCAATCAAAGAATTCCAAAGCCTTGGCTTAAGTGTAAAATAATGCTACAAAATACGAAAATAGAGGCTTCCGGATAGACAATTGGGCAACGCGTTCGACTTCAGTGAAAGCGGTCCCGGTTTCGATTCCCGGTGGGGGCCTACGAGCGAAATGACCTCAGTAGTCGAAGCACTTTTAAAATACTACTACGAACACGAAAATATGATTTTGTGTTGTTTCAACTAAGTAAAACGTAGCCAAAATACTTGTATGGAAGTCAGTCACAAGGAGACTTTATATTTGCTACCTCTTCTTCTCTGTAAGGTTCTTATTCTGCTCATATGTTTTTATCCCTGCGAGAGGATTAGGTATATCGTTAATTTATATGATAGGATATATGTTTTCATTTAAAAGTTCTTGAAATGCTAAAATAAACCATTCTTAGCTCGAAATATTATGAAACCGAAATACTAGTAAACGAACTAGCAGTTTATTGTGTTAATAAAATAACTACAGCTAGCACACAAAGAAAATAGGGCAAAATTCACTTTCCTTGAATGGTAATGTTGATGCTTTGAGTATTGTCGCCGAACTCCTCTAAGGCACCCCGTCTGAAACTATTCATTGTCCCGCAACGAGATTTCCGTTGGTTCTGTTTCTCCCCACGCAACGCGGTCCCAGTCAACCCGACATAAAGGTTTTATCCACCATCGCAGGGCTACTTCCGAGAACGTCTTCCTCCAACGAACAGACCTCGGCTGGGGCGAGCACGACGCAGATAAGGTTGACAAACGCCGCGCCCGTGATTAGGACTCGAAACCGCGACCCCGCAATCAGAGTCCCGATAACCCACCCACCGGACCGGAAAAGGGTCGAGATTAGCGGGAAAACGTAATGAATTTGTGCGATCGTGTGCCATTAGCGCGAAAATCCTTGAGTTGGGACGCCTTTCTCTCCCTCACGCTTTACGCCTCCCTCTTCTTTATCACTCCTCTTTCTTACGTCTCACGCTTCGGAGATTGCAATGATCCAGTCGGACGCCTCCTGCCCGCCGCGAGTGCCTTCGGAAATCGCCTTTTCTCATCGTCCGTCTCCTGTGGTAGTGCCCACGGAGGCACACGTCTTATCGCACTCCCCGCAGCGCTCGGACGGGGCGACAGTTGCGGGCGACCAATGCTGATTGATCGCCACTACTCATTATTCACGACCTATTGGCTGCTTCTATCTCTCCACTCTCTAGGAGCTGCTACCGCAGTATTTCCTCTTTTTACTGATGCCCTTGCTTAAATGTCTGCGTCTCTCGTCTTTTCTGCTCCCTTGTCTCTCTTCTCAATCTGAGTTTCCTCAGGGAAGTCTCAGTTTGAGGGTTGAATCTTGAAGACGGGAAGGAGGATAATTGACGGCAGTGGAGGAATCAGCATGCTTAAAG
The DNA here is from genome assembly GCA_000376725.2 of Ladona fulva. NCBI lineage: Eukaryota > Metazoa > Arthropoda > Insecta > Odonata > Libellulidae > Ladona > Ladona fulva. The sequence goes on along the minus strand of KZ308122.1, from coordinate 2,444,406 downwards.
AATTCCTACCCTCGCTCAGGAATAAAGTCGTTTTTTCAATAAATGGAAAAGGGAGTACAGCCAATATTTCCATTCTATTCCATTATTTAGTTCATATCGTGTTTTGAGTGTTAACTTCCTATTGATTTTCACTTGAGTTAGTAGCCATTCTCAGTAGCAGTTTGCATTCTATTAAAAATGAGCGATAGTGTTTCATATTCAGCGTTAATTGATAGTTAAAGTGACCTAAATATCCGTGTTTCCAAACATAGGTCTTCTTCATAAAAGAAACTTTGTTATGCAAAAGTACGAAGTATAATTCCGATTGAACGATGTTATGCACCGGGTGTACTGCAGATCAATCAATGAAATTAAAATACAGGCAAGGGATAGAGAAAAGTGTTTGAAGACAGCAACTAGGCACATTCCTTTACTTAGGAGATGATTAGATTTTAATACTAAGTTCTGTTAATATATTTATCATTTATATTCAAAAGTGGAAAGAATTACCGAGAATTTACAATAGTGTTAAATACAAAGAATCGTATTTGGAATTGCGAATTAGATTTTAAAATCTCCAACTCCGACACTGAAAAAAGTACCGGTATTTCTAATACTCGATTCCGACTGTAATTAATCGTCCCGTCACTAGATACGTTGAATTGTTTTCAGTGACAATTAAAGGCAGTTATTCTTAAAATTCCTTTCAAATGCTCATTAATGAAGCAATGTTATTGGTTTTCATCCATTCTATTTCATTTAGCGTTAAAGCCTTTTATTCTCGCATCTTAAACGATCGCCAATCGTCTGGCTACATGGTTGAGGCTGTATGCGGAGCTGGTTTGATGTAAGTGAAACGAAAAGACTCGATATAATTTTTAATTCTTACTCATCCTTACCAAGTCGCAATTATCCGACTGCAGCATTCTTTCCTTAGATGTCTCAAATCAGAATCTGTCATCATCTTCTCGTCTGATTCCAGCGCATGCTCTCATTCTCATTCGATCGTATCTTCATCCCTCTAAATACTCTTCCCCTTGAGATACTTCTCTTATCTGCTTTTCTATTTCTTTCAAGCCCTCCCTCTTCATTGCCATCAACTCCTTCCGGTCCAACTCACCTCGTTCCTCATGCTGCCTATCTCAACTCTGCTCGACTCTAAAACTGCCGAGCGTGTTTTAGAACCAAACCGTCACTCTCAAATACTAGCCCAGTTCATCGACGCGGGATAACCTCCGAAGACGCAAATTGAGTCTTCGTGAAAACAGAGTCGTGTAACTTGACGGTGGACTACGGAATTGAAATCTGGCGAAAACAAACGCTACCGTTGAACTCTAGAGAGCTAAATTCATGCGGCGAAGTGCATAAGTTTTGGTTTAAACCGCAACACTGTTTAGATAGGAAGATAGTTACCATAGGTATTTAGAATGCTAAGGCCATTAAATATTTTTTCGGTATTATAATGAAAATTAGGCTCTCGTTGTTTGTTTTTAGATGACTTTTGGAACGACAGGAAGACACATGATTTGCAAATACAAATTACGCTTAATTTCAAGATAAAATTGATAATAAATTAATCTTAAGGTCGGAAATTTAGAGTTTTAGAGGTTTTAAAAAACTCCGTAAGCCGTATGTCGGCAAGAGGAACTCACGTTTAGAGACAAACGGGAAGCTCCGGATTACCGATTTCTGGGAAAATCCCTAGACGCATTTCAGGTAATGCATCCATTATCAAGGGCTCCACTTTGAGATAAAGCTAGTCATTAACTTATTTTATAAGCAGAGATTTATAGAAATACCTGAGATAAATTTTAACTAAGAAAACAGTCCATCACCGACTATGCTTAGAGGATATGTTAGATTTAATGTAAAGATAGAAGTAAGCTACATCCATTTTTTACACGCATATTCGAATGGAATGCTTAATCTGAACTTAATATAAACACGTCGTGAGTGTAATGAAGATGAATATATTTAATATATATAAATTGAATGTCTTAAAAACGAAATCCCTAAGATGAGCTATCCTATTTTCAACTTCTTTTGTAACTTTCTGAATTCGAAATTTGCAAAAGAAAGAATTCAATTTTTATAATTGTATCTCCTCGTGGCTCCGTCATACAATTTACTTCATCCACGCACTATCACGGACGTTTTAAATTTTTATTAAACTCAAATTAATGAATTTTATTTCTGGTTTCCAAAGATCGTTCAACCTAACGGTAATCGGCAAAAACTATCTTCACCTTTTCAGCCTTTTCCCTCCGGTTGATATTTTTATAAGCGTAGAAGTTCCACTTTCCATCAATAAGCAGACAGTTGCCAATCAATGGCTGATAGCTATCTCGATTCGGTGTACTGCCAAGAATCAGCTCTTAAATTGCTTTAGGCGAAACTAGTTTTCTTTTGAAAATGCCGTTTTTTGTCCGATAAGTGTTTGATATCCGATAAGAGGGAGATGAGATTGAAGGGAGATGATCCTGAGATAAACTTAGAAATGGATGGGTAATCCTCCAGTCGTTCTTCAAATGGTTGAGCAATAAATGAAACTGTAAGATGAGAGGAAGGAAGTAGGAAGATGTGTTAGCGATGGGGTTTCTTTCGCTTGAAGTCTTAGATATCCCTGTCAGTCGGTAGGGGAGAAAATTAACTTTTTATCCTAAGATAAGGCCAGAGTACATTCATATTGTGTTGGATGTTGTAAAAATGAAGGTATTAAATTATTATTATTAAATACTAAACAATGCAATCAGTGACTTACAATTCGGGAACGAATAGGGCAGACTAAAGATAAGTATCAACGGTCCGAAGACGAGCTGTGAGTACTTTTCAGACTCAAATTTTTCTATTCTGAGCAGTCCTTAGATATTGAAGATTAAAGCAAATCTTCTACTTTTCTCCAAACAAACATTTTAAGAACCACAACTCTTTAGACCGCAACTCTCTCATGGAATTTGTCATAAGATGCATCTTTCTGTTTTAGCTATCATCAACATCGTATTTAAGACATGCTTTTGTGAACATTTCTTCTATTTATTCGGTCTTACTCGGTTTACAGTTTTCCTCCTATTTCAAATTTAGATGCGCAATCGACTCTCTTTTTCTTCGGTGAAAATAATTGTATCATAATTGATTAGGATGGATAAGATACAAAAAGGAGTACTAAATAGAGTAGATGAAGTGGTAATCTCAAAGATATCTCGGCTCACGGCAAATCTTACCTTACTTACAGAAATACTAACGAGTTTTCAGGGAACGAAGGGATATTTTCATTTATTTTGGAGTAACGTTTATTTGAAGGATGTGTGCAAAGCCTTCGGTGATGAAACGGGAATGAAACGCTCATTTTTTCTTTCTGTTAAGAGTGGCTGTTCCACTATTTTTAGATTTCTTGGTAAAGAGCGCTTGTTCCACGATTTTATATTTCTTGGTAAAGAGCGCTTGTTCCACGATTTTATAATTCTTGGTTGGCAGTTGGCGAATAAATTAACTTTAACCGTACTAAGAGAAAAGCAGAAGGTAAGGAGTACAGGGAAGTAGTATTAGAAAACTGTTATAGTCTTATGGGATTTTCAGGGCATGCTAAAAGCTTTCGCATTGTTGCGTATTATTTAAAAAATTTCATTCAGTTATGTATCCTAAACATTAATGGTTAAGAAAGGTGCACGAGCAAATTGATTTAAATATTATATTCTACGTTTTCATGGATGTTCTTCCACTGCAATGATGATTTTTTCTTTAAGACAAAATGCAGGGTATGGAGTTATAACGGATCTCTTGCATGGAAACTTGGCTTCTTTGGTTAGTTATGCAAGTTTAAATCTCAATTGGTTTTCATTGGCTAACTTCCGTTTGTCACACTGTCATCTTTTGTAGCTCTCTATCCCTTCACTCTCTTCGTTTCATCATCAACATCCTTTATTGTCTAAATGTTTCTATTCTTCCCTCTGTCTTTCCAATCCATGAACTTATTTACACGATCTCCGAGAATAAAAATAAATTCGAAGGCAAGGGATGATAAATATGGCAATGAAATATTTAATAATGAAGTTACTCATACGGTTGTGGTACATTGCACTTTCTAGGTGAGATTGAAAATGTCTTTCACGTGTAACTTTTAACAGATAATGATTCAAAAATTACGACGAGGATGGGATTCGAACCCACGCGTGCAGAGCACATTGGATTAGCAGTCCAACGCCTTAACCACTCGGCCACCTCGTCATCACATTGGAAAATGCAGTGTAGTCGAATCCCGTAGTTGTATATCGTACATTATTCTAATCAAGACGTTATCGAAATTTGCGCTACCTGAAAATGAATTAGATTCTTAAATGCCGAAATAGCTAATAGAGAAAAATGAGCTACAAGGGTGATGGTGGGATTTGACTAATCGAGATCGTTATAGTGATATTCTGAAATGCATCCTACGCGTGGCGGTAAATTGTTCAAGGAAATGGGAGATGTAAATTTCGACCTGGTCAAGTCGTCTCTCTTGAAAGGACATTTAATCCTAAATAAAGGTGGCTTCGAATGCAGAAGAATGTGACTGCCAAGCTAAGTAAAGTATATTTGCGTATCTCAAAAATTTTAATATGGTAGATGTTACAACTTACTACGATAACGTTTACAAGTATAAAAGTTCTCAGATCCTTAAATTAAACATTGTCTATATGTGGTCTATTGACATTGGTCATTAAATCATGATAATAATAAATATTGATAAATATAATAAAATATTCGTACGACTTAGTTTATGAATATGTTATACCCTTACGAGTGTTCTCTAGAGAAAGGCACACTATTTATTTGAGTGACTGAACTCTTCCATCAATCCAAACCCACACCATTCCGCTCCATTAATTTTTCTTCATCCTCAAACCTCCTCGATTTTATCTCTGTTACGAATCTGTAATTCCGAGACGATGAGGATGCAAGATTTTGGAATAGGCTATTGACACTCGTAAAAGGAAACTTGGCTGATGACTTTACGGAGGCAATGGATTTGGATCGTCCAACTTCCTTGTCATTGTTTCGAGTCCTCCCATCTGAAGGGCCGCGTAAAAACATTTCGATATTTTTATCTGCTCGTCTCCGTCCTTTTATGTACGTCGACTTTTATTTGGCCGGAGAGATAGGCCGTGTTTCAAACGGAACGGTGAGGTCTCCATTTCTTTTGTCTGCCGCCGACTCGATCACGATGGCCTCCCCATTCGCTATCCTCCCGCCCATGCAAAATGTCAAGTCCGCGCTCTCTTTACCATTAATTTCGGGAGCCGAGATTTTGAATCTTGCGGTTACTTCTGGATAAGCACAGAGAGATTTGATCGAAACAAAGTCTTGCGTTTAGCCCCTATCTTTCTTACTGGATTTTGCTCTTACATTCTACAAAAATCTTTTCGTGATGTCTATGAGTCCTCTTATGGGATAAGTGATGCATATTTCCATCGTGTCTTTTTGTCGAGAAAGGATGAATCGAAAGCTAACGGGGCTTTTTCCTTATTCTTTATTGTTTTCAGTGTAATACTGGTAAATATAACATAAATATTACGATTTGAAAAAGTCCTGGTCAAAAGAAGGTGACCATTAGAAAAAAATTCAATTAGAAAGAATTCAAAGCATATAAATATCGCATATAACTTAGATAAAACAAAGCATTTTCTCGAATATAACGCGCACTCAAGTTTTGGAAGTCATGAAGGAGGAAAATAACTGCTTTACATTAACGCATTTTATATCCTGGATCTAAGAAGCACCCAATTTTTGGAAGATCTTAATCCTCAGAAATATCTTAGATGTGAGAATATGGAGTATGCTAAGAAAAAAGTGTAAGGTAACTATGCACATTAAGGTGTGCTTCTGGGAATATTCCTAAGGAGAAACGGACACGAAAAAGTCAGCCCACAAAGTCTCCCAAAAGGCATATCTAGCTGTTCTGGCACGATAGTTCAATTGGCTACAGCCCGGGAAATGGTAGAATGGGTTCGAATCACTGTTCTGTCAGACATTTTTCATATCCTTTTCTCCTTGGAAATATTCAGTTTGATGTTTACTTGCAAACTGATTTTGAAATAATAAATGCTATTGAAAAGTATGTCTTGAGTTAGGGTTTAGGCTAATAAAGCGTCATAATGCGCTCATTTCTGAATGTTGTTTCTATGGCTATTATATTGTGTCAGAGGCTAGAAAAAGTGCCATCTTTTACACATATTCATCACTAAGACACCTACCCTTGAACTGCCGTTTCCGGAATACAAGAGAAAGCAATAATAGGGATTGGAATACCATTACTGGAAACGGAGGTGAAAATCACATTGGTGTGGAAGAAATAAAGTGATTCAATTTAAAGGAACTCACGCCGAAAGGCGATTTGAAAGGTATTAACGTAGATTTAGATGTATAAAAAAGACTACGGAATTTGCATGGCTTCGGCAAGAATCAAATGAAAATTTCGGGCATCTTCACGACTTAGAAAGAAGCGTTTTACCGGATATTAGTAGCAGTGATCTCATGTTAAATGTATCTGGGAATATTTAGAAAATATAGCGCTAATCTTTTAGATAAATTTTAAATGAAAAATTCTCTTATGCCACTTACCTTTCGTGCGCGGTTACACCTGAATATTTCTCTGATAGCTACGAAATGACGTAGAATGTAAAATAATATACCATTTCCCTCATTCATATCACTGAATTCAAAATGAATTGAGCTCATGCAGTTATTAAGGAAAATAGCCGTATTTTCTATTGCCATACAATGTCTTAGTTTTACTCTCGGTCATAGTTATAATTTTCATATAATTTCGTCGGTAAAATTCAAGGAAATAACTCGAGACCGATTAATATGTCGCGTACTAGTTAAATCAGATTCTTCAAGGTTTCCGTAGGAACAGAAGCTTACACGTTCCTCTCAAACACCGATACACTTACAGCCTCTATTTTTCCATCTGGATTCCCTGCCTTATTTTTATAACTCATCTCTCTGCCCCGCTTCATCCAACGCTTTTAATCTTGATTTCGATCGTTCCACTCGCTTCTGCTGCCGCCTTCTCGAGAAAGAGGGAAGGGGAATATTGACTCTAATGAAAGTTACGAAAAAAATAACTCTTAGGCATATAATTCTGGATGTTATGCTTCAGATGAGTGTGCATATAAGTTCCCCAGATGGCCGTGACACGTCTCCACTCCTCCTTCTGCGACCAACGTAATAATTAGACGAGCGGAATCCGTGCTTCCCTCTTCGCCTGACTCAACACGATTCCCGCCAACTCTTTCATTAATTCCAACCTCCGTAGAGTGCGCCTCCTTACGTTTGCATAAACAACTGCTACGGTTGCTCTTGTATCATCAATAAGCATCGGCCTATGAGAATTCTCGACGTTCGCCGAAGGAATTAATCTCCGAAGTTTATTTTCCCTGGTAACCTTCGCTCGAATGAAGAGGTGATGTATTTCTGCTTGCTTTCCTCCCTTGCTTGTCACCGATAAGAAAAGAGTGGATGGTTTCAAAGCCCTCTCTCGATTCAAAAGTACATAGCGGCTGATTGATTGATTTTGCGGAGTTTTAGGAGATGGATCTTCTAGGACTACGTAAAATAGAAAGCAAAACGTGTTAAATTAAGGAATTAAGGGTAAAAAATGTTTCAAAACTTTTTAAGTTTGTTATTTATCGTATTTCATTGTTCGTACACATATATACAAACATTACATATTAGGCGTATTACATATATATTTTAAATTAAAAAATTTCGACAGTCACATCATTCTGCCAAGCATATTGTATTCTTGTCAACATCCTCTACAGTAGTTTGTAAAATCTCATACATTTACCCTGTAGAATTAGTGCCAGACTAAGTAGCAGTTTATTAGGGGATTAAATACAACTGCCCGAGAAACCCTCAATACCCATCTATCAAACGCAATAAATACGTGGGAAATAAAACGCAAGACCTTACAATCAAGGAATGTGTCTGTAATAATTCAGAAGAAAATAACAAAAAGTGTTTCTGCTTAAATAAGCTTAGAAATGCCTTCAAATTTAGTTCTTATATATTTGCTCATTTTTAGTATTATAGAATCGTTAAATGTAAAAAGAGACTCTATAGTCTTAATCTCTTCCTGATAAAGTCGTTTTATTATTACAATGTATTTTTCTATTTCAAAGAATAAATTAACCCTACTCGCCTTAAAGTTGGTTAATCACTATACAAGTATCTATATACTATAAGCATCGCTGAAATTGAAACATTTTTACAGCTTAAGATTTGAAGTCTACCGTAAGGAAAAAGATGGTTTATTATCAACCAATCCGATATTTGCAACCGACTTTTAATAACAATTCTGAACGTGATGGATTTATGGCTTTTTATGTAATACTAATTTAATAATCTGAACAATATTAGCTTTTAGGAAAGTAAGGGTCCCTTTGTGAGAGGAGTTTGTCCTTTTAGATATTTTAGCTTTGAATACATTTTGCTTTCATTTGTTCCTTTAACAATACCAAATTTCTCAGTCTTGCGTTACTTTCTTTCATCTTGGAGGATGCTTAATCGCTCTATAATTTTACGCTTCCCGTTCGTTTTAATCATGAGGGTAGCTAGTTATGAAATTATTTCGCTGAAAAAAAATGAAATACTATAAAATATAGCCATCTCATTATTATCAAATTTTTGCAAAACCTGTAAATACAGTGTTTATTTTTGGAAGAAGCCGTACGGAGTTGTATTCCCGATACAGAGCACGTTATTCGTACCTGAATTAATAGGGAGCAGATCCTGTGAGGTATAGCTAGCCAATAAGGAGGCAAGAGAGTCGATATACTGACCAGTATTCGCTGAAAGTGAAATAGTGGCAGAAAGTGACACTTGGCTGTGTTGTAATCCTACATGGACATGTACGTCATTGCTTTAATTTTTAATTATAAGTCGTTGATAATTGTCAATATCGATAGAGAGAAAATTTAAAGTTTTCCAGCTATAGTGAGAAAATTTAAAGTTTTCCTAATAACTTGGTTATAAAGCCAAAAAAATGTCCTTTAACGTCAGATATTTCCTATTTCGTAAGCATTAGGTCGCCTCTTAGCGTTTGAGGCGCAATTCCGATAGGCAAAGAACAATGTTTGTCAGTTATTTTATCGCCGAACGCTTCTCAGCGGGGAAAGGGTTGCCTGTCACGAGGTCCTCCATCAATCACTTTCAGCGTCGCTTCCTCGGCCAGCAACACACGCGGCGGAAGCATTTCAAACCATCGGCGCGCTTTGCTTGCTGATGAAAAACGATGCTCCCAGAGAGAGAAAGGTCTCCCCGCCCTCTCACCTCCACCCACCCCATCGCTTCCTCTCCAACATTAACACTCTACCAACATATTTTTTACCCTCCATATCTCCCTTCACTTTTTCCTCCGCAATTACTGCTTCTCCATTCCAAGAGCCGGGTACGGTCTCTCTTTCATTGCTATTCCTCCACCGCCGTCCTCTTTCAACTACTGCTTCTCGTACATGTTCGTCACTCTTCATGCGCAGGTGGCATAAGTGATCGTTACTGCTGGGAGCTTTTTGTGGGTAGTGTACTCCCCCTTTTTGTGAAGTGTATTTTCACAAACGGATCCTTAACCTCTCCTCATAGGAGAAAGAACGTCTTTGAGGTGTACAGAGCACTTTTTAACCACTTGAGGCCCTTAGAGTTTTCCACGAATACATGTTTGCGAAATCATAAACATAGAAACATAGGAATAACAAGTGTGAAAAATAGCGACACGACTGGGACTCGAACCCAGGTCTCCCACTTTCCGGGGGACATTTTTTTTATTATATTAATAATAGTTATATAGTAATATATAATAATATTAATAGTATTTTTCACACTTGTTATTCCTTTGGGATTTTCCGTAGGTTTTCAATCTACTATGACACCTTCCTTTCCTTTAATCCATAGAAACATAGAATTAAATATGGTTTTGCTGTGAAGAACGTCTCCTACGTTCCGGTTTCACCGAGTTAGTTCCTTAAGATTTAGGAAAACACATTTTGAGGAGTTTGGCATAATGACACTCATTAAGTAATTGACTGACATTTTTGCAGAAATTGTTCTGTATTCCACTCCATTCCAGTATTTAATACATATACTTATTTGTTGAATTCTTAGATATTTGAAGAAATTGATATTCTTAATTGCGCTCAATTGTTTACTTAGCTGGATTGTCGAGGGCATGAGGTTTCAGTATCCCAAATCTTTATTGAAATCGTTACTTTGTATTGGAAAGCAAAAGATAACTTTTCTCTTGGAAAGAAAGGAAAATCTCTTGTGAGAATTCGAGTTGTTCAATCTGCAAGGAATACTCGTACCTAAGTATGTTTCGGCCCGTTGATACGGCCCGAACAGTATCACTAATTTCAATAACAAAATGATAATTTTACTGAGAAAATAAACGTTGAAAATGAAATTTTCATTGCAATTTTACAAGAAACAAACAAGATATGACAGAATCATGTTTAATTTCTCTCTGAATTGTGTATTTAAATTGGCAACAGATTATCACCATTAGAGCATCGTGTTTCTTACTCTCATTAGTGATAGGTCTTCGATTACCCCATCCGCTGCTTGCTAATTATTACAGTCTCATATCTCGTTTATGCTTGGTAAAAACTACTCCTTAATATGGATGTGTAAACCAATGGCGATGATGAGGTGTTCCACGCCATTATATGTGGATATAATATAGAGACATCGTTCTGAAAATGGCGGTAAGTTTTTTACTGCAAATGTGTGGCAAGATAAACAATAGCCATTAGTTTACATAAAGAAATCTTGTTTGATAGCCCTTAGTTTATCGTCCTTGAAGAAATTACTAAATTATAACAGGTTTAATGAAACACGAGAACGGAATGTGAGGGTAAAAACTACTTAATTAAGTTAACTAATGCTATTGGCTCATAATACCAGTAAAAACGACCCATGTTCCGCTGGAAGAACTCTGACGATCTTGAAACAACTGTACAGTCAATTAAAATCTGTAACGCTCACAATAAGTATATTTCAATCCCGAATTTTCTAATTTAAGTTACCGACTGCGATGGGGCAGTGGTTAGCATGCTAACTTAACCAAGGTCCCGGATTCAAGTCCTGGTATACAAGAATATTCTAGATTAGGGAATGCATATCTGTGTTCGTTAATTATTTAGAGCCTAAGTGTCCTATGACATGATGTCCGTGGGAGTTTTAAGAAATAAATAAATGTATAAAAAAGTTTTCGGATTTTAAAGAATGTCACAACAAAAGCTTAGTTATGCTCCTCGTTACGTCGCATATTTGACTTATTAACGATACATTAGTGAGGACGGACGGAATGTTTCCAGTATCGACATTTCCATAACATTTTCAATAGGTTATCCTCGACTCTTCATGTCATCTGTCTCTTCTCCTTTTCATCAGATATTCTTTTCTCTTCGGCCACTTGAGCGTTTTCCACCTCTGCGACGAAAAAAAAATTTAATTCACCGCGATGAAAAGCTATTATTGGATATTTCTTATCTCGCATTGTACCAATTCACCATTGGTTCAAACAAAATTAGAGGTATTCAAGTTGTCTTTGAGATTGTGCGGGTTCTTATTCATCAGCAGTTCGTCTGAATGGGTAGAAAGAAAGGCCTTTGATAAGTCACTCTTTGCTTTAGCGGATATTTTAATCTCGCGGCAGGTGATGCCTCTCGGCTCATGTTACGTAAACATTCAATGCTCCTGCCTCTTACTTACTGTCCGATATTCACAGTTTGATGATTGATTATGAATACATTACGTGGGTTGGTAACTTTTGTCGATAGGAGTTGATGGGAAACGAGTCCTTAGAAGAAAATTCCATTTTGCAAATTAAGTAAGGAATATAAGTTTTAATCAAAACTTCTTTGAGTAATTAAAATAAGAAAGTACCCTAAGCGTTTATACTCATCAAGTAATTACCCTTAATTATACCCTGTGAAGGTATAATAGTTTGGATTAATAGAGATTGCAATCACGAAATATACCCATTTAAGCGGTGAAAGAATTGCAAATGCTTTCTATTCCTCAGACGGTTACATAAGCTCTGTTAGTTATAGCTTTTATAAGAAAGGAGAGGCTATTAATACTTTAAAGATATTTTATACTCTAATAGGAAAGACTAAAGCCTGTGAAATGTTCAGAGAATGTAAAAAAAAAACGGTTTCTCAAAGCCCTGATTTACGGAGTTATGTTGTTAATGAAGTCAGCAGTTCATTACCATTAATGCTGTAATTTTTTACTCCCTAGCAACTAACCACAAAATAAGCTGTCTTTATGAATAGGAAAAAGTTTGAAACTGAACATGCGTTACTAGGTAAATAGTTTTTTTTATTTTTAAATTTATTCAAAGCAAAATTTCTGTATCTTTATGATACTCGCACTTCTCCGCTCCATCCCACCTAAATACAAGTTATCTCTAACGAAAACCAATATTCAGCCGATAAAGGCTTTTATAACACAGGAAACAGCGGTATCAAGGATCGAGAAAAAAGAAAACCGAGCAAAAGATCATTTCATTGCCTTCACAAAGTGGAAAAAGTCGCCTTGAACTCAATCCCGAGGAAGAAATACTGCTGAGGGATATTGCGCGTAATTGCACGGGCGATGATGAGGCAGCATCTCAACTTTCTGCTTTGAAAAGAGCGGAAATGTGGCTTATGTAGGAGAAGAAAACTGGGATTAGAGGAAGAAAAGATAAATGGGCGAGCGTCCGAGGGAAGGAGAGATGTTAAGTGGAGCAAAACAGTTTCATAGCTTGCGGGATGTTCCTTGAAAGTTTCTTAAGAGATCAAGCACCCGCTAAGATATTTTTAATCGCCTAGGAGTGACTAAACCCCTCTCATTCTTAAACAGTGTGTTTAACCGCAGTATCTGTTAGATGATTCTTGCAAGTAAATTGTGATTTTAGCGGTGAATTTCTTTCGTTTCTCCAAAGTTATGACTTAACTTTAAACTGCACAGGTTGAATCTTTTACGATTATATGTAATTTTTCATATTCCATGTACGTTACATTCCTTAAAAACGCTTGATAATGAATAACTTAATCATGAAGCAGAGAGAAGTATACATGAATATGTTCGGCCAATTAGTAGGACATTTTGACTCAAATAACAGCATAGTCATACGCTCTACGTAGTTTGAAGTACGCACATCAATATGTCTGAATCATAATAATGAGAGTGCCGATAACACATAGTAATTGACTCATTTATTTCTCATTATTGCCTCATTTATATTCGACTCTAAACATAATTTACATTGGTACCCCCACTGGTAAAATAAAAAAAACGTCTTCATTCTGGCGAGATAGGGCCTAAAAAACCCAGTCGTCGTTCTAAACCAGATATTGGAACCTTTTAGTCAGAGTTCCACAGTAGAAATTTCATCAAACGTGGGCCGATGAGAACCCCTTAAATTAGACTACCAGTCCATCCAGTATTCCATTAAAAGTAGTATTCCATTTTTTCGGGTAACTATATTTTGCAGATTGGTTACGCCAAAAAAGCTCACGCACATAAGCAAATAACTATCACTTAATTGAATTATGCTCGCAAATTGAGTAACAAGCACTTCAGTAGACAGGTGAAGTCAAGTATAATAAGTCAATACAAGGATACTTTTAACGTGACATTGTGAAAGATATTTGACATGCTACACTAATTGTATGTAAGAATTTAAGTTTCTCAGGTCGATTTCTATACAATCAACTTTCAAAAGGTTAGTAGTCCGGTTTATAATCTTCAACTTCATATTCGGCTCGTAGGCCGTATGTTGGACACCCCTGATCTAAGAAATAGAAAGCGTGTAGAGATGCTTGCAATTTTAGCTCAGTTCCGTGAAGAATTTTCGTTACCAATCTTTCTTCTAACTAACAGAGTAACAGTGATTCATTTGAGATAAGATTAAATGGGAATTAATAAAACATCGTTTTTGTTAATTTTTCGCGGACACTGAACGAAATCTAGAAAAGCAACAAATAGTGAAATTTGGTACTAACTCTGTTTAAGAAAGAAAGAAACAGAAACCTAAAAGAGTTTCCGTTGGATGGAGAAATTTAAACTGGCGGAATGGATAAGCGAGTGATCGAGAGCAAAGGCGATGCAGGGATTGCAGGAATCGCCAGTTGGCGGCGGGATGAAAGAATTGCAGCGGCTGGAAAGGTCAGATAATAGAGAAATGTGATTGCCTGGTATCTGCGGATGTGGTAATAACACTTCAGCTAAAGTTGAGAAAGAAAAAGAGGTTCGCCATGTAATTCTTTCCTCCAATTTACGAAGAGAGAACGTTATTCTCGGCGATTGCGAGGGAGAGAAAAATGATGGGGTTCCATGAAAATCGATCCCAGAGAAATAAGGAGCGGATAAGATGGAATGTAAATACAGAAGAAGGGAATGAAGAGGCGGGAAAAGTAGTGGGATCACTATAAAACTTAAAGGTCTTATCTCTTGCTGTAACACTACCACAGAATATACTCAATGAAGCAAAGCTAAGGTTAAAAATTGCAAATATATTTTAAATGCAACTCGATAAAAGATAGTAATCGTAGAAGAGAAGTAGGTACTCGTAGTTTTCTGGTATAATCAAACTGAAAACCTTTGGTAGCCGAATCTTATCTGTTCCCGAATAGCATTGGTAACTTCACCGCGATTGACTTAAGTTCAGCGGAATGCAATGAAAACTTCATTCGCTATCCATTTAAGTGCCTTTAATTTCATTACCATCCATTTCATTCTCTTTCTAAATGCGCAGTAAATTCACGTTTCACGGGGAAATGCTTACAATACATACTACTTTAAGATCCACATTAACCATTGATGGGCTTCGATGGTTAGAGGAGTATATTGAGTGAGAATCAAATTTCAGGAGCTAAGAATAACTTCTATTGAAAGTTTAGGTATTCATTTTATATGAGTAAAAGAGTGCAACCAAACAGAACAATGAGATAATAATGATCCGCAGAGGCAAATATTTTCAACGATTATCATACTTCCGTAAATATGAAACCAACGAAATAAGAAAATGATGGGATTCTTAAAAGTGGGATACTTTTAGCCGTCCTAGAGACCTTTCCTGTGATTAAGAATTCTTAAGGTTGAACTTTGGCGGGATTTTAAAAGAACAGAGTTCTACGGGTTTCAACCCGTAGCAATAATTGATGGTGCTATTAACTAGTGCTGCTAGCGTCTACATTTTGTAAATAAAAATAAAATCGATTAAGTTATCTTCATAAAAGTAAAGGGGCAGTTGATACGAGTATTTGTCAATTTCCCCTTGATAAGGTTGTTCGTATTAATTTTAACTTCGCGGCATTTTAAACGATAATTTCCTTTTTCCAATTACACATTTCAAAAAACATAAACAATTGTGACACACTTGCTTTCCTTGGGATTCAGCCGCACGGCTTCACTGTGTAAAGTTAATAACTTTTCCTTAATCCTTGTGATAAACAGTGCTGAAATTAATTGAAAAATTTTCCTCTGTTGCCAAAATTAAGCGCGTGTATGATAAATAATTGCGATTGAATTTCACTCCGTAACTATGCGGCGCACAGAGATCTTCGGTTCGGTTTACGTATGTACCGCTCCAATCCGTCTAAAAAGCTTTGGTATGAAGGGACGGGATGAAATCGAAAATACGATGTAAGAAACTGGATTTCAAAGAGAAATGAGATAACTTGAGGAGATTCATAGGAACGAAATGCGCGGGAAATGGCTAGAATGGAATGGAAATCTTTGGGTGAGATTCAGGAAAATGATTAGTAAGTTCAATGGCAGATTGGGTTGTGGAGGATAGGTAAGAACGGTGAGAATGTCAGTTAGAGAAGGAATTGCTCGCGAGGAGCCATTTCTAACCTCAGACGAAGAATCTTATCTCGGCTCACGCGATGTTCTCCGTTTTCTTCGAGCCCCGCCAAAGATAGTTTCGGTATGGACGTCCGGAATCACATGAAGTGAGCTTTACATGCAAATGGAGAATTTATTCTCCTCCGTCGCAATTCTATGAAGTGATTGGATCGAGAGTTGGCACTCCAACGAATTCATTATTATTAACTACGCGTTTTCGTATTCTTGAATTAGTGTCAACATTTGCGGATATAATTCGTGTTTCGCAATGGAATTGAAAATTTCTTAAAGCCGTGAAATTGACACATACACTAACTTAAATAATTGTTATAATAATTATTTAAATTGTAACAATAGTTGGTAACAATTATTTAAATTAGCTGCAAAAAAATATCTTTAAATCCAGGAAAAAACCTGCGGGCCTTCTCAGTGCAGACAATGAGCCCTCAGGGGCTGGCGGACCATCGGTAGCGAATCACTACTTCAAATCAACAACTTTTATAACATCCAATCATATGGAAATCGTACACGGCTATATTTAGATTCGATTTAATGAACGGCATTTCTATGCTAAGCCTTAACTATGTCTTTCTTTTTAAAAGGAAACTACTTTCAGGCTACTACCTCTCTTAATTTGCAATTTCAGTACAAATTGGACCCACTCCTGTTACCTTATCAGCTCTATTCCAAGACCCTTCATCGGTAATACCAATTTAACTGTGAAAATGTCGCTAGGGTCACCCTGTGGCTGAAAGCAAGATTGGTACTTCGCTTATTTTATGAACTCAGACGAAAAAGATTGCTTAAAAGTACTTTTAAAATTAAACTATTTGAGTTCCCTTTTAGAAATAGAGTTTAAGTTCAGAAATTACACACAATCATCATATGATGTCTATATTAAGTCTTTCATGACTTAAACGTAATGCCGGTAGGAAAAATAAAGAAAAAAACTTTTCTTAGAAAACTGGATCATAATTAATATAGAAACACTGCGAAATACCACAAACCAAAACCATAGAAAAGCAAGTTGAAACTTGAGGATGAGGCTTGTGTCTAAACTAAGGGTGTTTTTTTACGTTTTTGGTTTTTCGTATTTTGCACTATTTCTATATTAAATATGATCTAGTTTCCTGAAAAAAGTGGTTCCTATTTTTCATATTTTTAACCCCTATGGAATACCGCCAGTCAGTTGAATTTAAACGCTATGCCATTTTGATTTTATAACACGTCTAACATGTTATAGGAAGAGCTCAGGGATGAGGGTCTACGTATTAAAAATGCTTCACATAGTGCGAGATGTCGCTAAAATAGCAAAAGTGTCGCCTAAAGAGGGAAAAAGTCGCTATATTTAGATCGCTTAATTGACAACTACGGCCATCATCCTCTTACCTCAGCATTGTCTAAGTACCTTCACGATAACATTGACCCTAATAAAATTATTCTAAGGGGAATATTTGCGTGATGGAGGAATGTAGTGACATGATACTTCAAGCACGCCATCAAAGTATTAACAAGTTCTCTCATTAACCGTCCGACCGTTCCGTAGTTCCTCTCATCCGCGCAGCCTCAACCACCGTCCTCTCCTCGTATTCCCAATTGCCCATTAAAATCCTTTCCCATTGCACCTTTCTCTCTGCACTCCGCGAGAACACTTCCTTCGCTTTATGCAGTCGATCCCTCGGCGATAAATAGATGGCAGCCGGAGATAAGCCCGTAATTTAAATAGCCATTCTTCAAGATGTTTACCTCACACATTGCACCCATTGCATTCCCTCCCGTATCGAGTTTCATAACCCGGGAAGTTAGTTATTTCTAGAATTACTAGCTCGTTTATGAGCCTCGGCGCTTCTCCGGGAGACTTTTAATAAGCCATTTCGCCGGAGGGTGATTAGCCTGCGAGATCTTATCTCCTCCTAGAACAATTATGCGGGAAAATCCAATTACTGTGGGAGCGGACAATATTTTCCTGAAAGTTACGCACTCGGGAGTGGAGGAATTTCTCATTTTAGCGGTTGAAATAGTGGCGGAGTAAAAATGTCACCGGGACGTGTTACGAATGTAGATGTGGGTTGATATCCTCTAGGAATCAGAAGCATTTTCCTTGTCGGAGCGCTTCGGATGTCATATTCGAGTCATTAACAGTTATGCATTTCCCATTCGTGATAGAATTCTCCCCGTTTACCGCGGTTTTCATCCAGCTCCTCCGGGAGCGTCTTTGAAAAATTTCATTCATGCAGTTTCCAGAAGTGGATGCCTGAGACCCCGCAGATCCAGGTGCTCTTACCGGCAGCAAAACCAACGTTAAGACGCTCGTATCGGCAAAAAGGGAGGAATCCGCTCCATTCCGCGAGAAACTCGCCCAAAATGATTTATTCCGCTAGGACGTCGAGGCGGACCAGAGATGGGAATTTTTATTCCTCGCTGCAGACCGCAAAATAATTAGCGGAGGGAAGAAGGAGGAATTCGCCGGCGGATCGCGGAAAACTCGAAAGATTCGGGAAAAAACATGCGAGCGAACAGGAGCAAACGGCGCGAGAAGGATTCCTGCGGGGAAAACGTCCGCTTCCGCCGCGGCAGGTTTTTAATGTTTTATTTAACACTCTTGAAAATTACACCGTCGCTTAACGGCAACAGGAAATGTACTTTGCCCCTCGCGAGTGGGAGCGGCTGGGCGGAAAAATTATGATTTATTTGTTCGTTTCTTAAGGTTACGCCGCCTCTCCTACCGTCGAGGACGGTGGAAAAACCTCTCTTCTCCGCTTCGGCGAACTCATAATCGCTCTCGATATGCCTCCTCACATGCTAACACGATGTGCGGGAATTGCGATGCCCATCAGGGACAGTAACGACAGCCTCCGGAACGATCTCGAATCCTCACGCCCGATCCATCCCAAGATCCCTTTTTCCGCCCAAGAACCGAGCTCTAATTAAATGGAGGTGAGCGTCGCACTTCGATAGGAAGGCGGTCGATGGCTCGGGGGCCGTTACGTATTCTCACATCCGATGGATTCCTGGCGGAATGTCAAAGAGGCCTCGGATGAAGTTTACGAAGGATTTTATCTGCACGGCTCGGAAAATAATACTTGTCGGCTGATGAAACCTTCAATTAAAGGTAGCGTTCGATGAATTTTGCAAAGGGTTTTGCGGATACAGTAATTATAAAACTTAATAGGCGGAATATGTGATCTTCGGTAGAAGAGAAGAATACTATCGGTTCTGTAAAGCCTTTTTCGCTATGGAGATTTTTGAATTTGTGTTGAATGTAATCGCTGTGGTGAATATTGAGAATGACATCGGTGTTGTGAGCAACAGAATTCTCTTCGATCTAGGATTTCAATGGTGAGAGGCATCGTAAACTATGGAAACAAAAACTTGAAAGAATAACAAGGAACTCTCAGTATAACATACTCGCGAGGCCGCTCGATATCTGCCTTAAATGATCTTGTAAAAGTTGCTCGTAAAATAAAGTAACATGGAAAGACCTCATGTATTGATGTCCCATGAGAAGAAATCCGTTATTTTTAATGGCGTTTCTCGCAGAGATTTTGACGATTATGGGAAAAGGTAATGCTGTAAAAAACCTTTAAGGCCGTTAAGGGAATTTATTTCAGTAGAATCAGATATTCACCCAAAATCCTTTTAAAATAAAAAAATGTTGCATCGATTTTCATAAACTTAAAAATACGGGGTCGGGAGATGTAGGGAAAAGGAAGCTTAAGAATGTACTGAAGGGATGAATGTTCTGCATATAAATATTTTCCTTTCAAAGAAATATTGCTGAAGAACAACAAAACTCTTGTATCCGTTCGAATTGGGAGTATATAATGAACATAATGTTTTTAGTAAAAGATCACGTAGACTCCAGACATGGTGACTGTAGTTCCTTAAAGAGGGCCGATGAAATAGTTCGTCATAAAACAATATCCGGCGAATACATTACACTTATCTGTATAGTAGGCAAGTCACATATACGGTGTTTTACCTTTGAGGGGTTTTAAAGGGTTTCGCGGTAGTCGCTGACTTCTTTTGTCGGCATTTCTCAGAACATCCTGGGAATCAATGCTCCTCAAAAATGGCCATTGAATCAATCTTCAGATTGACCAGGAGTCAACTCGCCTGTCATATGAGTCCATGTCATCCTTCGTGGACGTGAGAAAGGTAACAATTTTAGGTCTGAGTTGTGAATATGGATGGCTGTCGTTCAATGAATCATCATTGACTCGATAAAAAATTCATCCGCGGTAAAATGACGGCAAAAATGTATAAGCTGCCCATTAAATAAAAATTTTGCTTGAAACGTAGTTATTTCATTAAAATATACGATTTTGTGTTTTATTCCTTTATGTCCTATGGAATGCTGCTTCGTTTTTTATTATGTGAATTACGTAAATTGAACCTGTTCTATCTAAAAGCAAGACACTATTGCAATTTGACGACTAAACAAGACCAACGTTTTCTCATGAAGTTGTTTTGGTATCACGGTACGTTACAACTTTCTTTGACGGCTGATATCAATCATATCGTACGTGCACATAAGTCTAAATAGGATTAAAAACAAAAATCTTCACCTTTTCCCCCCTCGAATTTTTTCTTTGTTTTCTCGTCTATAGTTTATATTCTTGGAATCCAATGTAATATTCCTTAATATTTGTAAAATTTCTCATTTATTGAAAAGTTCTTAATTATTATGAAAATTATTTGTCTGACAAGACTTGATTTGACTTAGCAAAATAAACTGGAATGGAATCGAATCAGACAATCCATAAATCCACCCTTTAGTGCAAATTTTGGCATATAATCATGTAACATATTCTCCATTATCTTCCTAATCTATAATGAGGCGTATGTTATAAACTATGTAAAAGATTAAGGTATAAAAATTAAGAGCCCTTTCAAGAATCGATATGGAAAGGACTTTTCTTTGTGGTAGTGGATGGAAGATTGTAGCTACTATTAAACATTCGGTATGATTCGTTATCTAATACAGTCCAGGGTAACCTTTTCTAAATACTTATTGGATATTTCATTGGTTTGATGGAAGTGGAAGCTTTATATCTGATAATATATTGGATTTAAAATTAGAGTAATTTACGGAATATAATGATGGAAAAAGATTTTCTTTCTCTATTTAGCAGGAGTGGGAAAGTTTACTAATTACTATTAATTCATTAATATTCTTAAAATTCATCTTCTTATTCCATCAAACGATGTACTATAAGTTGAAAATTATCTGCCATTGTTGGTACCCTCTTAACAGCATGCCAACTAAGATACTGCACCAGCAGACTAGCATGGAATTTGATATCTACCTATGAAATTGTTTTCAATGGGACAATATAATGAAGAAGCAGTTTCGTAATACTTTGCCCGAAGCTCTAAAACCGATACCTCAACATTTCAAAGGAATGTTAAAGAAAGTATTCAACCTCAATATTTTAGCGGAAACAGAGTATACAAGGATTTATTTAGAGAACATCTAGTGCTGCAATCCATGACCACTTCCATCGTCTTCTCCTCGTATTTCAATTATGCGCTGTATGGACGTTGCAGGATGCTTGAAAAACCCATCGTTTGTTTCCTGGATGATTAATGCACCTCGATCAGGTGTAAATAATGAATCGATTATTCACCTTGCTTACCTTTCGCAGACTTTGTCGCCTTAATTCCAGGCTTTTTCTGGGCTTATCGCGTCCGCCAGCCTTTCATCCCTTCCGCTAATTGCACTCTACTCGGACCCCTTCCCTCAAGAGCCTTTCTCCAGCAGCGACCCTCCCTTCGACATTCCAGCAAACGCTATTCTTCGTCCCACGCTCCCCATTCTCTTCCTTCCGCCCAAGACTATTAAAGAGCCCCCGGGTAACGAGCGAGACGCATGCAATTACGAATCAAATCCTCGAGGACGAGAGCGATTTATTTGGAAGCGGATCCTGAACCCCGGGAGGATGCATTGTGGGAGATGCTGGCAACTTCAATCTCGAGCCACTCTTCGCCTAGGAGCGATGTTCGAGAAAAATCACACTCGGAAGACAGAGGAAAAAGCCGCGATGCTCTATTAACTCTGCTCGAATGTCAATCAACGCGCTGTCTTCAATTTTCCCTATGCTTTACTCTCATTTTCCTCTCTCGTCTCTTTCTCTCTACCCGGTTTTGATGAACACATCTATATAATGCGCATGTGATGATGCGATGTCCAAATTGGGGAGAGACTCTCTTTCAACTCCCACCGCCATTTTACTCGACGATTTTCATTCGAAACGAATTCCCGCTGATCACTTTCGGGGCGTTATTTCTGAAATGGATGCGATGATTCAGGGGAAGATTTTTACGTCGTCTGTCTCCTCCGAAGGTGTGGCTTAATCAATGCTAATGGAGCTCGATGCGTAGGCCCCTCTGTATAATTGGGTGTGCGCGATTTTTTTCGCACGAAAACACCCCAGCGCGTGGCAGTAGGTCCCACAAAACGCTTCTTCCTTAATGTTCCAGGCTTGAAATATTACGCCATTACGTTTTAAATGAATTAAGTATAAATTTTAAAGGGATGCCTAATGCGAGTCTCCATTCCGAAGGAATCTTTTGCATCAGCAACCGGAAAAGACGATAACATCTCCTTTATATGGCGTAATTACAAATGTAATAATAATGAGATAAATGAAGCGTTAAGGTAACAATATAAATAGTATATCTTCATTACTCGAAAAATTTTTGTCCTCCTAAGAGGAAGAATGAGGCACTTATTTCTTAAATGGATACGTATTTAAATCGTTGAAGCTTTGAAAGAACTCCTCAAAGGAGGATAGCAAATTGCTCGTTAAACCAAAAACAGGTATTGCGTTATTTAACGAAATGTTTTCTCTCTTATTTTGCTGTTAGCATTAATTTAACTTCTCAAAAGCGCCTCTGAAATATTGATGGTACCAACTCCTGAAAAAGTGGTTATAAAATAGCTATTGATTCACAGGAAAGGTAGTATGGAATTTGTACTTGCTTAGGATAAATTTTTGATTAATTGTTTATTTTCTTACACTTAAGAGGAATGTTATGCCATTTAAAATTTTTTATCTCCTTTGATGAATGACAATAGTGCTGTGGGAAAACGTGACACTGCTTTGGACGATATACTACCAACGAAACAGCAACATGCGTTATTAATTCACGTTGCACCTTATTTCAGCGTCTCAGAATTTAATACTGCTCATAAATGAACCTTAAAGAAGGCTTTAAGGATGATACAAGTACAGGTACATCAAATCTACCTGTCGAGGCCTTATACGTAAAATCTATTCCAGTAGTCTCCAACATTTTTCTGCCCTTCTGCCAACCTTTGTACTGTATAATTTCCTTACTGCCCACCATTGCCCAGTAGCTTTATTCAGCAATTTTGGACGTAATCAAACAATATTATTTAGAAGAATGATAATGTTTATTGCCTCAACACGTTTACATGATACAGTCAAACAATCAAAATGATTTTTTTTAAATAAATTGTCTTACCAAGAATTACAATGGAAAAGTAAGTAGAATATATTTGAGATTTTTATAAACTGCCACGATATCTTTATTTATTTATTTAATTATCAATCTTATAATGACAGGAGAAACATTTCTCGTCGCCGTTCTTTGGAAGTGCATTTGAATTTCCTTAACTAATTCACTCACGTTTGGCTTCAACTATAGATTTTCTTTTTGTAGATACTCAACGTCCACCTGAAGACTTCAAACGCCCACTTCTGGATGGTCAGGACCAGCTTGGCAAGATCGAATCTATTACTGGCCATTATAGATATATTCTAATCACTATTATTATTTAAACTAATTATAATCTTATTAGCATTCTAATATACTTAATCACATCTTAAACCTTATCGATAGGTTTTTAGTATTTATTTTTCCGGTTTATAATCAATTTATACATTCCCAAGGAGGAACGGACCCTAGAAAAGTCTGATAGGGGCTTCCCGGGTGATAGCTCTAGCCAATTAGGCTATCATGCCAGAATAATTAGATACGACGTTCGGGATTCTTTGTGGACAAGTCAAGGATAGAGGAAAGGTGAAAAGAGCACAGAAGAGTCGTGCAGTTAAAATCCAAGGAATAACAGGTGTGAAAAGTAGCGACATGACTGGGACTGGAACCCAGGTCTCCCACTTCCGAGCAGGTATTCTAAGCACTGAATTACCATGCCGCATCTCTTCCACACTGTTATGAATGTCGGAAAGTGGGAGACTTGCGTTCGACTCCCAGTCGTGTCGTTATTTTCACTCCAGTTATTCCTTAAGCCAAGGATAGCTCAATTTGCTAGAGCAGTCACCCGGAAAGTGAAAGATCCTGGTTCAAGTCCCGGTCCTGTCAGACGTTCTTCATGTCCGTTTCTCCCTGGAATAATATTCCTAGGCGCACACCTTGATTTGTAATTTTATCTTTCACCATTCCCCTGATTTACCTTTATTCACCTAATTTCTTGAAAAAAATCCGTAATTTTTTTAAGGAATTGATGAGTTATGGGGTCTCTCCGAGTCATGCTGCTACCATCTAGAAGTATCCAAGACGAATTGCCGCAAGGTGCAAATCAAAATGTTGTAGAGCTGCGAATTGAACTATATTTCATCCCGAAGGATTGTTAAATCGCCATAAGAAGATCTGGCGCGTTACCAAGTGGAAAACTCGTTTTTAAACTTTTTACGTGGAAACATTTTTCAGCTAAACGATGCAAATGTTTACGTTGCATGCGAAAAGGGAAGACTCGTTGAGAACAGCCCATTTTATAAATAGAGGATAAATGTTTCTTCCGCTTCTCATTCTCTTCGCCAGGTTATCAACCCAATGGGAAAGGTGCAGAAAATTATAGAGGATAGATGACCCGTCAAGTCTTTTCCTATGTCCTTTCGATCATTATTCCTAGTAGCTTGTTTTCTAGCCCCATCTGCCGCCAAGTTTTTCTACCGAAAGGTGTTTGGGCGAGGACGAGGCGTCGATGAGGAAGGAGAGGGAAGAAGAGTTAGCCATAGCCGTCTTCATTCGTTCTGGATGCGGTCATTTAATTGCCATGTCTTTTTAGAGCGACGTAAAAAACGAAACTTAACGAACCCCATTATAGACAATGGTCTTTGAACGACTCGGA
The DNA here is from genome assembly GCA_000376725.2 of Ladona fulva. Lineage (NCBI taxonomy): Eukaryota > Metazoa > Arthropoda > Insecta > Odonata > Libellulidae > Ladona > Ladona fulva. Next base: position 2,419,433 of record KZ308122.1, on the reverse strand, counting down.
CTTGAATGTTATCAATTCAACGGGAAGAAAATTCTATCGGAGTGCAAGCGGGTTTCATTAGCCCGACCAACTATTGCCCTCTATTATAGTGATTTAAGCTCATCCGTAGATTTAGTTTCAATCACCTGAAGGCATTACTTCATTTAAATACCAAACCATTAGATCACCTAATCCTAAGACCCTCCTATCTTACAGCAAGAAAAATTCACAGCTCCCGCTGTTGCTGAATATATTTCGGTGTTTAAACTTGCCGATTGTTATTACAGTGGTACCTCGGCAACGAGTGACCCTGCATACAACTTTTCGGCTAAAGATTTTTTCGCTGTTTTTCGGACTCGGAATCGGCTAACGAATGCGTGCGTCAACATAAAGCAGCAAACTTGAGCGGTCGGGCCATTCCAGTATCTCATCTTTTTCGTTTGCAAAGCCGCGCCTTGCCTAATCTACCGCCCGGGTGCGAACATAATATGCCTCCCCTTAAAATTAATTACCAAATCCACACATTTCCTGATCTGCAGGTAAAAATTATTTTGCAAGACTTTAAAAAAACAACGTTTGATGACTTCGTTTCCCTTTGTGACCATTACATTGGTCACAAATTACCAGTTAAACATAGTGAATTTTCATTATGAATCTACAGTTCGCGTTACTTTTGATTACCATTACCTTAGCAGCAACAGCCTCTGGAAGTGTAAATAAAACACGCTAATCTATTTGCAAATTAGGATGGACTCCGATCACATCTCCAGGAAATATATATTCCAAAATCTGAAGAGGAAATTCTTGATATGTACCAGAAAATCTATTATTGATTCCAATTCTTCGATTAAATCCATTGCACAAATATTTCTCTCTCACTTTGAGTTATCCATAATTCTTTAAATGTTTGGCAATCTTTAATTTCATATTCACAGACAAGCCGTGTATCGCACAGAAAACAAGAAATAATGACGTCGTAATAATAATAACGGTTGGCTTCTGTTGCCGCCCCAGATGCCACCGTTCGGGTGCGGTGCACCCCTTGCACCCATAGGACGGCGCGGCTCTGTCCGTCAATATGCGTGGCAAAGAAATGAGCTGACCACTTCACATTGGGGATTCACGCCAAACCAAATGGGTTGCTTATGTGTAAGACAGCGAGAAGTGAGAGGTCTGATAACTTCACGTTTCGGCAAAACGTGATTCCAGAATGGTTTGTCTTCATTAGCCGAGGTATCACAGTATTATCATCCTCTTACGGCGAGATTGGATAAAATGACCTTTCTGGGGGTATATCATGATAATTTACCACAATAAAATAAAAAACAATCGACTGCAATTAACTTACATTTAAAAATTTAAATCAAGAAATACCCACAGGTCGACAAAAATTAGATGCTAGATAATTGGTACAAAAAATAAAAAAATAGCTACAAACAAATTGAAAAACCAGTGGATAAATAAATAAAAACTAATAGGGGCCAGTTAGCTATAGATAAAAATAAGTGGAAATATTTAGGTTGCGGGGAAATAACACCTCAACTGAAGGTTCTCGGCGAAAAAACCCACGACGCGGAAAACACGTTTACGTGCTCTTACGTGGGTTTCACACAAGATGAAAGGACGGAAATAACCACGAAAGCGCAGAGGTAATAAAAACACAACGAGAGTTAAGGAAATTCTGCATATATTTTTCGTTTTCAAATGAGTCCCTTTCAAATCACTCATATCCGATTCCGAAAATGAAGATATGTTTTATATAATACTTAATAGTAATTCCTGCCGTCTTCTCATTACGAAAACAAAGAAAATTATCATAAAAATAAAAGATATTACCGCTAGGATGATTCCTTTTCGAGAGATAGAAATATACCAATTACTAAAGAAAAATTATATTATACGAAAACTTTTTACGTTTACTTTTATAGGCATATTCTATTAGTAACTTTTCAAAACTATTTTCGAAATTCAGTTATGTTTATCAGTATGTATACATGCGTCTGGTTTATATTCTCTTCCTTTTGGACCGAACGTCGTGTCAGTTTATCATCATGTTTTAAGTTTTGAGAAGCGACACAAATTTCTTCCCACTGATTGTTCTAAGGCATAGAAATGTAAAATTACCTCTGAATGTTACTTTCAGGTGATTTGGAAAGTTTTTCAAGCTAAGTCCAGGACATAGCCGGTGATTTTATCCCTCGAAAATTTCTTTGACGGTTAAGTATAATATTTTTCTGTAGGATTAAATTTAATAATATACTTAAATATTAGTATCTTACGTTCAACAGCATGACATTAATGATATAATGCCACCATTACCTACTTCTCTGAGTATTTTCTATCATTAAATTTTCAGATATGCCGCAAGAAAATAGATTTGTTTCATAGCTGCGATCTTTCACTCCATTATTTTCGTAAAGAAGCAAGTTCATCGACAAAACACCGATGCCTTCGTATTGATTCTAAGGTAGTTGATTTTCTCTCTTTTCACTGAAAGGACTAGGTTACTCGATTAAGTTTTAATGGTTATTTCCGTCGATGAAGGCGTCATACGTCAGCGACGGACGAAAGAAAAGGAGAACAATACATCACCTATCTGTTGTTGCACGTCCGATGGACCAAAAAGAAGAATTACGAGTAGCATTGGAAGAGAAGGCAATCTTCTCGAAGATAGAATCGATTATATCGAAGGATTAGCGCCGAGTCCGTTCATTGCGCGCTGCGGAAGTACCAATTTCGATTAATTACATTAAGTACGTGGCAGTACTAACAAGACTTCTTCCTCCTTACCTTTTCACACAGTAGCAGCTTAGATCTTTCGATAACCTACCTCTACACCGATTGTTCCTCCGTTCTGCTGTAGGCAAAATTGACTATCGTAACAGCTACGTATGTCTTCATTTAAAATGTTACTACCCCGCAGCATTCCCTATTTGAAGTATATTTCCTCAGTAAGACAGTTCTAAGTGATTGCAGTACTTTTGAGCTGCTTTTTTGTTTACGTACCAGATAGTAATTCGAGTAACTGGAATTGAACAACTTCTTAATATACTTCTATGTGACCCAAACTTCTTGAACTAGGGAACTAACCGATTAACTCTTAGGTTTGAGCAAGAAATCCAAAGGCTCAAATTAAAAAACGCGACAAAAACATTAAGCAGCCACCAACTCTAGTTTCTCAAATGACCACAGAATATGGCATGAATGATTTCCCCATAATACCTCCTCTAGGAGGTAAAGTGGCATGCACCCAAAGACATTAGAACATGGCATATTGATAGTCTTACGTGAATCTCCAATCGCTGGAGAATTTCTATCTGTAGATGCTATTTAAATACGTAAATTTCTAATGCTAATACGTAAATTTCATTAGAATGAATACACCGTCTTCTAAAGATAAAATTCCAAGCCGATGTATCGAAGGTATTTATTTGCATTCTTGTGTGTATCATCGATATAAATAAGGACAGTCAGCATATCTTCTCATCGTCTTCGGTGTTATCTTTTTGACTGTTGTCGACGTGTATCCACGGAAATTGAAATTAATTGAGACTAAAATCAGTTTTAGTTGTATTTCGGAGACATCTTTGCCATTTTTATTAATTCCGCGGTAACATAGAAGTAATTTTATTATACGCAAATGAAACATAAATTTAAGATTTGGAGATACTTAACAACGTTCGGTATTTAAGAATCATCTCAGTGACTAGTTATAGGTCATGCCTAGTATAGTATTTGTGCTTTGTTCACAGATAACAATCTCCCAGAAGTGCAAAAACCATTAAAGTCACCATTTGTAGATGAGTTTGTGCTTAGTTCTTGTTCAATGTTTGTTTAATGTAAAGCAGGGGCATACAACTAAGTGTCATAATGATGGGAGGCCACCGAGATCTATGGGCCATAGATCTCTTTACCATAGAGGTCCCTGAATCGTTTTCGGCGGGTCGTCTCAGATTTTTTGGCACACCAAGGATGTTGGACAATTAAGGAAAACTAATATTTTAGACCATTTAAGTCCACATTAAACGAAATGCTGCGTGTAGTTTTCTTCACATCAAAATTTATGTTTTATAATGATAATTTAACGAATAGAAATTCAGAAGACTCGATACCTGATAATGCTTACTATAGGATATGAATAAGTGGATAACTCATAGTGAAATAGAGATCTCAGAGGGAATTTAAACATATACTTATGATGCAGTACATTGGTTTTTTATCGAGTAGGAAACTTAAGCAACGGCGGTTTCATCACATTATCTTTTGACAAGGAATTATGACTAAGAATCCTGAACTAATTTTTCATATGACATTCTGCTAATTGACTTCCTCAGATGATGAATCCAGTTAGATGGCGCAAGCACCCTCTTATTTAAAAAATTTTAATTCATACCTCATTGTCATCATTACCTTCAACCATTTGAGCCCCCCATAATGTACTTGTGGGCATTTAAAATCCTCTACAAATAGCAGGTGTATTTATTTATTATAAAATGGTAAAATTAGTTAGGAAAAATAAGTTGTAAGCTTCAAACCACTTAGTTTCACCCAACTTATAGGCTAACAGTTATGCTGTAACACTCCAAAATTAATTGTACCAAACACAAAGTTTATATTACTACTCATTTCAGATTATAGACTTTGAGCTCATCGATACATTAAAAAAAAATATTTATCAAATTTTAAAAGTTTTTCTAACATATTCGTAGGCTTGCGAGGAAAAAACCTCCAGGAAATTTCTATTGCAATAGAATTTTGCTTCTATTTCGGTATGAACTTTATTTTTCGTAAGAAATCGGGGAATTATATTTTTAGGGAAAGAACGTAGTTTAGTAAATAATAAAATAGATTTTATTCAGACATTACAGAAAATATTTGCTATTAGACAGTAAATACGAAAACTCATGAGATTAAATTTGAGATTACTATATGTAGCGTTTTCTTGACTGCTGGTTGTTCATGAAAACATTAATTTTTCCCTTATATTCAATAATGCTAAACGGCAAGAATGCTAGCAAAATATATCCTAAGATATAAAATCGCTCTCATAATATCAGAATCTTAAATAATGTCATTATAAATTTCCATTCAAAATGCATAAGAATCCATAATGATACCGTTAAATTAAGTGGGTGGTACATACATTATTGCAAATATGTAGATAATTCTTCCGGTCCCAAAAACTGCGCGCTTTCAGACCGTGGGATCTCGCTGGCCTTTGACTGATTGTGAGCCTCGCTGACGTTTTTATACTTGAATCCCAAATATGATGAGAATTGATGCGGTTATGGACGTGGTATGCCATTATACCTCAGTCTTTAATTGTACAAGCTCCTTTGTAATTTACCGTATTTAAAGCTGAAAATAATATCGTTATTCTCCCAGAAAATTTCCTTACTAGGTCGATTGTCACTAAGGAAATACTCAAATGTCTACAATATTAGGGTATTCTAAATTAGCTCGTGAGCTATTAAACCTTATAAATGCTCCGTCAGTGCACCTGCTTATTCAACCGAGCAAGGAAAGTATCTTAAGAAAGAAAGGCCATCCATCTAATCATTCTTATATTTCAGGTCGTTTGATCATACCGCTTTACAAAAATGTTCCAAAAAATGTCTGCTTCCTCCGTTTTCTCACTTTTTCTTTCACTCGTCTCTTCCCGAATCGCGTTCCGAAAAATTCCCTCAGGCCTCCTCTCCATTAGCACAAATATTTCGGACTTCTTTTTCTTGCCTTCCTTTTCGAGTGTTTAAAAGCAGTCGAAAAAATACATGTAGCAAGATGGAGTGGTGTGGATAAAGCGTAACCAGCGTTAAATAAGTTCGAACTCATCATTACTCCGCCCAAGGAGCTAGTTCCCTATCCCGCACACCTCAGCCCCTCAGAACTTCCTCTTGAACCACCTCCAACTGGATGACTTGACTCTTTCGAGTCCTTTGTGTTACTCGCCACAAAGAACACGGGGACGAGTCTCTTTACGGAGGTTATTAATTGATTGGAGAGGGCGTTTAAAGCCGGGGTTAGAGGAAGGGAAGCAACGCGATGGCCTATCGGTCATAGGGAGTGCCTTACTGTTCCTTACATCTTGTTGTATGCAAACATGAGGAGTTGATGGAGTGAGCGCACATGTTTTTTATTATCTTAATCAAACGGGAGCGTCAGTCGTCTCTTTGGCGTCCGTTATTAAGATGGAAAGAAGGAGAATCCTTGAGGTTATCTCCCGGCGGAAAGGACTTCTCATGTCGGACGCTAGTTTACTCTCCGTTTAGCTGAAGTAATTGTTCGATGCATGTTGTTAATAGGAGAGCAGGAGCATCTACGATGGCATTTTATTGGATAGACCTCGTCATAAGACTTCTATGGAATAATGCGAAGAATGCTCCAACAGTCTTTTTAGCTAGAAAGATTAGCCGATCGATGCGTGTGTGGAAAGAGATGCTTATATTTTCTTGCATAGATACCGCGTGATCTGTAAAATCTTCTTAGTTATAAGCATTAATTTCAGGAGGATTTATGTATCTTTGCAATGTTTAAAATAATCTGCGAGCACCTTAAGAAAATAACCTACACGTTTCCGAGAATAACTTATTGCCTAACTTCTTGTATGAAATTCGTAAAAAAATCGTTTCTCGAATATTTTTTGGAGAAGTAGCCAATATTTGGACTAACCTCGCCAAAAGGGTTAAATAAACAAATAAATATTTCGATTAAAGATGAAAATTAAAGATTTAGGATTTTTTAAAGTGGATTTTTAAAAGACAGCTTTAGAATCAAAATTGATAAATTTCTACTCCGAAATATATCCTCTAATTATTTATTACAGAAACAGTATTTCGATGGGCGTGTGTCTAATTTTGGACGACTCTGAAATTTATGAACGGAAAAATCAGTAAAAAATTTTCAAGAAAAACTGAGGCGTTAACGTAATGCGTTAAGAAACAGAAGTGCCAAGATAAATGATTCGATTAATTTAAAGAATTTGCTCCTCCTTAACTGTGGCTTCATCGAAAGGCGGCATCTTTCGTTAAGGATAAACAGAAGTGGTCGTAAAATTCGGAAATTTTCCGAACTACGTCGAGTCAAGGGAATGATCTCGTTAAGCTTTCAGAGTCCGCCCTCTCAGTATTAATACCAAACTTTATAGTCGGCGGTAAAGTGTCGTAACACTCCGTCAATTGAAACCGAACGTCCCGAAGAGTCGTCGCTATTTGGTTTTGGTAAATTGGGAATCGTTTTCTCCATGAAGTAGTTCGTGTATCGATAGGAGACCGCAGAATCCTGTCGTCAAGGGAAGCATAAAACGGGAAATGGAATGAAATAGCGATGAGGAGTCGTCCGTAGTGGAATGGAAGCGTAGCTGAAAAGGGAATACGGGTAGGAACGCACTGTGAGGCCAATGAGTATAACATGAGAGGATGCTACGGGAGGTGACTTGGAAATCCCGCGTCTGCCTCTTCACCAAATATCTTACATGCTTGTTAGGTTTTAAGAGCAATACAATACATTTTCGATGGAGGCCTTTCGCTTTCAGCTGTAATGGGTACTTTTCTGGATAAGTTTTTCTGTATTAGGCATACTCATACCACAGGATGAGAGAAGATCCACTGAAATGCAATGAAACTATTATTGTTGACATTATCTACTTAATTTCATAAATAAGGTTTACGAAAATAAAACTACGACTAAACCTCTATAATTGTACACCTTGTAGTTTTTTAAACATAAATCTGCAGCCTATGTGCATAAAATATTTTGTTACTTACAGTAATTTCACATTTACGTCTGTAATATCCATTGATCTAAATGTCAAAAACTAAGTCCGGCTATGATTCATCGCCATAAATCAAGACTTACCACTTGTAAAATAATATGGTAATTTCACCTGAATCCGAATAAAATCACCTAACACCGGAATAACTCTGCATAATATATACTCTTTAGCGAAAATAGCAACCTTATAAAAAAGGTAAATATTCCGTCTGCAAATTTTTGAAGGTGAATTTTGGTGTGAATAAGAAAACCTCGCAATGATGCTTGCAAACGAGGTACTTATTTTCCCATAAACGCGGACTCTTACTTTCAGATTTACTTTCACCGCATTAAATTACACTAATTTGACTCGTCTGACAAGGCGATAAACATAAAATACCTTTCAAACGCTAAAATGTTTTTGGCGTAAATTTGCCGAACCTCGTACGACGTTTTGCGGTCGCGGAAAGTATGATTTGTATATCCTCTCCAAATCTTTGCGCAGTCTTCGACATTTAAATTTATCGCCTTGTATTCCAGATGCATTAAGTTTTCTTAGCGAAAGACCTCAAAACTCGTATAACATTGAGTGACTCGTGAGTCATTCCGACGAATTGGCTCTTGGTATTCGAACGCGAAGGTGACTTCGGCCACGTAACGCGAAAAAGGGAAAAGTGTCCGATGTTTTCAACTCGATCGAGAGGAACGAAAAACAACGAGAAATTCTTATGAATCAGCGAAAACGTGCCGCAAGTTTGTGCAACGCGAATGTGGCAATTTGCCGCAAAATGGAGCTGGACTTCGTATTTGAATAACCCGAAGCCCATAGTCGGACGTCTCTCAAGCATCCCCCTCTTCTAAGCATATTTACTCAGCGCTTTCTACCGGCGAGATCTTACCTCCTAAAACTCGAGGGTCGTCTTGTATGGGAGACGTTGATTGCTGCCTCCGTGGAGTGTGCGACCCGCGGCGTCTCGCAGACTCAAACCGAAGCCTTCCGGAGGAGCGGACGGGGGTCGGGACTTGTTTTGACGCCACAGTGCGGCGGGAGGACGAACCCGGCACGGATAACATGGGATTAAAACGCCTGCCGAGGTCACCCATCATGCGGGATAGCCATCAATGTCCCGCAGTTCGAGAGCCAGAGCCTTGTTTCGTTTACCGTGAGAGCGGTTCGGAGATGATTCCTCTGCAGCAGGTGCGAGATTGTGTGAGGTTGCCAGAAAATGAAGTGAATGGCATTTTGGAAGCTTGAAGTATGTTCGGACGATGAGCGATATTTTTGCCTTCTTTGCTGCTGGTTGGAATTTCAAAGAGAAACTCAATTTATTTTACAATGGTGAAATTTTCCTTTCTTTTTCGTTGCCGAGTTTTGGATGAATAATAAATTAGTGTGTAACTGTGTGTGAATTGTAATAGAGATTTGAAAAAGGTTTTTAGAAAAGACGAAAAAAGTTCGAGATTTATTCTATGGATTGTTCATCTACTTATTGAGGAGTTCTCTATGAAAGTATCTTACCTTTCATTGAAACTTTCGATTCTCAAGTAGTTAGTGGTTTGTGAAATTTACCTTTTCAGTTGGGCTCCTGGATATCCAAATAGGTAGTGCGTCCGCCTTTGGTGAAAGCTGTCTCGGGTTCGATTTCCGGTGGGGGCCCGTATGTGCGAAATGACCTATGCTGTAGAAACTCTATTAACAATGCTACTACTTTCTGCATTGGATCAATTATTTTTCTTATGTAACTGTACTGTACTTTATCTGTACTGAATCCTTTTTTACTTCCTTCATGTTCTACATCGGCTTAAACCTAACAAAATGCACCGAGCCTTTATTGTTACGTTGCGATATAATTTATTCAGCTCTATCCCAAATATATACTGGAAACGACTGAATCATCCTCTTATTCCATAGATCAGAAGACACATTCTTCGTTTGGATAGAGCTTAACCGATTTTCCTTAAACCAGTCTATAGTTATGTATTCTATTCTTTAATGTCCTTCTCTTGCGTCGAAGATACTTCCCGGAAAAGTTAAATATCATGCTTTATTTTTATTACCTTTAGCGAGGGAAATATTTATCTGATAGGAGATTTTTTGGATGGGATTTCCTGTTTTGAGTCTTTTGATTACTGCTTTATTAACCTTTCCTTTCTCTTCTTCCAACAGGGATGAGAAGCAGATTGACTTCGCCGAACAGGTCGAAAGTGTCGCCTATGTACTGTGCGGATCAGAGCCTATCACTCTTGAGAAATTCTGCCAAATCTTCAACGCGAAAGGGGTAAGTGTGCCCTCCTTCGAGTCAGAGGACGACATTTTGATTTTCTTGCTTGAAATCATTTCCATATATTTCTAAATATTTATATAAAATATATTAATATCTTAGCCTTAGAGCACCTATATATCAAATAAGAGTTTTTCCTCAAAATGTAGGATCATCCGGAAATTTCCTCTGTAAAAAGCTTTAAATAGCCTTTAAATAAAAACCTTTAATACCTTATTTAACCTTTCCACAACACCAAAAGAGAGTTTACCGGTTTCGGCGACCAAGCACCATCACCAGAAATCTTGTGGAATTGGTCAAGTTTTTTCTTTGACTTTTTAATTAAAAGTTTTTTTAATATGAAATTTCGCCAAGAAACGCTAGAAAATATTTCTTTAGTTTTCTCCTTTTTTTAAATAAAATATAACGAAAAATTTCAAAACGTCTAGAGATTTATTCAGGAAAATATTTCTCAGTTTCATTGGGCTTTGCATACGTTATTGTCCCTGGACTTGGCAAAAATATCATCAGAGAAGGTTCTAGCAGCCTTGTTCCTTTTGAAACGTATTACTCGCGTGCATTTGAAAAAACCGCAGAACACTCAGGAGTAAGATAGAACGAAGTAAAATAAAAAATGCGTTTAACCGAAAAACATACAATGTATATTATATCAAAACTGTGGACATATGTATTTAATTTAAAGATGTTTACTCATTCTTGACCATTCACCTTGATTCCCTTTCGCGGATCCTGAATCTGTTTATTTTGGGAGCTCTTCGATCGCGAAACCTAAAATCGGGCGATTTATTTATCACGTTTTCGCAATTTATTCGATTTCCCAACTCTGGCCGACAAAAAAGGGATCGTCTTCAGAACCTGTTCGCATCCTATCCAGCAGTTTGCGTGTGGCGTCTTCGTTTTTACAGTTTCTTCGGTTGGAAGCATTGCATTTACCCCATAACAGATTATCTCAACCCACTTTCGAAATAAAAAAACGGATTCGAATCAAGGTGGTCGACACGGAGGTACCAAAAAATTATCGGCTCACTGCCGTTTTCAATTTCGCTTTTTTCCTTTGAATCTCCGTTTTCAGGATCCGCCGAAAAAGTCGAGCGCGCGTCGTTAACTTTCGGAGATAATTTATGGAGGCGTCAAAGCGGGGATGGTTTTCACCCCGTCCCGTACCCGCGCGATACATCGCAAATTAGAGCGAAAATAAAAAGATGGGTTTACGATTGGAGGTCCTTTTTCGACGTCGAGGCAATTGCCAGAGTCACTCGAACAGCGAATAAAATAAGCGAAGATGTTGCGGCGTCGGTCTGCTTTTTATTTTGTTTTCGAGGGGGAGGAGACTTGCGACGAAGGACGCCCAAAGCTTCTTACTTATGCAAAGCCATGAAAAGAGGGAGGCAAAGGGGCCAAGGCTGGGAAATTATACGCCTCCGCAAGGAACGGAACTTAAGTGTAGAACCGCGGGGATTCCGTCACCTCTTCAACCCCTCACGCACTCCCTTCTTTATTGTTTAGCTACCCAGCAGACACCTGCATTGTCCTTCGAGGAGATCCCTTCTTCTCTCCCGCTATTGTGGGTAGCAATTACTGTGACTCGGGAGTGAGCAATTGAACTATAATCAAGCTGGAATTTTCGTCAGGAATAAGTTATTACAGAGTTGATAACATCAAAAATTAATGATGGTAAATTATTCCAATCTTCATGACTTGAATAATCATTTCATGATGACTAATAGTTGCATCGTATATGAGGATAATTTAGAATCCCATCTAACCCAATCAGAAGACCTCGCCCTTTGGCTATGTGAAACATTTTAAATATTCGTCGCCATTTTTACATTTTTTTCAACTTTGGTCATAATGAATTTTTGAAATAAAAACGAGTCCTAATTGTTATTCAATTGCCAGTTCGCTTCCCAAGAACTTAAAATCAGCGATTTACACAATATGGAATATAGGCAGAAAGCTTTTTAACAACAAAACTATCATTAATCACTTGTTAAAGTCTGGCATTTATAAATTGGCATGGAATGATTGTTGGGCAATATATATTGGACAGACTGGAAGACATTTTAATACAAGAATCAAGGAAGATAAACAATGTTTTAGAAATGATAACACGCAAAATGCGCATTTTGCAAAACACCTTTTAGAGTAAGAGCATTTTTCAGACCTCCCCAAAACATTTTGCTTATACAGTTAGAAGTTTTAGAACGTAAAAAAAATAATTTTACACTTACGATCATCCACCAATTTTCTACTTTTTCTCCTCTCCTTTCATTAGTCTTCTTTCAACCTCCCCTCTCCTCAGTCCTCTTGTTTGTTTGCACCTGAGCAAAAAGCACCTGATGATGACTATTAAGTAGTTGAAACCGGTCGTGTTTGGTGTTTTGGTGAATAAATATGTGGAATTTATACAAAGTATTTACTTGTTTGCAGAATTTAAAAAAAATAAAAGTCCCTTCGAGAATCGAATATTTATTTTCTAATAGTTTGGTAAATACTTGACTGCAATCAGGAATTTTTAATTTTCAATGTTTAATATCACAATTTTCATCAATGTTCAATTTATCGAGCGTACAAAAATATCACTATGGGATTATTATAATTTTATTCTGGTGGATAAACCTTCGTCAAACGTCAACCTTCGCAAGAAAGAATAACATTTGAAATAGCTACACTTTTGATAGCGTTTGTAACAGGTAGACTTTTATCGATTGCGTGATATTTTTTTCTATGGAACGAAATATTTACCTAGAATCGCTAATTGGCCGCGAACTACATTCAGGGAAAAAGCTTTAGTGATTCAGAATGTATATTAGTTCTTTCATTAGAAAACTGTCTTTCTAGAATTTCTGTGCATATTACTGGCGTTTTCAAATTTCGGTACCAGTATACTCATAGGTATCCGGTCGGAAAATCAGTTCTCATCGTGCACTTGCAAAACGCTGCCTGTGCTCATATTTTATATGGAAATACGTAAGCTATTTTTGAGCAAGGATTTGTTACAAAACGTGCAACTCTGTGATATTGCTGTTTATATTCACCCAGATAATTAAAATACTGGCCTTGGATAAGCGATATTGATAACTATGTAGGAGATATCTATCTATGTTTTTACATTCAGTGGTCTTGGTTCAGGAATTTACGAATTTTAATCATGAGTTCATCTCGTTAATTTCCTGAATTAGTTCTCTTTTGTGTTGATTTTACAACTCTCTCAACCTTTTCAGTGCTTTTTTTAATCAGTGAGGAATAATATACCCACAAAACTGATCTCCCAAGGGAGGTAGGGATCAAATACATTATTAATTAAAATTAGGCATCAAGAGTTGTTCCAAGTTTTCTGTCATTCCTGTTTGACATCTTAGTTTGCCGCTTAAGAGCCTAAACATTAGCATGAGGTATAAAAAATGAAAAGAAAACTGAGAGAATTACCATAAAAATATTTACCTGGTGATCATTCATAATTCGGATGGACGTCATTTCATGGAATTTATATTTGTTCTTTTTTCAGATCCTTGACAAGCTATTCCGTTTGGTGGATCAAGATTCGGATGGTGTTGTGACTGCCGACCAAGTCATGGAGTTCATCGCGAATCTCAGCAATGCCAGGTATTTTCTTTTGCTGCCCTGTCATACTGATCAAAACATCAATATTTTCCTTCTAAAGAACCAAAGAGATATACGTTTTGAAATAATGGAAGAATAGTAGTTTCATGAGACGGTTCATATAAGAAATTATGTATTGAATTATAATGTTCAGCTTTTATTTCCATTAAATGATAATAAAACATTCTGAGGGTGAAATATTAGCACAACTTCGGCAATTTATTTGATCATTGTCTTTTATTTACTTTCAAAATCAATATTCTGTTATTAAAAGCTTAACCCTTTCACACTGGCTATCTTAAATTTCGAAACGTAATTTATAAGGAAGTCTCATAAATTCGCTGACAGAAAAACCGTATAATTATGAGGCCGTATCCACAATTTGCATTAAAATCGCATGCGGGATGCCTCAGCGGAATTTCAGCCCGACAAATGATTTTCATTTAAAGTCAGCATTTAATAACACCTTTAAGCTCTTGGTTCATTCCAATTCCTTGTTTGGACTCGGCGGTGTTGATTTAACGCCGCATCTAACAATAAACCTCTCTTAATCAATTCCATGTCTGAAAAAGCATCAGGAAGGCTTCTTGAGGTAGGTATCCTTTAATTATTTTAATACTCCGCGCGTCTCGTAAATTATTTATCATTCGTTTTGTTTTTATCTCACTCGTTCAATCAAACACGCGCCATTCCTTTCCGAGACGTCCCTTGAGCGAATTCCTTCCGTTTTTCGAAACACTCCATTAACTTTGGAGCGATTTCCTCCTCTCACCCGAGGATTCACAGACAGCCTTCGTTCCGTCTGCTCGCAATCGTCGATGCATATCTAATTATTTCGAGACAAGAACGGCGTAAATCTAATTTAACTATTTTTTTATTTTGGGGTGCCCTACTCAAACAGAACACGTTGGAGATCATCTCCAACGGGACCGCCGGCTCTTCCTAGGTGGTCCATTGCCAAAACAGACGACAGAATTTACAACTCGCATATTTTGAGGACGATTTCAACCTCGGATAATAATGGAGGATAATGGCACTCTTTCACGGGATTGGTCGGTTACGATTATTATAATAAAAAGGTATTCAGTCGCAATGATAACGTCTAAACGATTATATTTTGCAGTAAATTATTATACATAAGGCACTAAAATAACGTCCAAGCTCTGTGTAATATGGAGTGGCTAAACTTCGGTGACACATTATGACATATATAGTAGGAACTCTCCAGACTCTCTCTATTTGTGTAATTTCATAAATGCATGGAAGTCACGCTATTAATTTCGGGATAATTACCTTGATTACTTGTTTACTCATGCATAATTTCCAACATTTGCATACATCTTTCCCTTCAAATGCATCCCCCAACTTTTATTCTATTCTCTTTTATTTTTTATTTTTTCAAACCACGAATACTTGTACCCCGCAGACTCTCATCCTTTGTAATATTATTTCTCGGACTTCCTCTTTTCTGAAACACTTACTTATAAGACACGGGTTATATCTTAAGGTATCCGTACCCATAGTTGGTTAATAAGTATACCATGCCACTGAAGTTCAATGTTCTCCCGATTAGGGCTCCCGGATAACCATGTTGGCTACACGTTCGCCTTTGGTGGAAGCGGTTCCGGGTTCGATTCCCTGTGGCAGCTTACCTGTGCGAAATTATTATTGTTATCATTATTATCATTGTGTAATTCTGCCGCAGGATGACAATACGTCAGGTGGCGACGTTACATCACTCACATTCTACAACTAACACTTAAGTTCTACATATAAAAATATTTAATACATTTGTCAATAGTCACCCCGTCCACTAGCTACAATATTTTACAATACTTACTAATTGAAATTTCAAACAGATACAGTTCCATAATACTATTGAACATGATTTCATTTTTACAATTTAAAAAGCTATGTCTTATCTGACCTTAGTTTTCGAAGCACTTTTAATAATACTATTGTTAAATAATTCCCTATTATCCGTCTGTTAGCTTCAACCGTAAATTTCAACATATCAATGCAAATGTAAATGGCGAAGTTTTGAATGTATTTATGATTATGAGGAACAGAAGGTATAGACCTAGGAGCAGAAAAATAAAGGGATTTAAGGAATCGAGAACCCCTGATCTGAGTTAGAGGTTTAAAAACACTCCGTAAGCCGTATTTCGGCGGGTGGAACTCACGCTAAAAGACAAGCGGAAAGCTCCGGATTACCGATTTCTGGGGGTAATCCGGAGCTTCCCGTTTGTCTCTTAACACGAGTTCCACCTGCCGAAATACGGCTTACGGAGTGTTTTTGAACCTCCAACTCATTAACAGCCGTGTTCCAACTTTCTTTTCTTTCACCTGATCTGAAGTATAATGTTATTTGATTACGATTCTTTCATCTCATTCCTTTAATAAACTAATAAATCTTTTTTTGTTTTTTGTTGTATTCTTTCTTTTAACTCCAAATACTAAATTTAACTTATGCATTGACAATTGAGGTTAGGCGGAAGAGAGTCCAACTTGGCCTAACCTTGCCTTAATAAAGAATGTATTCATTCACTCAATATGTATCATTATATCTACTTTTTCGATAAAGCAGAGAATGCATATTTTTCCTTCATGAATCAAGGAGTTGAATGTTTAAGACACGAAGATGCACCGATGGTATCGAATGTGTGTACCAATGGTACCGAAATTACAATTTGACATCGTAGGGCGTTCGTCTCCGATCGTGGCTTTACTCGACTTCGCAGTTACGTGTTTTCACCATTAGCGTTTTATTATTCTTCATTCCTCCACATCATTCCGAGTGCAATGAGTTCCACCGGTGCTCTGTTTCTGCTTCGTCTGATGCAGGAATGATTATAGCCGCGGATTCTCATTTGTCTCGAGATGAAACTGTGTAAGGCAAAGCAGTGAAATTACGGTAATCAGTAATGGCGATTGAGATTTGAAAGAGTGCGCGAGAGGAAATTGTTTTAGGATGGTTACTGATGTAAGCGATTCTCTATGACTAGGAGGAATGAAATCCAATTTTCTCTCTTCGTGAGATTAAGCTCCAGCCAATTAAAGATTTTTTCAGTCTCTTGCAGAAATATCGAGATTAAATCACTTATCACCAAGTGACCAAAAAATGAATCACGATTTAAGATATAAGTGGACTTCTCTCATCATTCATTCTCTTCTGAGGATAAGTACGTGTTGATGCAGCATTAATGTAAGGAATATTCTAGAAAACTGCCTATACCTTTACTTGTAAGAAACTTGCCTATTTTTAAAATGTCTACCTTTTACTCGTAGTTGATCATTAATAAAAGATTGATTTCAATACCAGCATCATTTGATATCGAAGAGCCATCAAAGAGGTCAAACATCTGCTCCGACATGTACATACTATAGATCCATAAATACGTGCATCTCTTAACTGTAAACCATTTAATTTCATGTACGCACAGCAAGTAGACATCTTTGTAGTATGTACATCTGCTTGCACTTTTTCTTTATCGTTATGTATTTTTGTGTGAGTGAATCTGCGATAAATTAAACTTTCAAAGCTTCTTTTCCCCTCGAATTCATTATATTTTTAAGCTAAAACGTTAAATCTGAAGTAAAAATTGCATTTAGTATACACAGTACCCTAGGTACAGTGTACTGGCATTAGTGTACTTAGTAGATACTAAGTTCTTCCAAGGTGCCCTTTTTCCATCTTTCAGTGAGAATAGTAAAGAAAATCGTAATCAGGGCGCCCCGATGCTTTGCTTACTTTGCTTTCCACCTGGATCCGGCCCTGATTATGTAAAATAGTTTCGAAAAGCTGATTTAAATAATGAGTAACGAAATAAACATAGTAGTTTAGTATGGATAATCATTGGTGATATATTAAAAAGAAATCGTAATACTTCAGTATCCATACCTAAGTACGTACGTACAATCACCATAGTCAAAGTAAAATACCGAGCAAAATCAATGACCAAGATTAACCTAGATTAAAGCTTCGGTCAACACATGAGAATTTGAGAGAACTAAGTTCTTTGGAGTACAAAATACTTATGGAATGGCAAATCCTTGTAAAATATAAAATATCGACATTCGACCGCGCATCCCCTGCGCGGGCTGCAGTAAGTTTGCAACTTCTTTTCCCCAGTTTCAATAAACATTCCAATTTATTGCAGGCCGAGGAGTGGCATCGACCATGCAAGCCTTTTGTGGTTGGAGAAGCTGTTCAGAGATACAGTGGGAGATCAAAGAGAGATTAGAAAGGACGACTTCAGGAAGATCGTCATTTCCAAGAACGTGAGTCCTGAATCTGATTCTCACTTATTTATTTCCTTTCGTTGTCCTCCCTCTAAGCTTTCTCACTCAAGTCGATTCAACGATGTTCCCATTGTGAAAGGACAAAATTACTCAAAGTGTACCAAATGTGGAAACTTTAATGGCACTATGGCACGCAAGATGCATAATGGAAACTTTTTCTTACGTCCTGAAGTTTCTGTAAAAAAGGTGTTTCCTGTGGAAAATTCGCATGCACTTCTAAATTTCTGCGAATATCAGCCAAAAAATGCTTTACCGTGTTATGCATTGTTCTCTCGATAGAATTCAGTTAATTTCTACGATTCATCACCAGATATTTTTGATTTTTATTCACTTTTCTATGTTACTTAGTTTCTTCGTATTTGCCAATTTAAACCTCTAAGCTTCACTATTTTCTTGTTATTTTCTATCACGAGACATTTGACGATAATTTTCATTCATTTAGAGATGGACAATGATGGCAAATGTATAATCAATTTAAGATATTGTGTCATGATAGTAGTAAATGTTGCTAAATATGTCATCCTACTGGTCCGAGGGTGATGTCATCATTCCTCATGCTGTGAATCGCTATAGTTAAATACTTTACAGTAATGCGTGTTTCTAATTGGAAAATATCGCAGCAAATCTGAATCTAATTGCAGTCATCAATACTACAATTTATGAGCTTGACTCATGAGTATTTTCTTTGATTTTAAATGACGCTTATTTTTAAGAATAAGAACATTTGCTGCTTTTATAGAAACCATTGATACACCAACTAATAAGCAAATATAATAATATTTTATTTTCACTCCTTTCAAACTTGAATTGCTTTGCGGATAAGTTTTCCGTGGGTCATCGTCACAATAGTTTTTTTGTGATCAAAGTGGATGAAACATGACTATTCTTATTGCAATGCACTTAAATGTGTTATCTCTAATAGTGGAATTCCAAACAGAAAAACCTAATCTGGATGTAAAGAGGATGTTGTGAGGTTTATTAATGAAATCTTATCTAATTAGAATCATTAAATGGGTACGATAACATAATATTTTATCTCAGTTCGCTCCTATAACCGCGAAGTTTACCTTAGCTCATTTTCGTCGTTTACTACAAATTCACATCCCATTATTAGCTGTACAACTCAGCCCAGCATCTGCTCTACTCTTGAATTTGGGAGCATTATTAGAACTATATACATTTTACTTGTTTGTGGAAAATACTCATGCTTGAAGGTTTTATCGATGTGCGCACATCAACGTATAATATAATGAAACTTGATTATAATGAACATGATTAAATATCGATCGTGGTCCTCCTACACATCGCTCCTCGAATTTCGTAAAGTAAACTCTCAGAGATATTCTCTAACTCAGAATTCCCGAGTGCAACAAAGAATAAAGAGTTCTTATTTATTTCTCAAATTCGGTCACTTGTTAGAATTTTTCCTTTTCTTTTCCAGCCCTTTTTCACCGAAAGGGTGTTCCAGATTTTCGACAGGGACAACTCAGGATCCATATCTCTGCAGGAATTTATTGACGCGATGCATCAGTTTGCGGGACAGTCCCCAGACGACAAGATCCGGTTTCTGTTCAAGGTGTACGACATTGACGGTAAGTTGGCTCGTGCCTTAACGGTGCTCCCTTCTTTACCTCACAACAACTTCTCCCATTCCACTCCATATGTTCACATAATAAACTCTACTTCATATTGCAGCGATTATTCCCACCTGTTTCTACCTATTCGTTCTTGAAGAAGCAGAGTTACTCTAATTTCAACGATTATACGTCTACAACTATATACCGAGAAGTTGATGATGACGACGGCGAAGAATAAAATTTTCTTTCTGTCAGTTAACTTTTTGCTCGTGGCTACTGAATTGGGTTTCCACTACTCATCCATAGTTTTCCATTAAGCACTTTTGAGTTCACATTTTATTGAATATCACGGTTTACGGGAAAAAATGTAGCTAAGATTAAGGTGTTTAGGTCAAGGGTTCAATGTTTCGGTAGTTTTTTTACCTTTTGGGTGGTTAGTACTCACTGATTGTTGTTTTAAGGTTGTAATCCCAGATTATAGAAAAAGGTATTTCGTATATGTTTGTTTTGAGTTGAATATTTTAGTTATTTTATCTCGGAAGTGTGACATGAAACGTTCAAAATCCCATTGACTTCGAGCGTATACAGCCTCTGTAGATAGGATTTCTATGTACACATGTATAATGCCTAGAGGGTGTTATGCATGGGTTGAGTATCGGTCGGATATCAGATTAGTAAAATGTTGACCTGAGCAAGATTCCACAAGTTTGGACACATTTGCGGAACAAAAGAATTCAGTCGTGAATTATATTTATCACAAGAAAATTCATATTTTTACAAGTCTTCATATCGTTCAAATTATTACGTATATGATCATCGTTTAGCACAGGAGATCAAATACCATTTACCATAAGTTAGCACTTAAAAGTAAAAAAAAAATTAAGTAGGATAGTATTATTAATTTCATATCATACCATTTTTATTCTAATTTTTATTAATTTAAATATATTTCTATAGCAAAGTAGCCTTTATAAGCGTGGCTTAGGCCAGTGCAATCTTTTGATTTAGGTTTCAATTAATTGCTGCAGATAAAGAACCATTTCAATTGAGCGATAATTTTCCGAATTTTTTGTTTTAAAAACAAGCTTGTCATCAACCATAACTGACCGGCATCTACGCCTTAGATTACAGAGGATTTACTTTTCCATCTTCGTGCATCGTACTTACAGTTTTATTTAGCCGAATATATCATTTCTTGTCAGTAAGAAATATAAATTAACTTTACCAGTCCACCTTATATAATAGCATTTTGGAAGTCTTGCCTCCAATCATTATGGGAGTATATATTTTTTGGTACATGGTACAAAAAGTTGTAGATCGTGGTATTCACGCAGTTACGAATTTTACTTCAGATTATATAATTATTTCTTTTCTAAAAATATTTTAAAATGTTACCTAGAAGAGATTTGGTAATTTTAGCGATTACGATCCAATTCTTAAACTCTTAATCTTCTAATCGCTGTGAAATTTTAGTTGTCACATACTTAATTTATTAAATTTCAAGGCTAAATTAATTTCAAGAATTTATTCGCACATCTTATTTTTGTTCGCAGTTGAGTTCATAATTAATGAAATGCTCCCTTTTTTATTCGATGTTGTGTAAAAGTTTACATTCGTAACGCAATATTCATCACCTTCGTCCTTTGCTCACTCCCACATCCTTTCCCTGTCACCCTAATCAAGTGCCGAGGCAAGAGAGATGAAGGGAGGATTCTCTCTGCAATTTAGCTCCGCTGGAAATTACTTTCTCGCAAAAAATTATGAAAAAGCCGTGGCTGGAAGAAGTCGTTAAGTTTGCGAAATACTGCAGTGATTAAGACGAGCAAGAGGACGGCTAAGCCGATTTTAGAGACCGACGGCTTGATGAGAATACCTGGTGAAACTTGGCATCGCGAAAGAATTGAACAATTCCTTTTTTGCGGGACTTCTTCCAAATCATTCCCGTTTCTCACTGCTGTTTACTTAAATCTCTCCACCCACTCTAAGTCCCAACTTTTTTCAAATTGCATCGCATCAGTGATTACGTCTTAATTACGGTCCAGGATGCTCTTAATTTACTCCCACATCATTTCCAAAGCTATCCAAATTTTTTGTGCCATTTGTCAATCCTTTCTTCCTCTTCAGTCTCATTAACTGATGTGAGATATTTATACCTGAAGATTTATTTTAAATACCGTGAACTCATGCGAGGTAATAATTAACGCCATTTACTTGTATCTCGTCCGACTGCTTCCAATTTCTTTTTGTTTGAAAATGTTGTGACAAATCTAATGATACGGAAGGATCATTCTCTTGCTCGAGGTTGAACGAACTGCTTACAGGTACTGCTTCAAGAAATCTTCGTGACCAAAGCCGCAATCTAATGTTGCCAATAAAGAAAACGAATTTGATTCGTTGGATTCTCTCTTGGAATGAGTAACTGATTTTAGGTAAATAGACGTTTTTACGATAATGTGGTCTGGATTAAGCCAAAGTTACTCCAATTCTCTGGACTATAGTCTGACTTACACGTAATAATTCCTCGTCACATAACTGTGATGATGTTTTAATGGTTCGCTCGCGTGTTTTGGAATGCTTTGAAGTGGTCGTTATTAGCGAAATAGGTAAACTTTATTGCAGCGGAACAGGAGTGAACTTGTCGCGCTCCATTATTGCTAGAATTGGAAGGGTTCCAATTTCGCATTCATGTGAATTGAAGACTGTCGGCGGAATGTATGTTCTCTCGTCATCTATATTGTGGAAAAGTAAGGATGAGAAGAGCTTCTCTTCAAGTTCGAAATAGTTTCAATATCTTGCAGGTAAGAATAGCAAAATAATTTTCTCAAGAGTAAAGAAGTTACGTGAAGTTTCTATTGGAGGAATCTAAATAGCATCTGCAACACAATTAAAGGAATATATGAGCTTGACGGCCAATATTTGCGACTTCTTTTATTCCTGTCAGCAATTATTCCCTTAAGAAAGTTTCTTTATGACTGTTGGTAGTGTATAGGCGATTCAGAGTGAAATTTGTTTCGTAGCTTAGCCTTTTACTACTCTCCAAGTTTATTTCATTTTGCTTAATCGAACTTATTTTCCTTCTCTCATGTTAGGAAATTATTCAAATTTTAATATTAGGTATGAATTTTTTGTGGTTCTTACAAGTTAGTAGATAGAATGTGGTGTAAATTACTGCGTAAAATTTTAAGGGAATATTTCCGAAAATTTATTCGTCAGTGTAATTTAGCTTCTCAGAATAATACTTAACAGAGCTTATGAATAAAAATATATATATTAATACATGAACATGGTCCTCAATTCATTTACAGTTATAGGTGTCTTTAATTTGATAAAAAAAGATTAATTGTTAATTGGCTTCGAAAAATACGACTTAAGTAGATTTTTAATTGTTATTTTTTATGAAGTCAAAATTTATTTTAGACTTCTTCGAAAAGTACGAAATATACTCGAAATTGTATATTTTTATTATATACAATATATTTTGTTTTAGTTGCTCTTATGATGCAGTTCTCTTGATGCAGATGTTTGCAAATCCATTGCTGTTTGTTGGAACTTTCACTCCGCCGATATTTCACTTATAATTTTTATTCATATGGATTTTTCTAAAATTTTATCTTTAGTAACCTTGAAAAAAAAAAATTTTAAGTTTTTCTTTCGCACCGCAGTTCTTTTAAAGATAACTATCCATTACAAAAATTCGTCTACGAATCGCCAGTAAAGTGGACCCAGCATTTGAATTTGATCATTTAAATTGTCGTTCCTCTCTTCATGGAAGCCTTTGTACAGCAAGCGAATATTACATCCCATTTCCAACGAATGATTTCTCGTGTAGAAATATCGATCGAAAAAATACGGAGTTAATGAACGCGCAATCAAGGCCGGTTCTGCGCTATCCCCAGGAATCGCCCGGAGACTTCAACGCCCGCAAGAGTCAGTTCCTCGCAATCTCCGTTCTCCCTTAATGGCCTCCATTCTTCTATATCTACACTGCTCTCCGGAGCCATTTCACTCTTTAATACCGCGAATATTGTCCATCCTCGCCTAAGCGGTGAGACAACTAACTAGCGAGGATTCCAGAGGATAACACGGCGGAGGACTTCGTTTCTATGAGTGGGGTTACGACACGTAGCGTCTCTGTACCACTAATCTTCGCTTCCCATTCCAATCCTTCTGTCGTAATCCTCATTCAAGGTGTCGAGACAGAAAAAAAGAGCGACTTAGCGATTGGGAGTGGGCTGGAATAGAAAGAAGGGGAATGTATTGGGATTGAGAATGGGAAGGGAATGCGTGAAAGAAAAAGGGGGAGGAGAAGAGGAGGAATTATGAATAGGAAAAAATAAAGATGAAAAGTAGGTAGCTTATAATTTTCTGCCTAATTAAAGATTAATCGTTGCCTCCCGGCATCTCCCTAAATCGCTGCTCGTTCGTTTGACTATGCGATGCGTATGGCGTATAGTTCCTTGAAAGATGACTGCTACGCTTGAGGGATACTGGAATAGCGGAGTCGCGAATATAAATAAGGCCGTGGGTGCGAGCTCTTAAATGGCGCCGTTGGTTGTGCTAATGAACTTGCGGTAATTGATATTTCATGACCTTAAGATGAATAATTTAGCAGGCTGAAGTTTTAAGAGCTGTGAATAATATCGTGTAAATATTATGAAAAGGCGAACGATTAACTTTAAACCTTTATTACTTAAATGACTATGGCAGTTAAAAAACAAAATATTCGTCGATGAACGATTAAAAAAGTACACTCCGGGAAAATGAAAAACGAGCACCATGAAAAAAGTGACTAAAAAATGCACACTTGACCGCGTCACTTCTACAGGACAGTTCATGCGATGATCAAAATTTCAATGCCGCAAACAAACCAGAAATCGAGTTATCATGCGTGTCATGTTGGAAGCTTCTCAGTGGTTGATCACCTCCAGAACCAGCAGCTATTTTTTGTCACAAGGAGCTCCATCTGTCTTTGCAACTTTGTTAGCATGCCAAGACGTGCACCGTATGTGCAACTGACGGAGCATGAGCTAGAGAGTATAAGGGTCATCATGAGGCCGGAAGAATCGCATAACAAAAGGTTCGGGAGGTGCCTACAATGCATCAATGTTGTCGCCGGTGGTCAGCAGAAGGTGCACGTGATCATTAGCCTGGGCCCTAACGGATTCGACGCACAGATGCACGTCGAGACCATTCCATCTTACGTAGTACCGCATCAGACCGCGCAGCGACTTAAGATCAAATCAGGATACATATTCCTTCGGGGTCATCAGCAAGGAACAGTCGTAGCCCTTTCCGTGAAACAGGGCTACGATCATGCGTGCCTATAGGTCGTCCGGTGTTTGTAGAGGGGATATTAAGCAGTGCGCGGTACATCCACAATATCGTTCCTCCCTGCTGCTGTTCATATAGCAACAACGTTATGTGCTATTTCAACACGATAATACTCGCTCACAAATCGCTCATGTAATCCAATGTGCTCTCCAAGGTGTGCGCCAACTATCTTGACCAGTATCCCTAGATTATTATTGATCCCTAGATGAAGCATGCTTTGGACTGGATGAAACGTTGCATAGCTCGGTCTGCAACACCGACAGAGAATCTTGCCCAACGTCGACAGCAGATGAAAAGAACATGGCAGTCCATTCCTGCAGGATGACATTCGTCATCTCTACGATCATTTCTATGCGAGAGTTGCAGCCTGCATTGGTGTTTAAGGAGGGTGTACAGGGTACTTACGCAGATAGTTAGCGGGCCCTGTACACACACGAGCACGGCTTTGTGGGTGTGATCGTCTGGTATGTGCTATCTAGGGGATGTATGGTTAAAATTTCCCTCTTCTGCGACAACGGATTCATGAGATTCCTTTTTATTTTACAGGACTGTATTTCCTGATAAAAATTCAATAAATTTGTCCCGCTGTGTAAGATATCACGTAATTCTCAAGATCGTGTATATCAAAATCTATTATTGCAATAAACAATTATTAAGATTCGTAGATCATAGTAACAGCATAGTAAAATTTTTAGGACCAAGTGACAGATAATATAATAAAATTCTTACAATAAGAAATTTCTATTACTTTATAATTCTTTCATAGAATTTGATAACTCGTCATAATATTCTGAGACTATTTCATGTATTGATGACAAACCCTACTGGAAACCATGTCAATGGTACCAAAAGTTCTTTCTCGTTGGTTGGCCATGATAGCACTTTGCTTGAAAGTCATCTGGAAACATTTGTTAACAAATAAAGAACTTTTGAGAAGATTTGCTGATAGATTTGATTTACGTTTTGTAAAACGGCTTCAAAAGCCATAATATATCAATCCATAAACGCATAAAATCGCTGGAAAACAGCGTAAGGTAGCTAAGAATTATTGGCAATTTTTTTTACTGGGAAACTCCTCAATGTATTATGATCACTTTTAAATTATGCCACAGATATCTTCGAGGGTCGTATGAAGATATGCAGCAGGTTGATTGTGTCGTCGGGCATAGTTTGGTTACTAAGTGGTCTAAGTTACTGAACATTACAGAACAGTGGAAATGAAACTTAAGACATATTCTTAGTGAGATTTTAGTAATATATAAGTCCATAAAAAATCTCATTAGAGAAAGTCATTAATCGAGTAATTTGCAACATACTGTAACGCTTGGAAAATGTACGCCTCCAAAGATTTCATTGCGGCAATCCTTGTTAGAAATAAGTATGTCAATCCAATGAGGAAAACCCATTTTGAATGAAGAATACGCTCTCAAGCAAACCTTGGAAGTGGATTATTTGGTTGACCGAGAAGTTTGGGTCAATGTAACTGCAACGAACTAGATTTATGGTACTCCGAATACAAATCCCTCAAGGCTTTGAATAATTCCTCGTATAACAATATTATTAGCATATCATTTCGCCGTCGCAAGGAAGTATTCGCCCCTTACCCATTGTCTTGTCTTTCCGAATGCAGAGAAAACGACGAAATCCTTGAAGTGATTGGGAACCCCTTTTTCTGCTGAGGTCAGAACGAGGGAGAGCAATTACAAGCTGGATATGGATGGCTCCGGAGGAAAGGGGAATGAGGGGTCTTTCGGTACACCATGAGTATGCCAATGGATAGCTTATCGAGGCGAATTGCGAAAGGATGAACGGGGTTTGTGGGGGCGGATGTTGTCGCTGAAATAGGAGCAGGAAGGAACTAAGACTTCTGAGCGATGACCCTCTTAACTCCTAAATGCGAAGAGAGCGTTTCGCTGTTGTCATGACGATGGAATGCCTTAATGGGATACGTAACTCAAATCCGACCCTCCGGTAACTAGGATGGGTCATTCTGCCCCAGTAAATCTTACTTCTTTTATCCGCCGAGCTATAGCGGTTAATAAGCGTGTTTCTCCTCGCATCTCGTTAGTGGTATTAAAGTTTTATGGAGTTTCGTACCCGTAAAAGTCTGCAGCGTGAGTTGTTATCCTTTCCGTAGTTTGTTTAAATCTGACCGATAGCCTCGTTATTTTTCGTTGAAAAGGTAGATATAAGCAATGAACTGAAGTTATTTTGAATGTTTTAATTTACGTCTTCCCGATATTGGAACTTATTCAGAGCTATGCACTTAATCTTCTAGTGGATATTACCGCATGAGCTGAGAACGAGTTACTCCTTGTCTTTAAATTTGTTTTGAATAGTAAGTAATAAAACTCGTGCCGTTATTATGTGAATCTGGTCAAATATTGCTGAAGAACCGAAAAGTTATGTGTATGCTCCGAGGACTTGCTGTACGAGTTAGTCTAACAGATATGTATGTAAAGATAAACTTCCAGAATTCTTTGAATTCTTTCGCTAAACTCAGTGCGAGAGAAAGCATTAATATTTCAAAGTGTGTAAATTCCGTTTCAGGAAATCCTCAACTCATTATTGCACTCTACTTTTAATCATCTTATGCGTATTTAACCCTATGCAGATAATCTCTGACATTTCCTTTGATTTTGGATCTCTTATATCATATCCTCTAGGAGAAATTCCGATTTTCCTCTTGAAAGCTAGTTCAAACAAATATTGATAGCTAGAGATTATACGGGAATGTTATCTAAGAAATCCATTATCTTATGCATAGGGCATTAATGTATTATACTGATAAATTCTTAGTTATTTTCTGATTTAATTTTTGTATTTAAGTCATGATGGAATGTTTGAACATTAGCGTTGTTGTTATCAATTAATCCTTTTTTTGAAAGCAGTTTCCATCTAATTGACAATGCTCTTCAATAAAAATCATGTAATAGAATTTACGAACTTATGTTCCAAATTTTGCCTTGTGACGCAGTATATCGATTTATATACATTCAAAAATATATAGAATAATTACCAGAGTAGGAAAACTGAGAACATCTTTAATTCATCATAATGCTTTATACTTCTTCCTTCTTTAGTGATTGCGTCTAGTAATTGTTCCTTAAACTGATAACTTACTTCAAAACTTGAAAAAAGGACTGATTCATTTGGGTGTTTTTCCACTTACCTCACATTCCTCAAAGTAATCCTAAATTCTAATAAATTAATGGCTAAGATGTAACTAATTAGTAATGCATAGATTTCCATTATGTAACTAATTTATTTGATTTTCTGTCATGTTACTTGTTCGATTCCATTGTTAATTTTGTCCGTTTTTTGCTATACCAAGGTTAAATGGAAAAAGGAACTTTCCAGTCTCAAATTTGCCGAGTAAAGTTCTTTGTCCTTTTGTCTCTGTCATAGATTTAGTCTCCTTGAATACCATTGAAGCAGAGGAAGAAGCGATAAACAAACGAATTTCTCTTAGCAACCAAACCGCGAGATCTTTTTAATTGCAAAATCCGCAGCAGTAAATCGTTTAGAAAATGGGAACAGCATCCTTGTAGTGGTTATTATCACATAGCGGTAACGCTTAGCAAGCGTTTTTCCAAGACATATAAAACGTCGGTCATTTCGCGGTTGCGGTTCTGCAAGAAGTTTGTTGGTTTGTTTTCCTTTCGGTTTCCGCGGGTATGAGAGACTTCAGTCGGGAAAGCCTCTAAACCTCAAGGGGATCGGCTGTCTCGACACGAATCTCGAAAGACGATATCTCACAGCGCGCCTTTGTCGGTCGCTAAGAGAACTCCACGTTGAGCCCGGGAATTATGAAACCGCTGAAACGGGCGGACATCTTCTTGTAAGCGGAAATAATGGAGTGGAGCATTGGTAAAGGAAGGGAAAGGGTAAGGGGAAGTTCTTAGAAAGCGGTTCATCTGTGGGAAATGGAGAAATAGTAAGTCGAGGAAGTAGTGATGGGTTTTGAGTTTCCTACAAAGATTGCACTTTGAAAATCGTCATAACGCAAAGGTATTCCACGCATTATCTTTCACTGTGAGTGGGGAACTCCAAGTCGCGGCTGTTTGAATCTTACCTTGGCGAATCGTTTTTAAAGGAGAGTTGGTAGTTTTTTTTGTATTAATGAGCGAAAATATTTTATATTGACTTTGATTGGCGCATTAATAATGAGTAGCTCGATTCATTTTAGTAGCAGTTGAGAAATTTGATAGGAATTTTTTTCCAGGTGGGTATTGTTTGTTAGTTATGAGTATTTGTAAGCTCAAAAACTTTTTGTCTTCTTCGCAACCATTGCTGATAAATCTACATTTTATAAATCTGAATATTATAGTTAAATATTTTATCGCATCAGATTTAATTATATAGCTAAAAACGGAAAGGAAATAAATTAACATAATGCCAATGAAACAGAAAACGAGAGATTAATTTACCTACGTGGGTCTTCTTATTTGCCATTTTTTTCACCTGATTGTTTGCTATTTTTATGCAAGAATTGATACCGTGTTGCTGCGTACCAAAACGTGTTTAAAAGATTGCAAATATTGCTGTACAATATCCGTGAATCGGCAGATAATATAGGTCAGTATTGACACCATCAGTAGATACCAAAATTTACTAATTCTTCCCCTTCTCTGTCGTTGAACTACATCATCTAGACATTTCCTCCTTGGATCCCTAAGTTCTTTAGAACCTAGCTAATATACCCAAATATATATTTCTAAACATTATATTAAGTTATATACTTACTAAACATCTCGTTTCATCAATCGCTTGCGGATAAATTTGTTGATATGTGGATAAATTTACGTATACTATTTTTATTTATTGCTACCTGGCAACTAGGAGCTATTTATTAATATTCATAGCATGTACATATTATTTAATATTTATAATAACTTGATAAAATCTTTGAGTCCTTTGATTTCCACTCTTAATAGATTCTCACGCATTATCTTTGGGCTTTCCCAACCATGCTTTTCTTATGACCGCGTCTGTATCGTCAGTAGCCGTGGGATACGTCTCGATCGCGTCTAAAATGCGTCATCATCTTTTCTCCCCTCGCGGCGGTCCTTTTTCGAGAGTGTGCGGGATATAAAAAATAACAATTTTTTAAAATAATCAATTTACATGTGCTTTTTTGGTGCATTTCTCGAGGCATTGAAAAGAAAAGGATTGATGGACATACTTTGATAAAAGAGAAAAAAAATTTAATCTCCCAATAAGTATATGCTGTTACTTGGAAGGTTTGGGATATATTTTAACGTTTCTTGACTAAGATCTATGATATAAAAGAATTGACAAATTTGGCGAATTGTAAAAAAATGTTCAGTCGTGATGCAGCGTTTTCGTTTGGTTTTGGAAATAGTTTTTTTCAGAGCAACGTTTAACTAAGTCTGTGCCTTTTCTTAGCAGCTCGTTTGGAAGTGCATTTACGATCCACTTTAAAGCTTTCAACCATTCTACAGCTTATGCGAGACTTGCATGACATTTTCTCACAATTAGGACGAATCTGGGCATTGGATATCCTCATATTACACTCATTATATGTTTCGTTTCCTTTGTGTTTGTTGAGATGTTTGAATAAAGTTTATTCGAATATTTAATGCTAATAATTAAAAAATTTAAACTCGTCACTTATGCGTGCCATTTACAACTTAAATAGTATTCATGCAAACCGCACTATATAGCTATAATGTTACTAATTCAGCTTCTCAATCCACTTAGTTTTCTTTAGATACTTATTCAAAGAAATATCAACCTTATAGAAAAGTATAAACATGAAATCAATTTGCTTTATTCCACAGTAGAGAATCTAAAATGCAGATTAAAGAAAAATATACAACTAATAAATTATCCAAAGAAAAAATTCGGAGGTAATAATAAAGGACATACATATAATGAATGATATCATATGTTGATTGACAAAAATATTAAAGAGTTTATGATACCTACTGCTAAATTTGAAACATTACTGGTTTCATATACTCGTACTTTCTCGCAGGAAACTTGCCACTATTTGCGTCTAGCTGGCTAATAATTGTGTGCTTAAGTTTGTACTTCAGAATTAGCGTAGTGTTTGAACAGCGAGCTTTTTAACCTCTGATTATTTTTCCTAAATAAGAAGAAATAAGTTTTAGGTTTCAAGCTGAAAATATAATACTTCGGTGTTATAAAAATATGACTCACCTTGACTTCGTGGGTCGTTGTAAAGGGGTTGAAAGGCCGCATGCGGCTCGTTGGCCGCCAGTTTGACACCCCTGTTGTAAATGAAGATCTCGATTCCAGTCAAATCAAGGAGGACTATTTATGCAAATACAGTAGTTTAAATCGGTTACCGTGTACAATTACAGCCTATGATATAATGGAAATTTACTTAAAAAAGGTGCTGTTTTCCATTAAGGTAGAAACAAATCATCGCCTCGAGAATTCAAAGAGAAGGACTAACGTGCTTCTTTCTTCAGAGCACCATTCTTGTTTGACATTAAGATATGGTATGGTAAGCTACGTCTAGGTTTTGGACATCTATTTTAAACTGTAATTTCGAGTGTGGTAAGAATTTGAAAGGCTTGTCTTCTCACACTTTTGTTGTTTGAAAGATGAACTGACCTCTAGCATTCTTTGCCTAGGGGACGGTCTGATCCAACATCGCGAGCTGCAGCATGTGATGCGGGCCTGCATGGAAGAGAATGGCATGCGCTTCAGCGAGGAGCAAGTGGAGGACCTCACGGGGGCCCTCTTCGAAGACGCCGACTCCGAGCACCGCGGGGCCATAACATACGAGGCCCTGAAGGCACAGCTGGAGAAGCACGAAGGACTGCTGGAGAATCTCTCCATTAGGTGAGAATTAATGGCAGCCGTAGATTACCTGGGAACCTTTTTGGTGCACGGTTACAAATGAATTGGCTTCTACTCCTTCCCTCCGCTTGATTTGTATGCGTTCAAATCCAGCGTTTGAATATATTACGCTGGTGGAACCGAAATTTCCCAACATCCGCTAAGATTCCGGAATGAAAAACTGCAGCATTATCTAGCGGAATATGCGAGTCTGCTCGCTAAATATACTCACATACCAAGAAAACTGACAGACTCTGAAAGGAGGAGAAAGGCTGGAACTTGAAAAGTGTAAACTCAAAATATCTAGCGGGGACTTCCCAATTTATGCTTTAAGTCTCGGAGTAATTTGCGTGCGAATTGCGTCGTTACTGACCTGCGGCCTTTTGAAAGTGATGCCCAAGTTACTTATTGCCTATCTAAAAACTCGCTAGTGTTCGGTCCTCAGTAATGTTATACCAACTGGCTAGGTAGGTATAATATTTTTACAGATTTGAGTAATACCATTTAGATTATAATTAATTCATGTGAATTACAAAATCTCATTAGATATGGTTATATTGCTGAATTTTACATAATTAAATTTGACGGAGAATGGCTTTAATATCGCTGAGATTTGGCAAAATAGGGTGATATCCACGTAAGAAAAGAAAACTTACGTAACTTCAATTCTGGAGACATGTTTGTCGCCTCAAACGGCCGTTTGTGGCGACAAACATGTCTCCAGAATTAACCTGGTTGGAAACCCGAGGATCCTTTTTACACAATATCCACCTGGAAAGCCTAAGATCTTTATATTACGTAACTTCAGGTAGCACAAAATAAGAATAAACATTATCTATCAAAAATTTTCCTCCGAACTTTCTAGTTTTATTTGCGTAATAGCTATAGTTAAAGCTATCCTCTACTTATGGCAATGATTCACCTGCGCCTGTAATATTCAAAGCCTTCTTCTGGATGGATTTTGTGTTAAGTTTTGCCTTATTTTTCACGAATCAACGAATAAAGCACACATGGAAATTCATATTACTGTATTTCCTTGCGCATAAAGCATTACTCTTATTTAAAATGTATTAAATTGTGGGTCATATTTACACGGATTTGCTTATTTATAAATTTTTCGGAGGCCATGTATCAGAGAATGCACGGCACCCGCGTCGGTGGATGAAAATATAGGGTGTGAAATCAATTTAGTTATTCGCTCCACTCAGTACGGAAATTAATAATTAGCACCACAAAAACGCCTTGCATCCAGACGCCAAAAACCCTAAAAAAAAGGCTCTGTTTCCTCTTATATATTTTCTTCGTATCTTGCCCTTAATGCCAAATTAATTTTTAATTGCGAAAGAGGAAACTTATTTGTGTAGAAAACACTCCATTTGTGTAGAAAATTGATTTCGTAAGTGTGAGTTCAAGAAAGTGGAGTTCTTCTTATGTATAGAGCTGTCTTCTCTGGCAAAAATTCGGTAACCAAGTTCGTTTAAAATTACTCCGAGAATACCTTATAAATCTAGGTAAATTTTTCCATTATTGCTAACAGCAGAAATTAGGTAATTAATTGCCGGAACTTTTTATTATGATAAATATTAGGTTGTCCGCAAGTATCTTTAACTCAGACGTCTTATGCTCATTTGGTGAATGCTCTATTCTGTGAATAGAGCTCTCGCCGTGATACAGATCCTCTCCGAACGGCTATAAGTTCCATCTTGAAAATCATCGTATTTGATCGCGGAACACTTTTTACGATGTCAGTGCAAGCGGGAGATAAGCATTTAATCCTGGCTTTGAAGCGCGGCTACTTCCCCACGTCCGGATTTCGATGTCTAAATGGAAGCATCTGAACAGCGCTAGGTTTCAATTCGTTCCGCAAATCCACTTCGTGGGAACTTACGGCGCTAGGCCGTCCATTACTGCACATCAAGCTGTCAGACGTTTCACTTCGACCATTAAAACGTCTTTTCGAGACATATGCGGATCCGTTCCGTTGAATAAGGCGAGTCTGTGGCGATCATAGGAAACAGTAGAGTACGTACATTGGAAGTATCGAAAATTTCCACCAAATGGAAATGCTTCGAGTTGGAAAGCGGTACGGGCTTTAGAGTGCATTGCGATGACAGGATAAGGCTCTTCCGATACACTGTTATTTCACTCTTGCTTCTGGATGCGTTAAACCCCTAACAATATCCTCGCTGAGTTTACGACTTTCCTTTGAAGTTTATGAGTTTACTTCAGTGTCTTTTCTTATCACCGTGAAGGAATTAATAGGACTCGGAGTTGTCCATCGTCTTTTAAAAGACGTATTGTGCCCCTCACCGAAAGACTTGAATGCACTGACTTTATTTTCTATTGTTTCACACAGTTTCATTTCAACCGATAAACTTCACGTTGAGAGACTTTTCTGATAGAAATTTATGTATATAAAAACTAATTCCCGTTATTAATCAGTTCGTTGTTACTTTTTATTGTTTCCAATGTAGTGGACAATTTATGATTTTCCTTTGAAGTTTATGAGTTTCGTTTAATGTCTTTCTCCATCTTTCACATCAAATAAACTTCAAAAGCAAGAATTTATTGGTAAATTCAGTTACATCATATAAATTATGCACATATTTCGGAACATTCAAATACCCTTCACAAGCATACGGTTTATTTATTTTATTTATAACCTCTATCTTATGAATGTTATCGATTATTATTTTATAGACGTCGAGTTACATTTCATAAATTGATGTGTCTTTCCGCGTATCTTGCAAAGTAAAATTAACTCAACAGTTTATTGTTGCGATTAAATTCTATAAATCGGTTCAAATGATCTTTTTTATGCCTTCGAACGAATGTTGGAAGTATCGAATATGCCTCGATGATGTTCCTTAAAATATATGTTACTCCATACGCGTATGAAGATTCCATTTCAATGACAAAAATCCTTAAAAACCAATGGCATTTGGATCTTTAAATGTTGATATCTTCGACATGAAGAGTCAAAGAAGATTCCAGATTCTTCTGTACTTGATAACTACACCTATTTCTAACTCAAATATTTACATATGTAATGCGATTCAATTTGGAAATATTTCTTGGAATGCTTTGAATATAATTTAAATCAAATTATATTTCACATTTATTTTGAATTTGACAACTAAAGGCTTTTGATTTCTTTAGTGAGACTGAACAGTTTATTTATGGAACCTACAATTAATTTGACAGTTAATTAACGTGAGGTTCATTAAGGTGAACGAATCATTAAGTAAACTTTCACGGTTAACTAACCCTTTAAAGCCTAAATGAAAATGACTTCTCAGAATCGTCTCATTTATCTATAATTATATTTTTTGGATCTCCGAAATATTTTTAGGGTATGATTCTCTTATTGTCCCGGAGGTATGCCTAGTATCCGGTAATAGATTGTTTGAGTGAACTACCATACCATAAACTAACCAAATTAGCTGACAAGGCTTAAGAATGTACTAGTTTAATAAGAACTTAATTATTATAAATAACTTTAGTGTCCAAAGTATGGCGCTCTTTCCGTGGAAAAAGAAGAAAATAGACTACAAAATACAATTCATATACTTAATGACTTTAGCTTTATGGAAAAAAGAAGTACAGAAAAATTTGTGAGAAAAAATTATTTAAAATTTTCAATAGGAAAAATAAATTTTAAAAATAATTTTTAAAACTTATTTAAAACGAGGAGAAACAACAGAAGAAAAGAAAACAAAATGGTAAAAAGTGGTATCTTCCATTTAGGCTTTAGTTAGCATGTAAGTATTTTAATAATTTAAATTTTGTAATCACATTTAACTTATTCTTTGAAACATGTTTGTAGGCAATGTTCGTCATTTATTAATAATGGTGTGATATTTCCTAAAATCCACTACTTCGGCCTCGACTTTGTGGTAGCTATTAATAATGAAAGGACTAAGACAAAACTTATTCTCGTTACAACTGTTTTGTCTTATTCCTTTCGCTGTGATATTTTCTGTAGCCACTTAGGTCGTGAGCTAAAAATAATTAGTTGGATATGAAATACACTCTCTTGTTATTGTTTTCTGGCTAGGGAAACAAATTTCAACCGTAAAGCCGCTTGCGGTAACGGTCATCGGATCTTCATCATAAAGTGGATTACTGCCTGGTAATACTTTTGGAATTTATCAGTATAATGTAAACAGCAGTCGGAGAAGACGAGTTCAACGCTCGGAAATAACTACCTTTCTAACTTTACTCGAATAATTTCAATGATGAAGTGAGAGATCAAGTGAAGGAAACGGTAGTCATTCATCTGGATTCCTTTACCATGCGCAGAAAAGCTCTTTTTAAATTTTTTATGGGCCTCCTTACCGACTCAAAGCTCAGTATTATCGCGTTCGCAAAGATTTGTTTCCCGAAAATTTTATCGGTCATAAAATTTTATACGAGGAGCGGTCCGTACATTGTGTATCAGCAGGTGGTTTATCTCTTTCTTGCAATTTCAGCATCGATCGTTGGCTGGTGCCCCCGAAGCCGAAACCCAAGCCTCGCTCCCTCCGAGGAAGGCTGTGGGAATTACGCCCTTACCAGATGAGCCTCCCTTACCTCCGCAACAATCAAGCTTTCATCGGCTGCTTGTCGTTCATTCTGGCGCTCAACGCCGCCCTCTTCATAGCCAGGATCCATGAGTACTGGGAACATAACACCTTCACCATTGTTGCCAGAGCATGCGGTAAGCTAAAAGTTCCCTTACTTAAAACCCATTAATCCTGGAGTCTCTCGCGGTAATGCCCGCCCTTTCAACGTCATTCCTCTCCGAAGCAGCGACGTCAAAAGTGGCGGGCCGCATTATGATCGAACGCTGTCTTTTTTCCAGGCGAATCGCCGCGTTGTTAAAGCGCTTCCATTAAAGAGTTTTTGTTTGTTTTCTGAACGAGCGGTTTCCTCGGAGTGCTTTTGCCTCGGAATGTGTGAATAATCATTCCATTAAATTCTTCCATTTGGTTAATTGCGCAAAATGAGGTATGTTATCTTTTCTGGCGAAGTTCCTGTCTCAGAGATAGCAGTGAAAGTGTATGGAGAATCAAGGTTGGCCTTTTACTTTTCATGGAGTTGATGATTTTTATTTATTCAATTTTAGAGGATCAGGCCTTACTTTTGTGAAAGAGATAGCAACCGGAAAGTAACCTTCTTTCCACCCACATGTTGGAAAGAAGATTAGGGAGTTTGTTAAATTTAGTGTAATAAACTGTATTTTTAACCATTTTGCATGAATGTTCTTCATTTACGTACTGTACCTCGTCCTTTATTCTTAGTCGGTTCCTCAAAATTAGTGTTATAAATAAATTTCCTTATGAAGGATCAAAACAGAGATGTTGCGGTAATTAACTACATGAGTAAATTTCTTTTGTTTTACTTTTAGTTATTGCCTGAACGAAACAACGAAAATGCAGTCAAGTTTTAGCAAAAAAAACTTTAGCTCACGCAACAACTTCAAAGGAATAAGTGCTTTAATATTTTATGTACCTACTTTATCACTTGTCTCATAATGAAAATAACTTTTATCGGGCATGAAAAAGTTTAATATTTTATAGCAAACTTTAGAAATCCCAACACAATTAAAATTTAAGGAGACCATTTCTATTTTATTTGAAAATAATACGATAGATTAAATAATAGAAGATAGGTATGTACATATTGTTTTTATTTTAATAGAAGACCATTGTCATTTTTAAGGATTTAATTTTGACGATAGACTCACCAATTTAGAGAAATGACGTGAATGTTGCTGAATAGAATGAAAACCATTATTTGGCTCAAAGCAAAGAAGAGCACCAGCTCAGATAATAATAATAAATCGTCTTTATTTACAGGCGAGATTGAGACTAATTAGTCTCTTCTTACATCTAACCCTTAGTCATTATACATAGAAAGAAAGAGGTATTGGAAGTTAAACTAAAAAGAAGGCAATAAAAGAAGGAACTACTATATGGGTTTTAAAAAAAAAAACCTAAGTCTGCACTTAGGAAAAAAAATAAACTAAAACCCTGCAGGAAAACACCCACGTGAAGGGGGGCGTGAAAAACCTGCAAGATAAAGAATAAGGAAAAGAACACTTCTACAACAATAATTTTTTATCCCACGACCATGGTTTCGACCCTTCGGGTCATCATCAGGGTCATCATTCAGATCATCATAAAAAAAATTGTGGTAACGGTAGAAGTGTTTTTTTTCCTTATTATTTATAATGGAGAACCACCACACAGTCGAGGCCGAATCAGTGGATTCTATTAGCTCCGATATCGCTTCTCTGCAAATATCGTCCATTCACAATTACACCTTTCTTTGATTTTCGGTGAAATACCAGTTCTAAATTGAGAACCTACCCATTTACAATGTCACTCTTCATGTCAAATCACTTAAACTTATTTACTATAGAAAATAGGAATCAAGAATATTTTCGTTTTCTCTAGTAGTACATACGTCGACTCCCCTCTAATAGATCTGATCGTTTCTAACATATAGATTTAATTTCCTTCGAATCCATCTCGCTCTCGATTTTATCGTAACATTACACTGTTACGTATTCACTTCGCTCCGGCATCCTGTTTTCAGAGCGCATTTACCACCCACTGGTAAGGTCGCAGATTCCAATTCCGCCCAGGGCGTGAATATTTATTTTAGCATTCACAAGACTCTTCGAAGATTATTTCATGAGCTCCAGTGGTCAAGAGTAATAATTTTTTGGCAGAGGGGAAAATGGCTGAAGTCTTTGAGTAAGATGCGGATATAAGTCAAGAATGACTCACCCTTTGAGTTATGACGGCCTCGGAGAAGTGATATATCGGAGAAGTGAAGGAGAGAAGTACCCTAAGGAAAAAATGTATGACGAGAAATAATGAGCCATTATATTTCGCAGAAGGCCCAACGTTGATGAAGGATCGCGAGGATTTTCGTGAGTTTTCTTCGAATATGACGTTCCTTTCTCTACCCTTGGCAAAAGTCCGAATGCTCTTTATCTTAAGCAGGAGCCAATACGTCTTACTTTCACAAAATGCTATTTATCTTACTACCCACTCCCTAGAAGTTATATATTTTCTTGAATTTCCGGTCATGGTCGCCCTCGTTTCCATTCCAGAATAATCGAGCTCGGGTATCTGTCAAGTATATTTTTGCTTTTCCAATACTGTTTTCTTTCATTTCATTTTTTTTGTCATGATATACTAGCATACAATTTATTGCGTCATTGCTGGTTCTTTCAACTCTAATAAGGATTTTTTTCTCTAATGTGCGTGTTATATTTCACTGTTAGTCATCAGATTTGATAATCTCCGAATTCAATCTTTTGTATGTTTGAAGTAAAGCCAATTTTTCCTCATACTTTTCGAACGGCAGCGGATAATTATAAATTAATTAATGTTGAAAATTCTCGAGTCATAAACTGTAACTCTGCTAATAGTTTAAGGACTCCCGGATAGCCAAGTGGGCAACGCGTTCGAATTCGGCGAAAGCGGTCCCGGGTTCGATTCCCATTGGGGACCCACGTGCGAAATGACCAAAGCAGCCGAAGCACTATTAATAATACTACCGCTAATAGTTTAAACGTATATATGCTTAAATATAGGAAAAAACTCAGATTGTAAATCTTATTAAAAGTAAGCGTTGAGAGAACATTCTAATCATGAGAATTATAATTAATGTCAATATAAGTAATTCGAGTTTTAAAAAATAAATTACGTTAATAAATAGTTTATAATATATCGTTATGATTGTTTCATTTTCAAAAAGTTCGAGATGGAAGGAAGTAAGAAAGTCTCATTAGTTTTAGATTTATGGTTTTACGGTTATTATTCGATGAAAATCGAAATACTAATGAGATTAAACTCAAAGAAGTTGAAGTGAAATTTCAATTGCATTATAAATTGGTATTATAACGTGCCATCACTACTTTTTATGGAAATATACCGAAAAGTGATTCTAAAAATAAATAAAAATAAATAAATAAATAAAAGATGATCATGCTGAATCGTTTGCTGAATATGTATAGGAATCGAATCAGATATCCAAGATTTCCAGCAATTACTATAATCTTGGAATATATCTAGCTTGAAATCAATTTGAAATGTGAATATTCATAGTATGGTTCATTTATCCATTTTCATAATATCGGAGCTATAAATGATTGGTGAACGATGTTTGGTATTGTTTGTCCGTCTGAATTGACTCCTCACAACAGTACTTATTTATCACAGTAGCAAAGTAGCAACCTTATTTTATTATGAACGAATTCACACTCAAATATCAAAGGCCTGTTAGAATTTAATGCCAGTACAGCTTTTATTACTCTTGCTTTCCCCTTTTTCCAATTGTGAATTGTAAAGAGACCCCTTCGGATGCCATGACGTAAAGTAACAGGTATCAAATGGCGAATCTTGCATGTTTTGCCAGGATCACTTTATCCATTCATTTTATTACGACTTCTTCTTCCATTCCCGCTAAATTTTGGATTCATGTCCGCGAGGAAAGTTTTTCATAACGTCTTAAAAAATTATTACCAGAGGCGATGACGTCAGGACTCCTCACTGGATGATGTAACAAGCGTT
This sequence comes from Ladona fulva, assembly GCA_000376725.2. Taxonomy (NCBI): domain Eukaryota; kingdom Metazoa; phylum Arthropoda; class Insecta; order Odonata; family Libellulidae; genus Ladona; species Ladona fulva. The sequence goes on along the minus strand of KZ308122.1, from coordinate 2,379,206 downwards.
TTATTCAAATTACTCCGTAGGTGGTCTCTTCCGATTGTTGGCTTTTGCTTATTCTTCATGCGTCACCACCTCAATTAATTTTTTCCTCGAGTTTGAGGAAAAGATTTCCATTCTTGATGGGCTTCTCTGAATAGCGCTCGCGTCGCATTCATCGTTCGTAATAGAATCCGATTATTCTCACACTCTCTTTCTCCGTCACTGTTGTCTAACTCTTGCTATCTCCATTCTGTGTCATTACAAAAGCTCTTGATTCCAGTACGTGACTAGCAAATCCTCTCAGAAATGCGGACAAAAAGGGAAAGAATCGCTAAACTTCGCCAAATTGGCTTAAGAAGCTGCATCTAATGACGGAATTATATTGAGCATCAATGTCGTAGTTGCTTAGAAGACATCCGTTTCCAGCTTTTTATAGCGTCTCTTTCATAATTGATGAAATATTTATAATACTTTTACTTGGATTATAATTTATTTAAATTATTTTATAAGGGCAATTAACGAAAGGAAACGGGAAAGTAGTATTTCACGTATGTTAAATAGAACATTACCTATCACAGAACTCGAGCATTGGAGTGCAAGGACAACTCAACTTTATAATCTTACTCACCGCTCATAACTTCAGTAAGCGTTGTACTGTATAGATTGTATGAAATATCAATACTTACAAAACATTAATGTACTTTTCCAGTTTTTGAGATCATAACTTAAGTTGAAAATTTTTATATTTTGATATCATTTATAATTATGCTCATCAAGTCTGTGGCACTATACAGTAATTATTACCTTATTTAAAAACGTTTCATCATCATCTAATTTTCATTTCTAGGTTTGAGTGACTGCACAAATTTTTTACACGAGCACGAGCTTTTATTTATTTATTTTTATTTACAAACGTTGCATTATTATATATTCATCAGTGAAGTAAAGAATGATTCATTTTTAATAGCAAATCTTATATTAATTTCTTTGCCTTTTCAAAATATCTTAATAAAATGTGTGTTTAACATGAAAATAGTTATCTATACAGTACAAAAAATACAGAATAGGGGTGGAAATACTTCAAAATTTGAAGAATTTCAGTGAAATATATTTGCCAAATACATTTTATTAATTACAATAAATAAGTTATTGTTCGAATGATCGGCACCTAAGTATTCTATGGGAAGAATCTCAGGTGAGATTTGGTGAGAAATTATCTCAACCTTCCTGAAATAACATTTCATGAAGATTATAACACCTCTGAATAAATCTCACATATTCTTCTTAAATCATTTTATAAATATGTGCCACGAATGAAGAATCTCCTAATAACGTATCACTAATTCTAATAATAGTGCAGTAAGTATTACGGTTTTCACACAAATTTTAATAACGGAATTTAAAACCGGTTTCAACACATGAGCGTCACTTTCAGGTCAGGCGAAGATTACAAAAAATAGACGAAAACTTTATTTTAATTTTTTTGGAATTTTTACGCGACCGAAGATATCTCTCATGCACCGAAACTGGTTTCCAGTTGTTTTAATGATTTTCTTGCGGAAACAGCAGTACTTAGTGCATTTTCTTTCTCAATAAATGGAATAGCGAGGTTCCACGTAATGAAGATTGAGGTAGTGGATTATAATTTGAAAGGAACTCAGTTAAAGTAACTGATGTTTGTGTTTCTTTTAAGGAAATTAAAGAAATGAAATAGAAGTTTAAATTATTATAAATGATAAATCATTGGAATTGAATTAATATCAATGATAAATTAACGGAATGAATATTGGCAACTGATCACGGGGAAAATTAATAAAAATTAATTTTCCCTGTGATAAAATATTAGCTTTTAAAATTTCTATGCAAATTTAATGTGAGAGTCTCGTCCTATTTTTCATTGGGATAATTAATTTTTTAGCAATCAGAAATGAATTACGACGAGAACAGGACATTGGAAAATTAACTTCGAACGTTTGCGAGCGAATGCTGCCATGTTTACATTACAAAATTAACCCCTAGGTTGAACTCACCTTTCACTCAAATCTCTGTATGTCTCACGAACATCAAACATCTTGCTAATTAAACAGCATCACCCGAAAAATATATCATTCTAATTAAACATTATCATCGCCAGTTGAGTAGTTTAATGGCTTCGTAAACCTTAAACACTGAGCTGGGAATACAAAACGGCCTCATCAAGCAATCGAACTGGATATGGTTTAAAATTTCATACGGTAAATCTTTTCAAAACGTTTCCCTTTACTTTATCCAGTTTCTAATTTCGCTTCTAAATCCAAGAAACTCCGCGATTTTAAGAACTCCAAGTAAAGTGTGTGTTTAAATTTTTCGTGAGAAAATTTGGATTGTCAACTCTCCCGAATTTACCAGAAAACTTCCGGAAGCGGGCAATAATTGATAAAATCCCCCGCGTTCCGGAGTGAGGCGATTTTTCCCTCTCTAAATAGGTTCGCCTCACAATTCTAACACCAATGTACCAACTTTTGCAACTTTTTTCGACTTATTTTCTTTCAGAACGAAATAACAATAACTTAGTATGAGTTCCACTTATTGGAATTGATTGTTATTTCGTCCTGTAATGGAGTTCAACAAAGTTGCGGCTGCATCGATTGATTATACATTTATTTTCTTTCGTAATTTAAGTCCAGCAGTCCTCCCTCGTAATCAGAATTATGTTTCAGAATGAAAAAAACCTCGTACTTTGTACTTTCTCCACAGGTACTTTCATTCGAGATCGGTATTGTAAGCATACTAACATCTACAGACCTAAAATTGAATTCCCTTCGAATTGAAGTCCCTGTGGAAAAGTACGAAGATTTTTCACTCTGCTATATCTTAACGAAGTCATACCTTCGGATATCGATTTCAAAATATGTTTGTTCATGAGTTATTTTGAAATGTGTATTTTCTTTTGATTATTAATTATCAGCTAATCGATATTTTTCTTTTGCGTACATTGTGTTAAATCATTCAAAGTTCTGCTAGCTGTGAATAGAGCTAGCTCGATTGTGAGAAAACTGAACATTTATAAATATAGGTAAAGGGTAAGGGTGATCTAGCGCAAGATGGTGCGCACACAGGAAAAATCCCGAATGAACTGGAGAAGTCTGAAGGAACCGGGAATCGAACCCGGGTCTAGTTCTGCTGGGATAACTCAAGCACCCAACCGGCAGTTGGGAGACCCGGGTTCGATTCCCGGTCCCGTCAGACTTTTTTCAAGTCCATTCTTCCTTTGCACATTTATGATGTTCATAAACGAAGGAATATATAAAGAATAACAGGGGCGAAAATGTATTCACCTTTACCTAATTCCAAAGAATATTCCATGGCAGTTTAAGTTATGCTTTGAATAGTCTCCAGGAGTTCACTACTCTTCGAGTGGATAACTCGCGGAGTCAACTCTTCGGGAGTTGGCTAATTGAATGCGGAATTATGAATCACTCTCTATCGACGAAGTATACATGAGACAGTAATCGAAAAATTAAAATGCACGTAGAAATTAAATATAATTATTTTGGTTTATTTTGTGTGACTGATAAGGGTATTGGTGTTACTGATAGTTTCATTGTTTTGTAGTAGTATTTGTAAGCGGGAGTGTGTGTTTAATCCTTGCCACTGGAACATTGTTCCACTTGTATGGTTTGTGCATATAATAATAATAATAATCAAGGCAGACCCTTCGTGAACCAAATGTTTTCTTGAACCCACTTGTTCCCACTATTCCAAACTCTGTTCAGAAAACTCTCAGAACAGCCTCTTTCCTCAAATATAGTTTCACTCACCTACCCACAATTGCCCACGGCGATGGCGCCCACCTGTTAACTCAACCTGTTCTTTGCCCAAAGCCAACTACTAAGGCAGAATCGTTCCTCGGCCCTCTTCTGTCCTATCTCTGCCTCCTATTTCCCGTTATTAATTCTCTTTCCACTTCTCATTTAACCCTTATCTCTCACTTTCGCTATTTAGGCTTTTACTTTCCTTTCCTACCATTTTTTTCCTATCCACTTCTCTCCTCCCAAGCTAATGCCCACCGTTTTTTGAGTATATTTATGGGTTTTTGCCGGTGATTCTTTCCCTAAGATTGCCGTTTATGCAACCAATTCTTTTTTATCTTTTATAGGCTTTTATATAACATACTTAAAATGGTGATTTATTTATATGCTGCGTTAGAAAAGTTAGCTTATGTAAATACCTGGCAGTAACTACATTATTTTAAATAGGAAAGTAAAGTTTTCATTAATTTTTATATTCACTTTAGAGAAACAGTATGTTTTTCTGCCAGTCTTTAATTTATTTAGAATTCACCAAATTTTGATAGCGGTTAAATTTTTATTCCCTACTCAGTTCGATATCTTTTGCCGAAAAATCCTCGTCATGTTGTAAGGTAAGATTTATTCATGTTTCAAAAAAAGATTTTATTTAAATCAGTTGGAAAATTATTGCATCAACGTCTTTGTTTCCATCGCTGTTCAGTCCCATTCGAACAAGGGAAGCCGAGACAGCTTTTAATTCTGCTTCAACTGCCATCTACCCGTTGGCCTTTGAATTATTTCGGAACGTGCTCGGCATAAGTGATTCAGAGTAATTGAACAAGAATGAAGAATGGTTTATTGATCTCTCTACTTTGTCCTATATTCTTGCTTTATTTTTCATTCCTATCGGAAAAATCCAAGCAACTACTTAATTTTGCACCAAACTTGAGTAACAGTGAAAATCATACAGTAATGAAAGATCAATTATAACGGTGAAAGTAAACGGGGTTTATTCATTAAGAATTATAAAACAAAATTTTACAAAGTCCACATTACCTATTAGCTATTATTATTACCTATTTATTTAGCTATTATTTAGGGGTTTATTTATACTTTATACCACAGAAAATAAACAGAAACAGCGACACAGGTTTCGGTTTCTCCGTCATCAGGCCTTAAAGATACAGAAAAAACCTTGCAAAGTGCAATTAGACATTGTTTAATTTTGGCATTCTTATGGATTACCAATCCATTTAGGCCTTTAAAACTCTTATTCGATTGTATATCCTTTAGATCGGAAAATAGATCATAAAATATTTTTTAAATAAATGAAAATTTCCATGATTGTGATTTAGTTACTTGCATCAATGTGCCAATTAATGTTTGTAATGTTAGAATCTACCGATTTGACCTAGATTTTGTGGTAGTTCTCCATTATAAAAAATAAGGAAAAGAACACTTCTACCACACTTCTTCCGTTAAGAACACTTACCGTTAGCACATCATTTTTTTTTATTATAAGACCATGGTTTCGACCCTTCAGGTGATGACACCATTAGACGATGATGTCCTGAAGGATCGAAACCATGGTCGTGTAATAAAAAAATATTGTGGTAACGGTTAAAGTGTTCTTTTCCTTATTCTTTATTTTGTAAATTGCTAAATGCACCCTAAAGAATAGCTAAAAAATCGATGTAGAGGTTTATAGGTAACATCACATGCTCGATGGACTGCAATTTGTCGCTGAAATGGAAAAAAAAGCCGATAAAAGAAGGAAAAAGTCACTAGATCTGGCGAAAAATAGCTGAACTGGCACGTGTGCTTTTGAACATGAAAAATGACTTGATTTTACTTGTGTTTTGGGCTCAGAAGCGAACGTTTAGTCTTCGCCACCGAAATAAGAACCAAAGATCGCAAAATCCGCTGAGAGATTTCCATTCGGTGGAGTCATCAATTTCTTGGATTGCCTGCTATTTCCCCCGGTTTATCACTGCCGAAGTGGGCCACGGTTCTTCGCGTAATAATTACGAAGCAGTAAAACTCGTTTTCTTTGGACGCGTTACGTATTTACTCGAGATGGAAGCGCGTTGAAGTTCTGATTTATTCGCTGGTCCATTGGAATGTCGCACCCTAAGGTGCCGGGGGGCTTTATATAATATCCCTTTCATCACTTTCCCGATGGGCACACAATTTTTCTTTGCTCTCTCCCTCCACCACTTTTGGATCTCTTATACGCGTATCCATCGTCTGAAATTGAATGTCTTGTCTCGACCATTGATCGGAATTGAACCATCGATCGCGAGTAATGGTTCGTTCGAAATTTATGATGCATGTATCACGCGATAAATATGCAGTATACTCACTGCGTGTTTTCATTTACGAGAGGAATCAATCACAAATACCGATTCCTTCTACATATTGTTTCATGCTGACTTTTAGTCGTTGCTTGTTCTCTAATTTTGCCCCTCTGGTTGTTGAAATTTTGTCCACTACAAATGTCTTTACCTTTACGAAACCTTTTCTTAAAGGTATCCATATGATTTATCTCTTTTCCTGAGATTCCAATACCTCGTTTAAAACGTTAGCTGAAAGGGGTAGAAGTTCTATGCTGCATTCTTATCGGACATTAAAATCACCAATGCCTAAATAACGATTACTGATGCTTAATGGTTAAAAAGTATCTTCGCTGCAGTTTTATGTTACGACTAAAGGATTGATTTTTATGACTAAATCGAAGTACATTTCGAAAATTACCAGGTTTACGTTATTAACGATGGAGAATGTGATTGAATGTACATACATATCCTTCCATAAATAATATACTTTTGTTTTGAAAAAAATGGAAATTTATAATAGGAGGTGGAAAATAGAAGATGAAAAGTATGAGAATTTCCGTTTTCTTCTTGATCTGTAACTTCGCTTTTTCATTCATTCATCATCTAAAGCTCGTCACAGCAACTAGAATGTCTTATCTTCTGCTATTCTCTTGAGTTAATGGTATGAATCCACCATCATTCTTGCCTGTATGCCACCTAGATACATTCTCCTTCGTCGTCGCCTTCGCTTTTCTCTTAACACTTTTCCCTTTAAAATTTACTTTAATTTGCCTTTTATGTCTCAATATATGACCTAAAAAACTGACCCTCCTTTGCTCCATCGCACACACTAGTTATTTCTCTTTGTTCACTTGTTTTAAGAATTCTAGATTTGTTTGCCTTTCTCCCCAAGTAATTTTCAGCATTCTTCCCCATATACTCACTTCTGCTTCTTCCAATCGGGCTTACGTCTATAAACAAGTAATATGACTGCTTCTAAAAATAGTATTGGTATTGTAATTTTATGATTCGAGTACCTCAAAAAGTTTCAGATCCACTTTAACCCAACTTTGAAACCAATTCCGTGAATAGAAATCGGCATATTAAGAAGAAATTTTTCGTAATCGTTTGAGAATATTATCTTACGAGTTCGACACTAACAACAGGCGTTTTGGGCTTCATGTGACGAGGTAAGCAATTTCGTCTCCCTGCGATTTCTGCAAAGAAGTATTTTTGATTAGTTATTACCAAACTAGAACTTCATTTGCTAATGAAGAATTTCCAAAGTTCCCTACGACTATGAAAATATAACCTTTGAAATCGATTCAAAAAGACTATATTACGTAGTTCAGCATATTTTTGAAACAAAAACAATGCTTTGCACAAGAAATTAGATAATTTCAGTTCAAACCGGTTAACACAAAAACGGATAACAGAAAATGTGTTTAACACAAAGGCAGCATTGGTCCGTTCCGTCTGCTATATTTTTCATTGTCTATTAACCCGTTCAACACGGTATAGCGATTAACACGAAAAGATTTTTACGGTCGGCAGCAAAAATATCCCTACAACATTCTTCGTGTAACAAAACAGTATTTATGGTGTCTATCAACATAAATATTATAACTCTGCATTTTAAATTGCGTTCAAATGTTGTTCATAAATTTTACAATCGTTCTATGAACAGCAGAGTTTACGTAATTAAATTTTTACGGGATAAAAGTTTATTCATTTCATTAATGTAAACTTCTGATAATTTTTATTATGGGAGACGATAAATTCTCCTACCAATGAAGCTCAAAACGACGGTTGCGTTGGTAAGAAATTCGGGTTAGGCGGAATGTATAGGTTTTCCTCTGCATTTTGTGCTAACCGTATTTCAATGTATGTACTTAGAACTTGCAAATGGGGTTTTAGTAATGGCTACCATTTTTCCCTTTCTTTCCTCAGGTCAGTGCCTCAACTTGAACTGCTCCTTGGTTCTGCTGCTCGTACTTCGTCGGTGTATCACTTTCCTAAGGGCCCACGGACTGTCACACTTTCTGCCTCTAGACCACCACATATACTTCCACAAACTCGTCGGAATACTTATATGTGGTTTCTCTGTCATACACACCATTGCGCACTGCCTCAACTTCAGTGAGTATTCCTCTTCCGTGAAGCGAGAACGCGCCACAGCCACGAAGATTAATTAGCGTCATTAATCCGACGATGTATCAATGAATAATCATATGACATGAGAGATGTCCTACGAGTCGTATTTATACGATGCGACTGCTTGGTAATGTCACGGACAATGTCTTTTTCAACTATCTAATATCTCATCAATTGTATCATTCTGCTCATCTTTGCTGATGCTAGAATCTATTTTAAATTCTCTAGAATGCAGCCTGCAATACGAGTAAAGTGAAACACTTCTTTTGATACCAGAAAAAGATGACTTAGCACTTAAAGGCACCTTGGATTTTTTTCTTTTGAAATCCATTGAAAATTAGAGATTATTCCTTCTGAATATTTTTTAAATAAACTGAACATATCGTACCGTTCATCTTAAAATTGTAATCATAATAGCAACCTCTAAATATTTATATGTTTATTACCGTAGATTTGCCTTCCAAATCTTTTCATAAATACTCGTGAATTAATTGATTATCTCATGAATATTGCTCAGGATAACATCGTAGTATGAAATCTTTAAAGTTACTTAATGAAGGAGAAATCCAAAGCCATGAAAGCCACCCAAGGGTGGATCATCATCTGCATGTGGAGTGGTCCAACGTTGCAGGGGAATTCACAGTATCCCAAGACACTACATACGTATTTCGGAAACTAATTTTCCATCCTCAGTATCCTTGCTGGACTGATTGTGTTTTGTGTGTGTCATTGTATTTATATCCGAACTGTCAATTTGGGTATAAATACAACGAAAATTCGTAAATAGTGTCTTCGGATACTATGGAATCTCCTGCAACCTTGGACCACTCTAGATCAGCAACAGAGGACCCACCCCAGAGTAAGCCTTTTATTTTACCTTGGTTATTTTACCGCTTTGGTGTGCTCCTTCATTAGAAAATTTTCTAAGAGGCAGTCCTTCCTTTTTTTCCAATCGTTAAAGTAATTTTCATTTTAGTTTTCTGTTTAATTATTTTAAAACATTGATTGCTCCTCTATCTAGGTTTGGAGGTGGTCAACCATCCGGTATTGAACAAAGCCAACTGGACAACGTGGGAATGGCTGGGAACGGATAAACCTGGGCTGTTCGGCCTTATTCCGGGTGAAGCCAACCCAACCGGAATCGCCCTCTGTTTCATACTTCTGGTTATGTTCATCTGCTCACAGCCATTTGTGCGCAGAACTGGCTGCTTTGAGGTATGCAAACCCAGCAAAAGTATCACATAGTATTGATGTGGTTGTAGTGGTTATAATTTACAGATAAAGGCGTAGGTTTTACCTGATGATAGCGATCACTCGGTGAAATCAGTCGGTGTGGTTAAAGTGAGGAACAAGCACGCGTTTCTGCTTTCATTTCTTGGTTGTTATAGTGATTAATTTTCTAACCCGATTTTTCTTACATTCTGGTCTATTTTCCAAGAAAAGGAATTCTTGATATTTTGCCGTTGACAAAGTGCAGGGGGAATAGGAAATTGGCTAGTGATGTACGGTCGTTACAGGGACTGCTACAGTAATCGTAAAGGCTTACCAAAAACCCTGAAAAAACTTGTAGGATGTAAAGTTGGCAACAATTATTGGTCAAGTAGTAATTATTCATACATTACTACAATTCCATATAAGTCAAATTTTAGCGAGTTTAGGGAGTTTAAGAAAATAGCATTCCTAGTTATTTTCAAATGTCGTTAAGGTAAACTTAGACATAATTGATACATTTTTCATCTTTCCTCAATACTTATGTTATTATTACAGGTTATTACAGAGAGCATGTACTATATATGCTTAAAATGCCAATTAGCTTGAAATGTTATTGATGTCATGTTTAATTTTTCCCTAATTCTTACTGTAGGCAAGCTTTGAAGAGTAACCGTTCCGAATATTGAGTTGGCACGGCACACTTCTTAATTTATGAAATCGTAAAACGTTTCTCTCTTTCGTCTTCCAGATTTTCTATTGGACTCATCTGCTGTACGTGCCATTTTGGATAATTGTCATAATCCACGCTCCTAATTTCTGGAAGTGGTTCATCGGTCCAGGGGTGATCTATATACTGGAGAGAGGCTGGCGTCTGGTCAATCAGAGAGCAAGGAGACTTGGGAGAACGTACATCTCTTCCGGTGTCCTTCTTCCATCGAGGGTCGTTCATCTTGTGCTACGAAGACCCTTACACTTTGACTTCTGTCCTGGAGATTACGTATTTGTCAATGTCCCTGCAGTGGCTCGTTACGAATGGCATCCCTTTACCATAAGTAGCGCTCCAGAACAACAAGGTGGGTCACATGTTGGTATTTTCTCCCTATCCCGATGAAGCGTGGAACTCATCTTGAAGAAAGAATAACATTGAAGTCTCGTAGCATCTACAGCAATGCATAGAGAATATAGATCTGCAAACCACGCATGTTGAGGGTCGTATCGGGTCGGAAAATTTACAATATATTTCATTTATTCATCGGATATGGACATTTAGCTTGTGGTTCTGTACGCGGGTACGGCAAAGGAAATCTGTATCTTTTCAGATCCTCTCAGGGTTTTTTAAGCATTAATATTTAAAGGATCGAAATCAGACAAATTCATGGGACAGTAATAAGCATAATTAAGAAAAAGCAGAAAAACAATATATGGAACAAATTGAACCCGATAATCTCGCAATTGTTATTAAGATTCATATTGGTATATAAATCCTTTGAGGGATACCGGTCAGATAATCGAATTTTTCGTATATATGAGATGAAAGAAAATAAGAAATATGGGGGAGGATACAGTATGAAGGAAATATCAGAGATCTGCAAACCCGCAATTTATCCGATATCCGTAAGAAAATTTGCAGGTCGGATACTTAGTTCTTGCGGGTCGGACCGGGTAGAAAAACTCACAATCTTTTGTGGAAGGATCGGATTCGAATGTGCTGCCTACGGACACGGTTCCGATGCCGATATGGAAATCATTATCTATGGAAATCTCTAATAGAGAATTAGAGGAGCCTTTCTATATCTATTGGATGTAATTTCGTCACTCTCAAAATATTTTAAGAAATTTCCTGTTTCCAAAGAAAGAACACTGAGTATATTCCACCAAAGGTTTATTTCCACGACTAGTTAAGCCTTTGGTGGAATATACTCAGTGTTCTTTCTTTGGAAATGTGTGCGAAATTCCACGAAGTGACGCTTGGTCACATTAATTTAATTTCCTATGTGATGAAATCAAAGGCATAGCGGATTTGACACTCGTCCAAGTAATACTTTTCACGTCACCTTAAAAGGAAATATTCCTTTGTCTAATACTACAGCCAATAAAATATTGATCATCACAATTTTACCATAGCTAGTTCTTATTAATAAACTCGGTTTATTTTTTAGGATTAATATTATAAATCTTTTAACGAATTCAACTGTATCGGCTAGCAAAACTTTAATGGGGATCTATTAATATTAAGTAATTACAAACTAATTTATTCACAGTCCCGCAGCAGTCGGAAATGTTGAAATTAATACCTTCACAGAAAAGTGTTAAAGGTGATATTGCACGTAAATTTGTATACCTAGGAAAATTTCCAAAGAGAAACGGACACAAAAAATTTGACAGAACCGGGACCCGAACCCGGAACTCCCAATTGTCGATCGGTTGATTTAAAGCAATTGGGAGATCCAGATTTGAGCCCCGGTCTTGTCAAACTTTTTTCATACCCGTATCTCATTAAGGATTATACCTTCGCGCGCCATTTATTTTGAGGTGGTAATTCGTGATGTATCTTGTAATGAATGAAGGTGATGGAAGTTTCATTAAGACTGTTAAGTCACGATAGGAGTGCGTTTGCAAAATACATTTCTTCAAATGTTCATCTCCTGTGTCAGTAGTTCTTTCAGCATATCAAACAGCATCCCGTGACCATATCGTATGATCGTATATATTAGAAAACTATCTTATCGTCCCTGGTCACCTTCGTCGCACGATCCCTAGTTAATGGTCAATTTTAGCGATAGCTTTATTATGGCGCATCCCTCGTTCGATGTAACATCCGATCCATCTCAATATCCATCTCCCGGGAGATGAACCATCAAAGCGCAGGACGGAGACGAGCGTAAAAAACCGATCGTACGCGCAACGAATCGCCTTCATAACTTCATTGGAAGCACCTCGTTTGGAATGGTTCCCATTTGCCTCACGCACGTTCGCGTGATTGCAGATTCCCTGTGGCTGCACGTGAGGGCCGTCGGGGAATGGACCAACAGACTGTACGACTACTTCGAGAAGGAGCAGGAGAGGATGCAGGCGGAAGAGGCGGTGACGTCGTCGACACCCGCAGTCCCCGCGGACCCTGAGGTCGGCCGAAGTGAAGCAGGAGGAAGGGGATCCATGTCCTACAACGGAAACTCGATGCAGATGAGAGGGAAGGGACTGAAGAGATTGCAGGCGTATGTACTTCATAGATTACCGTCCATTGAAAAAAGGCCCATCAACGGGTCTTGTCTATTTGACTGTCTTTATGTCTTCGAGTTTGTGTACGTTTATGTAACTATGAGGTTTTAAATGATCGGGTCTTCCTCCGCGGAACGGGATGGCGATGGTCGTACAAGAGCCTTGGATTTGTAATAGTAGTCACTCATCTCTTCCTGTCTTACGGTCAAGGTTTCGGATACCGTCAATAGTTTTGATGTCATTCAAATTTCATTTTCTCGAAAATATTACCATCAATAACTTGGAATTATTTTCTAAAACTAAATATAAATCAATAATTGTCTATCGGAATCCAGTGAAAGTGAGATAATTCGTTGATTTTTGCCTCTGGATTAGAAATAAAATTGTCTCTTCTTCGGTTAATTGTGTGTCGGCCATTCAGTTATTACTGAGCGATAAGAAAATGAGAAAATTGCTGTTATTATCTGCTGATCTTTCCAAATATAATAGACTGTTTGCATTCTATTATATAATATGTATCATTAATAAAGTGAAAATTAATTGGCTTATCTAAATATTTACAGAGTAGTAAATAATTGGTTAATTTGGGATCACATTTTTTTTTAATGAGCGTGAGACGAAATATGGGCAAAAATCATGTTTTATGGTGACAGCTAAGTGCGCATTTTCAGTTAAGTGCGCATTTTTGTAAATGCATCGAAGCTTAATTTATTTTACTTAAAAATTATGGTACCAATTGTAAATGTATATATAGTTCATACGTTAGGGTAAATAAAAATACGTATAAATGATAGACATTGTTTCTCCAAGCATTTAAAATTAACTTCTTCCACTAGAAAATTATATGTAATTGAATGCTTATAAATACATTCAGACACAAATATATTTCAATATTAATATACTCGTATACTATTACCTTACAGATTTCTATGAAATTTCCTTATCAACTTTTCTTTCTAGGTTTTATCTTAGTTTGTTTTCCATTATTAGGCTTTATTCATTTTCCTTTGAGTAAATTGTAGAACATTTTACATCATAAATTATAATTGAGATTTACAAATAACCTCATGGAATTCATTGGTTAAACATTCTCAGGTATTTAGAGTGTTCTTATTTATGAACGGAAATTATTAGGAAGAGGAATAGGCTCCTTAATTCCATATCGCATAAAACTCGACAATGGAACGTCGTAGAACCTTTCACGACATTAGACTTAGTTTAGTTAGTTAGACACGAGATTAGACATTAGTTTTTGTTTTTGGAGCATATTTTTAAAATGCTTTAAGATGTTGAGGAATAGGGGTAATGTTTTTTATTTCGGAATTCAGAAGTTGTAATGTTTCATCTGTAACCCGTTCTTGAAAGGAATTTTAATAACTTTCCCGCGCAGGATATGATATGCCTTTTCGTGGGAGAACTTATCGAATCGATCTCTTTGGGAATGGTCTGTATTTTTTAAGATTACGACCGGAGAAAAGTGCTTTCCCGCACAGTAAAGATGTGTTGAGGCAGTTAAAAAGCGGTCTTTACGATGCCGAAATGGATGTTCAAATTCTCTTAAGCGTTTGGAAAAGTCATTGTGGTACAACAGTAACATGTTCCGCTCGACATACCAGTCGAGATGCAACCACTCCGTACTTTATTGGCGAACGTTATGCATTAATCTTTCATCTGTTTTTTTCCCTCGATGTTCCTTACATCTCAAGCATTATATTTCCATTTCACGCTTTTCAACTTCTCACTGCTATACTTGAGTTTGCTCTATCTGCGATTCATGAAGTTCAATTTATTTTTACTCTGGTTCATCAGCTATGTCACTTCGTTCATTATTGTTTATTTTAATAAGAATTTTTTATTCTCTAGCGAAACCGTTATGAGCTTCGGATAACCGTTCTTCGATCTTTAATACTAATAATGTTTAATATTGATTGAGAATTTGAGTGATCGATGGAAGAAGACAGCAAGAAAATTATACCGAACATAAATTGTAAACTTTATCAATGTAGATAATTTTGTTTCATTGAAAATTTTCCCTTATTGATCTTTTGATATTATTATCTTTTATATTGACGAACCCACCGGCGAAAGTAATTTAAAATCTTTCATTGCCCTACGTGCTACCTTTTCCTACTGCGGATTCCTAAGCTTCACTTAGTGTTGTTATTGTTCACAAACCACAACATTTTTTCTATTCTAATTTCATTTGGATTACTTTGTATTTTAGTACCCAACTTAGATCTATTTTACATTGACGATAGGTAAGGAAGAGAATGAAGATACTTGGTCGTCGGGGCTCCCGGATAGCCAAATGGGTAGCGCGTTCGCCTTTAGCGGAAGCGTTCCCGGGTTCGATTCCCGGTGGAAACCCATATGTGCAAAATGACCTAAGCTGTCCTAGCAATGTTAACACTACTGAGAATGACTTTTAAGTCCCAATATCGCCAACAAAACGTTATTTACTTATTGGTATCATGACGAAGAAGGTGTAAACCGTTGAAAAAAAGCCTTCATTGCTGGATCAGCATACCATATTTCTATCGAAATTGACTGTTCAGGTTTTATGAAAACTGTAAGTCTACTGTTACAAGCGTTAGATTTTTCTCACATATCATTACTTTTATAGAAGTAAATTGAATCGTTGGGTAAGAATATTTGAAATAAATAATTTAATGGAGAATATTCTGTTCAATAAAAAATTTCCTGAATCACTTAATTTGGATAGGAATGACGAGATGGAAGTGGGGAGCCTGTAATCGTGTTGATAACTCTTTTGGCATCTTTTTGAAACTATATTTATAATGACTTCATAGGGTTGAAGGAATTCTACATTCCTGACTGTTACTTTCTATAGCATGATATCTAATTCAAATAAGCTCATACACATATCGGAAATAGCAACCCATTACGCACTACGCGTCTCCGCCAGAATTAGCTTTCCCTGCTCCCTGTCCCCGTTTGTGCTCCTTACTCTCTCCCTGTGAACATCGATAACATAACTCCTGTTCTTTGTGCAGATCCATTCAGAGGAAACTTGGATCAGACGAAGAGGGGACCAACAATCGTACCGGAAGCATAAAATCGGTGGGTTTCCGTAAAGTCGGTGGAGATGGTTTCACGAACGAGGGGTTTTCATACGGTGGACCAGAGGGCCGAGGAGGAGACCCTGCGGGACTCGCCACTCTTATGCAGGGCACCATACTGGACAGCGTGGGAGTGGGAGCAGGTAACGAAGGCAACGGAGGTAAGGAGGAATCTAAGCATTTGCTCATGTTTACCAAAAAAGAGCTATTTTTGGTGGTGAGACATACTATTCTAAGAATGTTCCTCTTTTTATTAATTTAAACATTTTGCAACTGCAGCAAATAATGATGTAGCTCTATATGAGGATATTTTAGGGAAATAGCTGAGTACTTAATGAATTCAGTACTGTAATTCATATGATTTGAAGAGGTCACTGTACTTGACCTAACGTTCTTCAACTAATCCTTTGGGATCCTGCAACAAAGTTGAAATTTAATCATAATTTAAGAAAACGTTTAGAGAGGACTCCTGGAGTTTCATTTTTTGGAATTTTCTTTCTTTAACCAACTTAAGTTACGTGAGATATAAAAATGAATGAAAATGAAATCTAACGTTGCAATATATAAGAATAACATAGACGTTGAGATCTGCATTTGATTCCAATACAATATCTTCTTTTACTAAAAGATCTATTCATCAAATTTTGGTTTTCGACAAAGTTCAAAAAAGATCTTCTTCGGTTTCACCCCAATTTTCCGAAATTATTTGCAGTGGACAGCGCTCGTCTGACTTCAGGTGGCAGTGTGGGCGCTGGAAGTGTTGGTAGAGGTAGAAAGCTTTCTCCAGACCAGAAACTCCACAGACTTCTGTTGGCTGGTTCGAAAATCCCATTGGCTAAGTCTCTCTCTATGCCAGACATGCAGACCAGAACAAAAAAGAGGGAGAGACTAATGGCGTAAGTTTGATGTTTTTCTCGTATAACTTCTTCAAAATCGTCATCAATTTCATGATTACCATCGGTCAATTCAATAATTCAATCCAAACAAGGTTCATTTTACATGTATTAATGAAAGTAATTTATTATTAATATTAGAAAATTCTTCCTATATCGATATAAATACAGAATATGGTTACATCATGTTTGCTCTACTAATCCTCCTTATTCCTCTATCTTACTAGAAATGAACAAATCCCAATTCTTATGCTTCCTCGAAATCACCAGACATATCATTTAATTCTATTCTCACAACTATCTCAGCTTTGGTGATTTCTCTATATTATATTCTATACAAAAAGTAAAAGAGGCATAGTTATCTGGATCTATAAATAAGAGATCCATTTTCCTTTCTAAAGGTAATCAGAGATAATATTAAAGTTGTTCAGTTCACTTATAATAGTTAATTTCATCTATCTGAAGATGTAGTAACGGGATACACTTTTATTTGCCGGTTTTAAATATTAATTCAAAATATTAAGCATCTTCCGTAGTTTAGAAAACACACACAGTTCTTCCATTACCTGTTAACTTCCGGTTATCGTCGCATTTCAGTATCCTTTGGGAACGCGGTTTTCCAACTGGTCTCGGCGTTCTTTAACCAGTCTTTAAGAGTGAGAATCAAGTCATGAGGCTATAAATTCAAGGCCTAATCGGTAACCAGGCCTACATCCTGCGTCGAAAGCTCTTTATCTATGTAAAAAGCTAGTGAAGCATTTTTTCAAAAATTTTCCCTACTTACTCTTCCCTCGTTCTCTTATCAGTTCCTGCCTCTTACTCAGCTTGAAGGGAACAATTGCTATCGGGAAACGTCGTATTCTCAGAGCCCTGCGAAAAGTTTATGATCTCTTTTCACATTAACGCAATCATGAGCTGAACGCTCGTGTTACTACGGCGAACACTCGCCGAGTAATCGATTACAACACCGACACTTATTTATCTCGCGCATCTTTGTTCTTCGGGCTGTAATTTCACCTTTATTTTTAATACGCTGATGTGTCGATATCTGTAAAGATTTTAGGAATTTACCAAGACTGGAAAACTTGCAAAATTTAAAAAGAGGTAGTTGATTGATTGATTGTTTCTTGAATTAACTTTTTTTAGAATAAATAATGGTCTATTTAGGGAACCACGAAGCTGTGCTCATAGATTGAGGATTCTAAAGAAATCAACAAGGATAGACACAAATTCACGGTATTTGTATAAAATAATTAATCCATAGTTTAAAATTTATGTATACAAAATAAAAATGAGTTTAATCCCATGTTTCTCTAACGCTTACGCCCACCGATCTTTCAGGTGACCTTATACGGTATTCGAGTGCCATCCTCTCCCATTAAGTAATCAAAAATAAGTTAAAAAATAACCACTTTCTTTTAGAATCTAATATTAAATTAATGACAAAATATCTACAGGTAGTGATAGCCATGTAATCATTATTCAAATTATTTAAAATTTAAGTGAAAAAGTATTAATTTTATAGTGATATTTATGATAAATCAATGGCCATCGTCTCCTCATACGTATTAATAAAACTCATTCCCTGCTGATTTCGGTTTACCTCTTGTATGTACAATGTACCACCATGAGAGCCAGCAAATAAATAAAATCTCAGTCAGGTAAGTAATCTCTCAAGCATTATTGAGAACATTGCGTTGTTATATCCAACAATCTTGAAAGCGATATCAGTAATTCTAAATTATTTTTTATTATATCTTCGTACTGAGAATAAAAATTGGTAGCTCTTCATACGAAGGTATACGTAATATAATTGTAATATACGTTACTTTTATCCGTTGTTAGTCATTTGCAATAGATTTAAATTATATGTTCTGAAAGGGGTGTAGAGTGATGAATAATTTAGCGGTATCCAATCTTCTACTATTTTCTTCATTTAAAACTGATAGAAAAGCTGTGCGAAATGATTGCGAAGTATCTTTCGCAGAGCAGTGGTACACCTGACAGATAAAAATGCTTAGGATAATATTTCCCATATTCAATATACAGGAGAATGTGTACTATTCTTTTACAATTGCCTCATATTTGTGCTTTTCCTTCCAGATTGAGAGAATACATGCGCTCAGAATCCGAAAGGAGTTTCGACGAGGTTCAGGTGAGGCGAGCAAGGATGCAGACTCTAGGATTGGCTTACCTCAGCCCTCAGAATAGATGCGTCGCACAAAGCTTCAGATATATGCGTAACAAACCAACCATCATCGCACTCAAGGTACGTAATTTTGGGAAATAACGTGTAAATAAATGGTGAAATCAAGGTGCTCGGAATCTTTATGAGCAATTGAATAAATTTTTGAGTGAATCAGTAAAACTTTCTTTTTTAACTCTTATTTTTATAACCAGTGTATTCGTAAGCTGTCTTAACTATGTAATGAATTAGAAAATATAATGTATCGCAAATATCGACAACTTTCAACTACTCAAGTGTCTTAAGACTTAATAATCCAGTATTGCGGATTTAATGCAGTTCCTTCCTCTTCTTCAACCCATAAATGAGCTCGCGGCCCGCATCGAAAAACGCAAAAGCCAAGAAGAAACAGATATCTCTATGTCACTGATCTAACTAATATAGCTGATCACTTCACATGTCATAAAAAGGATTACGAGAAAACTTGGTACAGAAAAGACGTTAAATAACTCCAGAAAATAATTAAAGTGACCAAAAATGAAACTTGTATTAATAGCCTGCGCTTTTGACTTTATCATTTCCCCAAGTTTTTTTATTAGAATTTGAGGTACTCTGAAATCAGCTATCCTGAACAATTACATTCAGTTAATATTTGGCTAGTGTACAATCATTGACTTTTATCGAACCAAGTTTTCAATGCTCTCACTTTGAATCATTCTGTGTGACCACGGTGAGGAATATACATTGAAAGGTTCCTCCGTCTTTTAGACGCCCAGTCAGGACGAAGACTCCCCTGGATCCCCCGGAGCCGGTGTCACATCTGCAGCCCTCAAGGGAAGGAGGAAGTCCCCAGTGGCTTCTGCTCTTCTCTTCGCTAGAAGGGCAAGCGGAGCGGCATGTCCTGAGGCCGTCATTGAAGAGGGAGCTGCCGGTGCTAGTGCCGTGCCGAAGACCATCGCCACTCCCAATCCGTCAAGCAATCCGACGTCGCAGGACAAAATGGAATTCGACGAATTTCCATCTCAGTTTGCAGGAAGGCAATTGGCTGTGCCTTATCCGATTGGAAAGCCACTCGAGGTAAGCGTATACAGAGACCATGAAGGGATTGTTTTCTTTAATGATGAAAGAGAGCCTATCTTAGGTAAACAGACAATTTGCTACGTTTTAATGGCCCCCAAGACTTAAAAATTAATATGAATACTGGAACAGTAACGAAAAGCTTGCTCTGACTGGGATATAATAGTATCCTTTAAAATGATAAAGATCAGTTTAAACTAAACTTAATCAACACCTTAATACATACTTTTTTTATTCTCTAAACTGCATAAATGATTTTAAATGATTACCTAAAAAGATAGCCAATTTTATATTCATAATTCTTCCATTAATTTTTGCTTGCAATTTGTTAAATTGGTTAAACTCTTTCAGTAATGCCTAGTTCATACGTGGCTAAATCAATTCTCAAATCAATATTAGCCATTGTATTCATTGTAGTAGTTCTTTAATGAATTTTACCTCTAGACTCATTCAATTTCAGTAGCTGTAATTCTTTAGCTGTAATTCCACTTTAATTTAAATTTAGTTCATAATTTCTTATTTCGATCATCGATTACAACTATCACTGCGGGAAATTTCAATTCTGAGGAGCGTAAGCACATTAAACTATTGCAATTTATTTGTATTCTTTACCGATCAACCTGTTTTGCAACTAAATCCCTCCCGCATGTCCTGTATGCTTATAATGTATTATTTGACAGCTTCTTGACCAGACTTTCCATATCACTTACCTAAGGTGTTCACAGGAGTTTGGTTTAAACATTAATCTTGCTGCAAATTCCATTACTGCACCATTCTTAAGCATCTAAATGTTTACTTTAATGCACTAGAAAAGTATTTCTTTCCAATCAGCACCCACCTTCCTCGGAAAGTTTCTTTCCAATTAGTACCCACCTTCCTCGGAAGTGGTTTTACAAAATGGTATTATTTTAATTTTATTAATTTCTGTAACATTGTATGTGCTTTAAGGTTGATGGTTTATTTTTAACTATTTCTATGTAACTTCATAGCTCAGTGTAGTATTTGAAGCGGAATTAGAGAAATGCTGTCCTAAATATGTCCCACAGGTTCCCCACTTTTTTCTCAACGAAATTCTCAACTCAAAACGTTCGATATTACTTTCATGTACTGTGATTCTCAGGTATTTTCTCAGTTTTAGAATTTTGCGTGGTTAGATTCATACGGATACTTTTGAAATCTTGAATATCATGGAAACACTTTGAAATATACGATGTAGTATGATTTCCCTGCTTTTGGTGTATATGAAAATAAGTATTTCATTCACACGTCACGTGTCCGAATCTTCTCGCGATGAAACGGCATGCGAAGCATCTATTTACATGTTAGCTTGAATGCATAAGATTCAGGATAAAGAGGAGAAAATTCAACCTATAAGGATTACTTTGAGTTTTAAACCGAAATATAGGTTTATTATTGGTTGTGGAGAATTTAAATATACTTTTATTCCTTTCAGACATTCAGATCATGATCAAATTTGTTGTCGCAAAATGTTTCATTTCTTTTCTGAAAAATATCATTAATTTACCGTTTGCGGAAATAATTTTCTTTGAGGTCAAGCTAAAATGTTTATACGCTGTCAATGAAGACTAGATATTCAAGAAAATCTGAGATTAAAAATCAATATTTTCTAACATCTGAGAAATACAACGAACTCTCAAAATCATCACAATTCTAGATTTAATTCGTCTCTCTGCCTAATAATTGATGGTTGTGATGATTTTTATACGAGTATATCGATTTGAAGTCGACATTTGCAACTACTAATTGACGATGCTAATGATCAATACTTTTGCACTTAGTTTGACTCTTTTATATTTTTATGAATTTTACTGCTAACCCAAAGTTTAATTTGCAGCAAAATATTAAATAAATAGATAATGTGCTAGAAACTTTAATGTCCTTTCTACAGATATCCATAGTTAAGTAGGTCTATGTAATAATCAAATATATGAGTATGATCGGGCATAATTCTAGGACTCTGTTTCTCTAATTTCGCAACTAACATATCCTACCCAATCACTGCAATAGTTACCTTATTAGTTGTAAGCATTGTTAATTCTGCTGCTAGTTATTTAACAATGCATCACTTTTAACGCCTGCTTTGCTTACATGAAACTTTTATTGCACATGGTGAACAAGGATGTTTCTACGTAGGTTAATGATAGAGGTATTCTTAAAACGTGACTATAATGTTGAAAATATCACCCGAAACAAATCATGTCTTTCTCAATTTTCAGTTAAGTAGGCTTTTTATCGCCCATTTTCTTATGGTCGAAAATTTAATATGAATGGTTGAATCTTAAGTTCTTTAAAGGAGGTGGAAGAAGTCCGCGTTAATAAATTATTATTGGAAGACATTTATCTACATCACTCAAATGTGGAAAATCATTTAGAAGAGATGTAACACCAGAGTATTTTTAGAATATAAGTTATAAATAGTTTCCATGTGATTTATATTGCAAGCTAATCACTTTTCGTACTTTTAAATTTTACCTCATTTCCATCGCTATGGTTTGAATTACAAGTCTTATGTCACATATTTTTCAGACATCTATTACACTGAAGTTTGAATTCAGGTATTTTATACCATTTTGCAGAAATTTCAGATTATTTTTCTAAAACTATGATAATAGATTTTATGAGATTAAAGTATGCTGTTAAATCTGTGAAAAATAAAAGATGTTTTTAAAAATGCTAATATAATATGTAGCTGTAAGCTTTTGTGAGTGATTCAACCAAGGCCTCGAAGAAATGCGAAGGTTACCTATATGAATCAATATTAAGATCTACAATAGAAAGGGATGTTTTAATGGAAATCACTGCATCCAATCCTTTGCAATGGCAGAGTAACCCACGGGCCATTTTCACAACCGCGCCTGGTCCCGTTGGAGACGAGACAAACTTCCTTGTTCACATTGATTTGCCATTAACATCTGCGCCACTTGGGCGTAGTAAAGCAGCCGCTACGTCGGCCGCACGCTCGCTCGCGGTTGCGCAGCGACCCGTAGTTAATAGTTGAACAGCTTTTTGCAGCGCTGAGAGATTGATTATATTCAAGGGAAATCCCCCACCAGGGCCTCAGAACGATGTAGTGGGGGCATTTCTTTCCGATCAATGGCTACCATGTGGCCGCAAAATACCCATCACATTCCTCTGCAATACCAACTGTTGCCGCTTCAAAAGAGACCATAAAACCGCCAAAAGAGACCCAAACCCGAAGTTCAAACAAAAGTGCCAAGGGCTTCCGGTGAGTGAAACACGCTGTAATTATGCACCTTTTCTCCTTTCCTGCTCTTTCTCCTTCGTTTTCCTCCGGATGTTTTAAGTGTCGCTCGAACTGAAGGAATTGCTACCCGGAATAAAAAATGATCAATGAAATTCGATCCTTGATAAAAAGTTACTTTCTCCAGAACATGAAGTTACATATGTGTATGAAACTTGCATTTAAAATGTTGTTTTGCTATGGCGGAGGTTGGAAATTTCATTCCAGGTGAAATTAAATAAGAGCAAAAGTATTTCTGGAATAAGTGTTGATGAATTCGTTCGAGGTTAAAGGGAAAATAAAAGGCCACGAGTAAATAAAAAATAAAGAATTAGTTCCGTTCCGGAGGAAAGTAGTAGGTAGATAAAATATAAGCGTTTGAAAAATTGTAGCATAGATAACAATAAGTAAATTCAGGAATCTAATAATAAAATAACAGTTATCTATCTTCTGTAGTATAATGTCGTAATTTTTATAATAGGTGCCATATTTAAAAACAAACTATTTAAAAATCGTTTGATTCTATTCAACCGAATCTATGAAAATAATATTTAATATTTGCGTATTTTTGTGTGTGTATTTACCAATAACTTCAGAAATACTCGATATGTATCTTATTTATAGCTCCCTTAACTCCTAATTGTTTCATTTTCTATATAGTTGTAAAATTAAGACCAAAACCTTAATTCCAGTAGATTAGTAATTATTAATATTTCCTTCGTTGTGGTTGGGGTTAACTGAGGGCATATATTGATGGAACTAAGGGCGTTAGAATCATTAGAAATCTGATATTTCATTAAAAAATACCATGCAGTTTTCCCTGTGGTTATAACTTATCTGAACGTCTGTATTTCTATCAATATGATCTAAACACAATGAGTGTATTAAATGTAAATTAAAATCAAATCAATTTAAGTTTAAGTCATGTGGAAACTGAATTAAAACTTAACTAATATTGAAAATGAAACCGAACTATCGCACTTTTGAAGTCAGAAAAAGTCACTGCACTTGTGGAGGGTTAGGATTCAGTCTCAGTCAACTCTGCTAAAAACCATAAACTAAAAGAAGTCAAATTTTCAAAGCCCTTTACGTTCGAGGAACGCTTTTGAATGTCCCGATCCTTGGGTTTTGTCTTCATCTTTGCCTATTTCTGTCCCATCTTTCTATCCATTATCCTCCATCTTCGGTGTCGGGCGTTTTGTTTAATATTTTACTTCTCTAGCCATTCTCGTGATGGTGATGGTGTTGGTGGTGGTAAAGCAAGTTTTTTGAATCCGTGTCTTTCACCCAGACGGCCTCTCAACGGCCATCGACAGGTGAAGAATGCAAATCAGGATCTTCTGGTACCCATCGCATTGTTAAGATGGGTACACAGGTAAGCGCGGGTTAATGCTGTCCACTGCCAACGGTTTATCGCTATCAGAAGTACTCCCATGCCGAATATTTTGATTTCGTTACAATCACGTGCGCGGAAATAATATCAGAACGTAATTTCTTGACAATTTATGCGGCTATTTGTAAATTTTTAAATTTCTGAGCTGTTAATAGTAAAGCGAATACTATAAAAGATTATTCCTTTTAAAAACAACACATGCCTTATAGCTCAGTGTAGTATTTGAAGCGGAATTAGAGAAATGCTGTCCTAAATATGTCCCACAGGTTCCCCACTTTTTTCTCAACGAAATTCTCAACTCAAAACGTTCGATATTACTTTCATGTACTGTGATTCTCAGGTATTTTCTCAGTTTTAGAATTTTGCGTGGTTAGATTCATACGGATACTTTTGAAATCTTGAATATCATGGAAACACTTTGAAATATACGATGTAGTATGATTTCCCTGCTTTTGGTGTATATGAAAATAAGTATTTCATTCACACGTCACGTGTCCGAATCTTCTCGCGATGAAACGGCATGCGAAGCATCTATTTACATGTTAGCTTGAATGCATAAGATTCAGGATAAAGAGGAGAAAATTCAACCTATAAGGATTACTTTGAGTTTTAAACCGAAATATAGGTTTATTATTGGTTGTGGAGAATTTAAATATACTTTTATTCCTTTCAGACATTCAGATCATGATCAAATTTGTTGTCGCAAAATGTTTCATTTCTTTTCTGAAAAATATCATTAATTTACCGTTTGCGGAAATAATTTTCTTTGAGGTCAAGCTAAAATGTTTATACGCTGTCAATGAAGACTAGATATTCAAGAAAATCTGAGATTAAAAATCAATATTTTCTAACATCTGAGAAATACAACGAACTCTCAAAATCATCACAATTCTAGATTTAATTCGTCTCTCTGCCTAATAATTGATGGTTGTGATGATTTTTATACGAGTATATCGATTTGAAGTCGACATTTGCAACTACTAATTGACGATGCTAATGATCAATACTTTTGCACTTAGTTTGACTCTTTTATATTTTTATGAATTTTACTGCTAACCCAAAGTTTAATTTGCGCGATCCTAGAATCAGCTGTTTCTATACCAAAATTCAAAAGTTTAATTTGCAGCAAAATATTAAATAAATAGATAATGTGCTAGAAACTTTAATGTCCTTTCTACAGATATCCATAGTTAAGTAGGTCTATGTAATAATCAAATATATGAGTATGATCGGGCATAATTCTAGGACTCTGTTTCTCTAATTTCGCAACTAACATATCCTACCCAATCACTGCAATAGTTACCTTATTAGTTGTAAGCATTGTTAATTCTGCTGCTAGTTATTTAACAATGCATCACTTTTAACGCCTGCTTTGCTTACATGAAACTTTTATTGCACATGGTGAACAAGGAT
Organism: Ladona fulva; assembly: GCA_000376725.2. Lineage (NCBI taxonomy): Eukaryota > Metazoa > Arthropoda > Insecta > Odonata > Libellulidae > Ladona > Ladona fulva. The sequence goes on along the minus strand of KZ308122.1, from coordinate 2,353,257 downwards.
GTTTCTACGTAGGTTAATGATAGAGGTATTCTTAAAACGTGACTATAATGTTGAAAATATCACCCGAAACAAATCATGTCTTTCTCAATTTTCAGTTAAGTAGGCTTTTTATCGCCCATTTTCTTATGGTCGAAAATTTAATATGAATGGTTGAATCTTAAGTTCTTTAAAGGAGGTGGAAGAAGTCCGCGTTAATAAATTATTATTGGAAGACATTTATCTACATCACTCAAATGTGGAAAATCATTTAGAAGAGATGTAACACCAGAGTATTTTTAGAATATAAGTTATAAATAGTTTCCATGTGATTTATATTGCAAGCNTAAAATATTTCTAATATCTGAATTTTCTCTGCAGGACGTTCTTCGAGTCCATGGTATTTACATTAAAGGTGACGCAGTTTGTTTATTCGATATAGTCTTTCTTTGTTTCAATCATTGAATAATATAATGAATATGATTGGCCTCAATTAATAATAGTCCTCATTTATATACGAAATGAGCATAATTATCATTCGGAGAGTAAAATTTGAATGCAATATACCCCTTAATATAGTAATACTAACATTCAATCTCATGATCTGAACCTTTCTTCTATATCAACGAAGAGAAGACGACAGTTTTGGGGGAATTTGGGGTTAGGGCTCCCGGATAGCCAAGTGGGCAACGTGTTCCAATTCGGTGAAAGCGGTCCCGGGTTTGATTCCCAGTGGGGCACCTACGTGCGAAGTGACCAAAGCAGTCGAGGCACTTTTAACAATAATACTACTACATTTGGAGCTGTGCAACGATAAATTCTACCTGCTTCAGCCTCGGATTTTTTCTATTTCGGAAAATTATCTCATTTAAATTCTTTACTTTGCTTACAGGTGGATTTCTTTTGGATAAACAGAGACCAGAGATCATTCGAGTGGTTCGTCAACTTGCTTTCTCAACTCGAGATGGAGCAGGCTGAACTGGGCGGAGCAATGGAACGGTTCCTGGATATGCACATGTACATCACATCGGCTCTTCAGAAAACTGATATGAAGGCCGTGGGGCTGCAACTTGCGTTAGACTTGCTGCATCAAAAGGTTGGAAAATTAACCACGTCGAAGTCCAAAATTCACATTGGGACCTCCGAATTCGAATGTAGATCTAAATATCTACGCGTTGAGCAGATATTGTTATGTACTAGCGAAATGTTACCATTGCAAGGGTCGCATTCCACCGGAAGCCTTCTTTTTTGCGAAAATTTTAGGGTAATCTTTCAGATATATAATTTTTTTACAGGCAATGACATGATTTAAAGGACAATGACTCAGTTCATTTAACTTATTTCATGAAATGCCCTCTAGAAAGATTTTAAGTTTTAATTCGTTGCTTGAAGTTTTAAAAAAGCTCATTATATGGTTTACTTTTAAATGGATTTGTATTTCAGCGGGTCGTTGTCACTACTTCATCGGTTTTTCATCTATCCATATCTACATTTTCACTTGAGAAGAGACTCATTATTTCCTCCATTCTTCGTGTTCACTTGAGATTAATTCATTATTTCCGACTAAACTGATTGATTCTCTTGAAAGAAAAGGAAAACTTTCTATCTGAAACGCTATATTTTATCAATTATCATCAGCCTTACTTCTTTATCTATAGTTAATAGGATTTGAAATTGTGAAACACCTTTCGTACACCAAAGGTCCGAGACCAATGCTGAAATTTATAGTTTGAATGAGGCGAGATAACAAGTGGCTAACCAATGTCCTGGTACACTCATTTGCGGGCAATCTTTACAGTTTTTATTTCGCATTATTATCCTCTTAGTTACCTCGTTTATTTACATTTTATTATCAGAGTTGAAGAATGACGAATCCAACTAAATTGTATTTAGATGACTGAGTTTTCTTATTCGTGATACACCCTTGTCAAAACAGTTTTATCTTATTCTAAATACGTTTTCCTTGTATTATTATTCGCAGGAGAAACGTGATTTGATCACAGGCTTGAAGACGAGGACAAACGCCGGTCGCCCCAACTGGGAAAAGGTTTTCCAGCAGATACTGGACCAAAACAAAGGAAAGGTCACTGTCTTCTATTGTGGCCCCCCACAACTGGGAAAGATACTTAGGGTGAAGTGCGACCAGTTTGGATTCATCTTCAGGAAAGAAGTGTTTTAAAACGAACGCTTTTTCTCGACGGAGCTCTCTTCATAGAAAGGCTCGGCAAAAAGGAACCTTTTAATAAGTCCTTTCGATAAGAATTACCGCGGGGTAAAAAAGAACCGATTACCACCTTACCAAAGTGGATGGAATGGTTACCATAAGTTTCTTTTCAATTGTGCAGGAGCGTGCCCGCCTCCTGCTGTTGACGCGTGGGATGGCGTCCGTAAGTGATTTCTTACGAGTGCTGTTTTTGCAACCTTCGAAACACGAATTTTAGTCGGAGAAAAACGAAAAAGTGTGCCTGTGCTGGGTATCTGATGCCCTTTGTATATAGTTGCTGGGAAGAGAACGGCTTTCGTTTCCTTAGCTGGAGTTGACCGCGTCTTTGTCGGTTGCTCGAGTTTTTCAAAAATATCGACGACCAAAGGGCGCAGCTCATTCTGCGAAGAGGGCGCCCCAGACGGATTGACAACAACGGGCGTCTTGTTCTCGCCACCTGACTCGCAGTTACGACGTCGCCGATCTGGAATACCATTAGCCCTTCAAGGGCACGTGTAAAAAATATATATATCCCCATTTGTAAAGCTCGCGGCGTATTTATTTTCCCGATGGAACGAGTGAATTGACGTTGGCGCACGCGTGACCCGCGTGCGATCTCCTGATTCACATTGAATTAAGAAAGGAAGAGACTGAGGAAAACGGTAGGTGGAGATGTTATCGGTGAAAGAGTTTCATAGTATTTTTATTTATTATTAATGGCGCGAACCGGTTTTTTAAATCCTTTCGTGCTATACTTTTACATCACAACTTCGGATCCTATTGTCGAGCGATTTCGCGTTGTAATTCAAGGAATTCTATTTATGGAAGTTTCTTATATTTTCATAACCGACGCCTCTGCTTGTCGAGTCGTCGTTAAAAAGTCGTGGATGAAAGGGAGAAGATATTTAATATTTTCCTGCTTTGCTACCGAAAGTGTAAAATAATGAATGAGATGTACAGACGAAATCGCTTGTTTTTAAATGTATAAATAATGTAAATGCATATGTACTGCTTGTAAAGAATAAAAGTGGGTATCTTTATATGTTGTAATTTCCGAAACGCTGGCTTAAGTTTTATTTTTAGTTTAATTAGATAATAAGTTACTTTTTGAAGCATGATAAATCTCTCTATAAAGTTATCGATGGTTTCGAATTCAGTTTGTCATACTCGATTCTGATAATTTTCTCTTTCGTATTGTCTTTAGTTAATGTTAGTTATAACTATTTAACCATCGTTTCTAAACATTTTTGGGTGCCTAAAAATCATATTCTCCTTCCATCCCAGACTTCAGTCATAATGAAATCTCTGCTCACCAAAACTTGTGGATTCCCTGCAGTGTAACCTATGAACCCTTAAGACGAAGCTTAATCTGGGTTTGCGTTAATAGTATGTGATGTAGAAATGTTATGATTAAAAATCATGAAATCTTATACATTCCTTTTCCCCGTGGTTTCACGGGCTTACAGCCTTCCGTAGCATTAATTAAGAGCAGAGGTGAGGAACCAGCGAACTTTCTAGCGATCACTCTTTTCTATACTTCTTGAAAATAACTCAGGTACTTATATATTTTTTTCTCAGTTTCGCTAAAGACGTCATATGAAAAGTAAACGGGAAATATTCTCTTTATTAGATACCTCGCCTTGACGTCAATTCAGCGCTCCAAGCCATTAATTTCCTGCAAACTCAAGTATTCTATGATACCGAGAGAGAATCCTTAAAAGTAATCCGTAAAAATCATAATTACAGAAGACAAGTTATTTTTCTATTCTTCTAGGATACCATGGACAGTGATCATCGCCTAAACTTCGATTTTTGGTCCGCTATTGTTTCGTATTTTGAAGAAATTCTCCCTGACTAAGATTTCTTTTATTAAACTTATCCTTGTTCTAAGACCTTATAAAACCCCTTTTCTAACTAATAAATCTCAATTTACCCATGCTATACTTCCCATTGCGAGCAAAAGCCGTCATCCTTAACCTGGCTTTCAAAGAAAACGGACGTGCCTTCGTAAATTCCAGTCATAGACGTTGAAACCTTGAGTTATCCATTTCATTTTAATACTAATCGTTCCTTTGACTGTTTTTTATATGTTTTATTGTTCTTCATCAAAATAACTCTCAAGTAGTATAGAGACAATCCACCGCAGAGTTAAGTGCAATCTAAATTTTGGCAGTTTCATTCTCGTTGTTTCCTTTTCAATTTTATTTTCATTTGATTCGTAGGTCTTTCCTTGAGAACGAAATTCTCTCGATGCTCCGCTATGATTTATTCTATCTTTATTTACTCTTTAAATTCGCCACTTTCCTTGCGGTTCAAACTAATGCGCTTATATAGACAATATCTGATAAGGATCCGTTTGCAATATTCCAAGCTATTTCTTTTTCCGTTCCTTAAGTCTATTATATAAACTGGAACGAAGGGTTGTTAGCGGTTCTATTTGGTGTATGGTTGGCCCATTCGCTCAGGCTAGTTCATTAGAGAGCTGCATTAGACACTCTCGACAGCAACTGAGATATCGATCTCTGGTCAAAAGGGAAGGAGGATATAATCCGTAATTTTCATAGGTGATGGGGGAATTTCGCTCATTCTCGTGGTGGGATTACCTAGATGAAGAAGGAAAGAACACCTTTCCTTCAGGTTTCAAGAAAAACTTTCGTACAGGTCACCTCCACGCCTATGACCTGAATTACACCGATGGTTGGAAAGTCTAGGAGACACAACACCCTCTCCATTACAAATCAATATCAACCCTAGAAGCCGAAGATAGGGTGGTCACCGGGAAAGGAGGCTGCGCGAACAGGTAAAGTCACGGGCAAGATAAAGATGATCCCAATTCCATTCCGTAGTATTGTCTCAGTATTTCTGGGAAGTAATGGCCAAATATTCAATTCTTCATCGGCTAAATCTTTGGGTTTGATTGCACCTAAGAGTCATCTTGGGGGGGTGTGATTTTATTGATATTGAACTTTTTAAAGGCGATACTTATAGCTGTAAAGAGTCAGCAATGCTTTCTTTTTAAAAACGTCTAACCACATTTGTTTTTAAATTTATCTCAACATTCGGGTTTCGTTGACAAATATTCTTTCTTTAATTGTCGAAGAAAAGAGGTTCCAGTACCAAATGATAGGACTCATACCAGGAAAGGAATTTATGATATACTGAAAATGGTCAGGTCAATTTTTCTCTATGTACCTGAAAAAATCTATCGTTTGAACTGCGCCTACGATAATGAAGGTATAAATGTTTTTAAATCCGTACGTATTTTATGTGACCTTCCTACAACTTCGACCTATTCGTTGATGAATTTAAAAAGAGACATATACGCTATCACAATCATATAAAAACTTCCCCTTATGATCAGCGACGGTAATAAGCAAAAGTTATTGATTGATCGTTAGATTTTTGCATCCCCTGACACTGGCTGATAGGCAGCTTGCAAGATATGAATGTAAACGCCTAAGCGTAAAACTTCATGTAGGTACTATGTGTTCCATAAACTCACGAAATTGTTTAATTTGATTGATTTAAATCAAATGGTTACAATTTTAACCTTTTAAGCAACAGATAATTTATTGAATTGCTTTCTGTTTCAATGGATAGTAGTGGTAAATCACGTAAACATTAGTTATGACAAAAATCACATCTAATAAAATATATAATGTATTTGGAATGTGAAAGAATGAATATCTGTAACAGTTACAATCCATACTAAAATGTTGTCATTAATGACGATAACTTTGTAATATCTGCAGCTATACTGAGAAGGTAAATACAGTGGATGAAAGCATTTCTGATATACCCACCCTTTTTGCCTCTTTGCCACATCTTAGCATATCTGAGGACAATTAGGTATAAATTATCAAGCAAGTCAAACAAATCATGATCAGGGCTGACTGGCTAAGCAAGGAATGCAAAGCATAGGGTATTCATCAGGGAGCCAGGTTAGGTTAGGGGTGGTAAATGATCAAGTAATATATTTTTTTTTGTAATCTGCATATTTAATTTGAAATCTATTTTAATGTAATGTGTAATATTTCTTTTTGGCAAAACACCATGCTGTTGGGGGATGAATTCATTGATATTTTATGGAAAATTAATTGAAGCAATCAGAGGCAAATTCTTAAGTTGTTGATTTTAAGGAAGTAATAAAATGAAGCTATGTGATTTTTTAGTTGGCTTCTGAAGGAATTCAAACTGTACTATTTTGTTATTTAATAACCTCAAGAAATAAATATTGAACTTCATGATCATCCTCATGAACAATCATGAGGAAATTGAAAAAAATGATAAAACATAGCATTTCGGTCGGGAACATTCTCTCTATAACACTGTCCTCTTTGAATTCAAAATGGTCCTACCGATTTCATATTTACTCTAAGAATCATACTATTGTCAAGATTTTTACAAAAATTTCTTTTATCCGTTTCCATCATCTATATTTTACATAAACTGATGTAGATTAAAGTAATTCTATTGTACATACTATTAATAGCACTATTACAATGTATTCATGTCCATTTTCTAGAGGAAGATATGACTTCAGTACTACCATTCATAACATAGCTATGGATTTGGGTGGCTAAAAATTAAAAATTTTATTCCTCTATGTCAAAAAATAACATACTTGAAAATAATACAGATTAATCTGTGATAAAAAAATAAAACTGTTTTCATTCTAGAGGTGAAATGCTAGTACTTCCTTGGTAGTTTAAATTTCCAGTTGAAATTTATTAGTAATCGTTTTAATGAAAATTTATCCTCCGAATATAATAATAAGTGTCACCATCTCTGTTACCAAAAACTTCTCATTACAACCAATTTACTCTTTCTTCATTGCTTCTCTTTTAGCATTGCTGATCATTACATTTTTTTCTTGTAGCTTCTCTTACCCACGATACTTTCACACGATACAGAATACAGGAACTCCTATCTAGGCCTTGGTCTTTCTTTCCTCCCCAACATTTATCCTCCCACTATATTACTTTTGAAATTTTTATGCCTTGCAAAATGCCTGAGAAGGTTAAGCTTTATTATTTCTTTCACTATGTTTACCTCCTAATTGACATTCATAACAGCCATTACATTGCACTCCTTGCACTCCACTGCCCAGCAAGTTCTGTCTCTGATGATATTTGTCGCTGAATCCATATTTCCATCATTTACAGTTGAGACTTCTCCATCTTTCCCAACATCTGAGGTTTATTTCCCTGAAACATTATACTCCAAAAAAGGCTTTCATGAATGATGTTGCTATTTCCAAATTCTGTTTTTATTGTAATTATTAATCTTCCTCTCATTTTTTGCCACAGTTATTCATTTGTTAATCAATTCAAATTAATATTCAAGTTAATTGTCACTATTAAATATACTCCCAAGATAAAAGGAGTTATGTATTTGACTTATTTTATAATCATCTAAATTGTAAGTAAAAGAAAGTTAAACTGTCATTATTCTTCTCTTTCAAAACTACCACATCCTTTCATTTTTCCCCAAGTAATTGTAATTTTACATTTTTACAAGGCTCTATACAAGGCTTTAGGCATCTTTCAAAGCTTTAGCTGATTCTGTTGAAATGACAATATCACATGAAAACCTAGAGCAATACTTAAATTCTCCATAATGCCATATTTTCCTTTTTCTGAAGTCAATATAACATCCCCACTGCAATGGCTAATTAAAGTGGCTAAAGAGGACATTCATGACTTGTTTCTCTCTTATTTGTTTTATCTTTCTCATATCCTCTTACTGATATTATAGTTCTTTAGTTCTGGTAGAACTATATACAAGTCCATGTTCTTTTTCATCTCTTAACTTGTGATTAACTGAGATTATATGTGTATCATTATTATATTTAAGAAAGAGAATAGAGTCACCCCATTAGGCACCTTGTGGGATTATATTCATTGAAATCTGAAGCCGTAGATGTAATATTGTTATTTTACTTCTATTATGCTGTAGTATAGCCAAATGTGTAGTGCATTTGCCATTGGCAAAAGCAGTCAGAGCTTATATTTCTATTGGAGGCCCATATGTCCTAAATGACCTCAGTATTAGAAGCACTTTCAACATACTGTGTTTCACTGGCAAAGCTAAACATGCTAGCTAAAAGCTAAATTCCTGCAAGAGAGAATTTGTGTTTCCCAAGGTGCTAACCTCATATTGCTATTCCCCTGTTAGCATCAAATGCTGTGAGAACCCTTGAGTTGACTTGGAGACTGAAATTCCCATTTGTATGTACTTGCCTAAAGCAGTGCTAAACTTCAAATGGCAAAGGCTCATTCCATCAAAGAGAAGATACATTGCAGCAATGCATTACAAAGATTTCCTTAGCTCTAATAGTAATATACCTTATAAGTATGTATCAGCATTTACCAGGTTAGATATATTTATTTTCTGCAAGCTAAATTATTTGTTCAAAATAATTATTGCCAAACTTCTATTGATGAAAATAGAAAACTGACAAGAAGATGGTTACCTCCCAATCAATACACAAATCATGAAACAAATATGAATGTGAATTCTTTTGTTTTAAGGAGGGAAGAAAAGAGATGCTTGGCAAGCAAGTGACTTTATTATTCTGAAAAAATGTTGAAAAGTGATCATAAATGGACTTTCTTCATTTCAGGCCCACAGCATAAGTATTTTGAAACTATCCCTGGACCACCATATGTTAATAGTAAAAAATCAGCTAACTGAACATGCAAAAAGAACTACAACATGACAGATAATGTAATAATTGATAAATCGAAAATATGAATAAAAAGAAAAACAACAACTGGTTGTTAGCAACTCACAAGGAATTTCAGAGACAAAATGCTAATAAGGAACAAGAAGTTTTTCCTGAGAAATCAGCAACACCAAAAACCAAAATCAAAGTTTGAATTGTTTGATAGTAGAACAATGTGAAGACAAGGCTTGAGAAAGTAATGCAAATAACTATTATTCAACTGAAATTGGGTACTCAATGCTGGGTAGAATAGTCAGGAGTGTACCCAGGGAAAAAATAGGATGTGAACATTTTTTGAAGATGAAAATATTTTATACTCTTTTTGTTTGAGTATGTTTTTGAAAAAAGAATAACTTCCAAAATATTAGATAAATACAACATAATTCTGCTGCTAGGTAGTGATTCCTTAAAATTATGTAAGTATAGCATAAACCGTTGTCACAAACTTTGGGTAAAATGTCATGGTATAAGCAAAAGATTCTTAGACACTTGATGCAACTTAAGAGAAAAGTAATACATAACAAGGTCAAAATAAATTATGCCAAAATAAATCAGTCAGCTACATCTACTTATAGCAAAGGTAAAAACATAACAAAGACAAGAGCAGCGTATGCAAAAATGAAATATTATAGAAAATGATGCAGTACGGATATCAAAAGAAATGATTATATTTACCAAAAGATAAATGAAACTATATTTTGACAGTATGAACTCATTAATGAGTTGAAGAGACAGGGATCCTAAAACAGTAATGCTGGGAATAAAAGAAAAATGTAATATGCACTAAAGTAAGAAAATGATGCCACATACCATAATTTATTTACTTGAAACTATTCTCAACATTAAAAAAACAGGGTCTATAACTCTCTATTCAAATATACATCACTACCAAAATAGATCAAAAAATGATATTCATACAGGAAAAAATAGAACATAATTGAATAAGAAAAGAGCATTTCATGCTGGAGTGAAATTTTACAACAAACTGCGCTTCAGTCCATAAAAGATATATTAAATGTAAAAGTATTTTAAATTAAATTAAAACAAAGTTTCATAGAAGGGTCCCTCTATTCCATAAATGAGTATGTAGATTATGTATGAACATATTGATGAGAATTCATATTATGCTATGCCTTATTTTGCATCTTTAATTGTATTTTGTTATTATATTGTTTTATTACTGTATCCTTTTGTGTGATATATTCCACAATATTCTATTATGTACTTAAAAATGTAACTTATACCTGATACTTCTGTAAGGCTTTTACTGTTTTGACAAATCCATGCAAATTGTATACACTTTGCCCACAGACAATAAACAATGTCATACTACTACATCTATACTTAAAGTAAGGTAAAGTGCACTACAACACTATCAACTTTCAAGTGAGTTGCACAACAAATTAGTGCACACCAAAGAACTTCATCCATTGATTCAGAGTCACTTATACATTTTCTTAGAGAGCGACTGTGAACGAGTTGAGCAGGTGACTCTGAGATATGTAAATCGATATTTTGTAAGTAAGCTTATAAATTTATTCTTTTTTCTCATTTACCCTATCTATGGAAATAATGTTTTTAGTTAGGGAGAGGTTGATCTGACAAGAAGACTTCTCAGAGCAATTTATTCGAATCTTAAGATGTAGTTATGTCGGGAAGAGATATCTAGAAAAATGTTGAGTGATGGTATTTTTACTGACAGATATTACAACCATTTACTCGGCTAATATAGAAATATTTTCGGAAAGTAGCAGTATGGTCCATTTCATGCGAGCAATAATCCCAGTGGCTTTATTTTCGGAGGTTTCACCGCGATGAATTTCAATTCATACATTATATAAGTGCCTGTGATGCTGTAAAAGCTAAACTTACCAATTTGGACTACTGAACGTAATATTACTGACCCATGTTATCCCCGATTTATTCACCCGAAAAATCTTAAACCCTATAACATACTACAGTATTATTAATTTTTAATTTAATATTATTTTGTTTTCTTGAAAACAATAACAAAACCATGATATCGAAATATGTTGCATTTTGTGATAACACGTATAAATATACAATATGATGAACTACAATAAATAGGAATAATGACAAAAAGACTCCGTAAATTCTGGCAAAGAAAAATACGCGTGAGTAATAAATAGGGATAACAGAGATCCTTGTTGCGATATGAGTATAATTTTGGTCTGTCACGAATGGTCACGATAGGAATAACGACCAGTCCCTTACCTACCACTAAAACCAAACCTCCGCCTCTCCAACTCTCCCCCTCCATCTCTCCCTTTCCTACTCCTCCAAAGGTCTGAAAAAAGGAAAACGGTCCCCTCGGGACCCTTGAACAAAATGGTGCAAAATGATTCGTCAGGTGCTTGCGGAAACGCCATGCATAAGTTGACAGCCTGAAAAAACAAAATACGAAATTTCGCAGAAAAATATGCACCAAAAACTTCGACTCCGAGGAGAGTTCACAACGTTCACAATTTTTCTCACCATGCATTAGGGGTAGGCGGGTGATTCGAATTAAGACTTGTACGTTTCAATAGCTTGGGACGTCTCTAGCTAATTTTTCGTTAGTAATCCACAATTTACGGAATTGTTTTATCTTTATGCAGATTATATTTATATATTTCTAAGTATAATCATGAATAATGATATATTTTGATGTTATTATCTAGATGTATTTTGTTTTAAGGGAAAGAATATCTAAAGAAACAATCAAACCTCATATTCAGTAAAACAAAGAATCTTTAAAAGAATTAATTAATTAAATGCAAGTAATCATGCCGTATACAGGCATTGCACTGTCAGAAATGGTATTAGGAAAGTTTACGCTTCAGCTCATATTTTTTGTTACCATATTTATGGAGAAAGTTCACCAGGAAGGGGAATAAAGAGGGGGGTCTTTGAGGGGTTCTTTGAATTGCTTTATTTGTGTTGATGGTTAGATATTTCATGAAACTCATCGTTGTATTGATAAGTCGCAATTGTATTCTGTTCCAAATTTGAGCAATTTTAAGTTTCCATATAAATTAAAGAATAACGATTAGTTATTAGTAGAGAAAATTAGGCATGCCATCAATCGATGAGACATTTGCGCATATTAGTTAATAATTGAGAAACCTTACAAGCTTTCAGCTCTAGTTTTTCTGATTTCTATTATTAAAATATCTATACATAAATTATGAATATTCTCATAGTAAGAAAATAAACGATTATTGATAGAGTTATACTGATATTCATTAGTTCATGTTTTCTATTTAAAGAATCGATAATCTTAGGAAATTTTTCATCTTATTGTCTTCGTCTCTATAACGTATATTAATTCTTAACCGTCAGGGAGGAAATATTAAAGAAAATCTGTCGACATTGATTGACTTTCCGGCAAAATTAAAGCTAATGTTGGAAACGGTGGAAACTGAGAATAGTACGCGATATGTGAAAGGTAAAGTGGAATAATAATGGCCATCACCAACGCTCGACTGCCTGGCAGAGTGGGCTTCCCTCGCAAACCTAAAAGTCGCGGGATTTCCATCGATATTAAAAATCCGTATGTGCTTTTATCGTTGAGTAAATTATTTCAAAAACATGAAAATCCTTAAGGGCGTTCTTTAGCGCATAGAAAAAGCAGTTTTCAGGCCGTTGGGTTTTTCATCTCCATAACAGCATACCGAGAGATTAATGAGCTTTATTTTCACCATTCGACGCTTAAAAGATGTAGCTATGATGCAAACGATGTTTTGTATTCATGTTATGAACCGCATTAGATAAAAAAATTAGGAAACATATCAAAATATTCACCCTTTTCGCTAAAGTGCTTCTTGGCTGTAAGATGCGATAGACAGTTAATATTTCGTTTGCCTCATAGTCTTACCCTTTATCCTTCAATTAAAATATTACTCATGTGCGTAAGATTCATACATTATGAGTAATCTTGAAAAACGTAGAGGTATGTCCACAGCTTTCTTCGAAGTCTTTCGGGGAAAGCCTCGGAGGGGAAGTGGCGTCTCTGCGGTCGCGCGGATTTCGTCTCTTTCCACCGCCTCCTTGCCCATCACGGCGAGTACGATATCGCCAGAGAGATAACCGTGAGAAACTATAAGGGCAGGGAATACCAGTTATATGAGATATGGAGAGGAGGAATTTGGCTTCCCTTCTTTAGGGAATCTCTTCTCGCGCAAGCTGTTTCTTCCCTTACTTCTAGGGATTAGACCTCGTTATTCTTTCACGCGCTGCTATCTCGTTTCGGAGCGACGTTGTTTTTTGATTACAGAATAGGGAAAGACTTTTGCTCGAATGGAAATTCGTTTCTATAATAACCAAATAACTGATATGAAGAAAATCTGAATATTCATTACTTGAAATAGCGTACTCAAATAAATTACGTCATTTCATTGTCCGTTTTTCTCTTCTACTCACGGTCATCGGTATGAATCTTCGGACAAGTTACTGAAAATAGCTAATTAAAATAATTCAAGAGATCGTTCCTTTTCCTTCTTTTAATCGGAAAATATTCGCATTTTCATGTGCATTTAAATGGTCTGTTGTCCTTATTACTATGTATTATACTTTCACCCATTCTCCAAACAATAGTCGATGTAATTAGAATTATTAATAGCAAATAACTTTATTGTAAGTACGATAAATCAATCCGTTGCTGTCGATCACTGAGACATTTCCGTTTTGGAAGACAATAAAGCAATAAAGCCTATCCTAAAATGTCATTATTTAATCCGATATAAAAAAAATCCCAAGGTACGAAATTTACTTCGTTTCTAAATTCCGAGGCAAATGTCTATAAAGAGACTGATACGACTTTCAACCTACGTCTATGGTTCTGGAACAGCAGACTACCCAATGAGGTACAAATATTCTCACAAATGGAAGTAGAAATAATATGGTGCTGTTTTCTTATATATTTATTAGTGATGTGAATGCGGATGTATAATTTTCCAAATCTCTTGAAAAGAAGGCATTAAAAAGGAAAAGTCGGCAGGATTTCCCTTCATCGTGTAGGAGGAAGCGACTGCAATTCGATGGACCTGATGAGCATTACGGGCAGAAAGACCAAAACGTGGAAATAGATGTTATTGACGAGGATGCAATGAAAGCTTTTTTGTCATCCCTGTCCATGGACAAGGCAGCCCGAGAGAAGCTGGAGATAGAAACAAGGGAGCAGATGATGAATAATGTTTGGTTCTCTGAAAGGTGGAAGCGACTGACCTCTTCCTCATTTGGACGCGTTTGTAATTTGAGGAAAGACCTCAAAAGAGAAAGTCGCCCAATCGATTCTTTTTCCTTCATTCAAAGGAAATAAGGCTACCGATTGGGGCAAAATAAAAGAAAAGATAGCTCTAACTGAATACGAACATGCTAGCGGAAATACAGTTTTGCCCGCAGGTCTATTCGTGCCCGATGATGTACCATACCTAGCCTCTTCTCCAGATGGGGTTATCTCGGGTGAAGACGGATTAATTGAAGTGAAATGTCCCTACAATTGTAGGGATTTCACGCCTCAGGAAGGGGTACGCAGGAGGATTGTAAAATTCATGAAGGAGGACCAAGGGAATTTCATGCTAAGGAGAAGAAATGCATATTATTTCCAAGTACAGAGGCAACAGGAAATTTGCAATAAAAACTTTTGCGATTTCGTGGTGTGGTCTCCTCATGGAATAATAATTCAGAGGATTGAGCGAGATAGGGAATTTTGGAGGAAGAACATGAGGGGTCCATTAGAAGTATTCTATTTAAACTTCCTTTTGCCTAAAATTTGTCATAGGGCAGTTACTGGACTTCGTAAGTGAAAGTTTTCTTTCCAACAAATAAAGGTTTGTAATTCTGATTATGTATATATATTTTCATGACGGTCATAATTTGAAATTACCTGACTTCCATTTATTTATTCCATTATTAATAATAATATTCCAATATTTATTTCATTAAAAATCTTACATATGAATTATTGCATACAATACGAAGTAATACATACGGAGTACCCATTTCATTTACAAGAAATTGACGCTTTCATTTAAAATAATGCGCAAAGGTAACAGATAATGGTAACTTTCACTTTTGGCTAATCGAAATATTTCCTTTCCCTACGGTACCGGATCATCTCCTTCAGTTCCGTGGTGCAAACCTCAATAACTTATTGAGAAGCAATAAATGCACTGTAATAACACTCCTAGGGATGCCTCCTCTAAATGCTTAAAAAATTCCGTAGGGGGCTAGATCGCGGTAAAACTGCTGATATTGTAATAACACTGCAGAATCGCCTCGGCCATTTCTAATTGTCTTATTTAATTTTAAATGTCGAACGAAAGAAATTTATATTCTGTATCAAACAAAAATTCAAAAAGCTCTAAATAAATATACATTGTCATACACCCAATAAATTTTATGAATTCTTCTTCTTATCTCATCCAAATATGATTATAATTAAGTCGTCATAGACCAGTGACAATCATATGCATATTAAAAACCTTTCTAAAGATAATTTTTAATAATACTTTACGGGAATGACATTCTTCAGATTACCTTTGCTTCGATTGCTTTCAAAACGTTGCTCAGTGTAGAAATAATGCTGAGGTATCGGTAAAATGCATGTTTGCAAGAAAATCTAGTAAAATAAAGTCAATAATTGATTGCAAATCGAGCGCGGCACAACGAAAAATTCTGCATTCAAGATTTCCCAGCGTCGTCTTATCTACGTTATATTTACTCTGGGTTTGGGCCTTTAAACCGATAAGCTTTCCCACCACCAACTTCACCCTCCTTTTTACCCACACCATTCACGCGAGGGGAAGGTTATCTACCTCACTAGCGGACAAATGCTGGAACTAACTGAACCAAAATCTCGTCGCGAATTCCGGTTGATCTAAAGGGGAGCCTTAAGTATGCGCACCGATAGATGTTGGGTGAAGGTCTTATTCTGCCATCTCCACGACATTTCTGGTAACTATTTGGAAGCCATGTGTTCTCCTCCCGCCATGTTAGCAGTTGATTTCTCGTAAGGACACGTAAGGACCTTCTGATTATGAAAGGTAATTATTTTTTCAGAAATGGCTAGAATTCTATCGTAGGTTTACAGGAAATATTTTTTAAATGTCAAAATGTACTACTTGAACCCATTTGAAAGTCGTCAAGGGTGTTGTTGTAAACGTTTTCTGTAGGTTCTTTGAAGTGCATTATTTATGTTGATAGGATATTTCATGAAACTCATCATTGTAACATTCCTTGAGTTTTATACAGGTTTTAAAAAATATACGCAACTGGAATGTATTCTTATTCCATGAATGCTAATATTTATGCCATGTTTCTCAGTTTAATGTTTTTCATTGGTTGAGATAATTTTGATTTAAGTGAAATATCATGGCAACACCTATAATGATATGACGTCCATAGAAGATTTATTTAATTTCTATGAGTAGCTCATTTTTAAGGAAATATGAAATGTGAGTAATCCACCATTAAAAATTGATCATAATTCTGTTACAGTAATCCCTGCATGGCTGATGAAACAAATACTTCTCCTGGCTGTCATAGACATTATCAGCTAGAATACGGAAGAAACTTGAGTAGCTTTTGGAGAACCAAGGTGTGAAGAGGTGGAATTCGAGTTTGGTCTCAGCCTATGCACATTTAAGGAAAGAAAATGGTCTTCAGAAATAAGCCCTTATTTTTGTGAGTTAGCATTTCTATTTTTTACTATTTTAATCTTGAAATTGATTTCAAATTTCCTTTTTTCCGTTTAGAATATAAATGAATATATTTGTTTGGTTTTCGAAATTGGTAGTTAATTTTAAAGTACAGAGGAATTCATTCACAGCGACCTTCAATAATGGTTGTAAATATTTATATTAATAAATAT